>CM062810.1:721633738-722192461 GCA_031772625.1 Pinus tabuliformis | reverse complement strand
TTTGCAAGTTACTTAATATCCCATACAACATGTATGTTTTTCCATTGCATGCTTTTAATGTCGTTGATGATTGCGACAAGGGTGGAGAGCCTAAAGTTTTCCAGCAACTCATTGACATAATACAGGTAGATGCCCCCCTCATCAGTGATTGTTCGATGAACAGTTTTGTTGAGGGTTTTTACTTGTATGAGGAAAGCGAGTTGGGCTGGTAACTAAGGTTCCTATCCTTTGTGATTAAAGGCCACTAGATCGGAATCCGTTGGATCAATCCCACCTATCGCTGATAACAAAGCCTTCTTTTGGAGGGACAATTCTGTAGTACTTCAAGTGTCGACATGGCGGATGGCGATTGGGCCAGATCCTCCACTATATTATAATTCTGTGTTAGTCGAGCATGAGGGTTAAATGTTGATTTTTGTAATACTCCCTTAGGTGGTTTTATATTGTTAATTCAGGAATGAGGGCTGGAACAACTTCCGACGAAGTTTTTGTCGAACTATTAGGTTGATCTGTAGCCTTGTTGTTCGATGACTGTGGATTCCTGTAATCTTTATTCCTTGTTGATATCAAAGCATCATTTTCCTATTTTGAGATGGATAGAATAAGCACTTGGGATGGAGAAGCATGATTGGTAGCAACTAGATTGGTTTCTAGGTTTGGAAATGGATCAGTCAATACCGCTGAGGTACTTGAATTCTTCTTAAAAAGTTTCGTGGCCTCAATTCAGTGTGGACAATCTTTCGTATAATGGTTCTCATTACATATGAAACATGGTTGACTAGGTTTCTTTTGCCCAACAGCATTTGTAGAAGATTTTTCAGGAGATGACTTTCTTTTTTTCTCTTCTTTTTGTTTGCCCCTTTGTTCTTGCCCCATGGTTGCTTAGGATTTTTGCCTTTGTCAATTGACACGGCATTAATCTTCGAGGCAAGAGGTTCTTCATCTATTTTTTTACTAGAACCCGCATGGGATTTTTTGGATGAAGCCTTTGCAGTTTGCGTGCTTGAGGTACCAATCACACCATCGCCAGCATGAGAGTCCCTGTTCGATTTAGGAGGAGGAACGAAAAAATCTGGTCTAGGAGCATCAGGAATTTTGTCATAGAGCGTGCCAGACTGAGTATAGATCAAGTCTAGATATTGTGCACGAGCAATGACTTGCTCTTCAGTGAAGACTCCTCCCTTGGCCACATCTTCTGTAATAGAAGGTAACAATGACTTAATAAACAATTCATCTAGAAGCTGATTAGGAACATATGTCTTTACCATTCGACGACGACGTCACCACTCATGAATATGATCAGATATGTGAGTGGTTGTTGTCTATTTAAAATTGGTAAGGAGTTCTGTTCCTGTTTCGTACCTTATGGGTAACTGAAAATGGGTTAAAAAGGTGGTGGCAAGGGTGCTGAAGTTATCGAATGAAGCTCTAAGCAATTCGATGTACCATTTCGCTATTGGACAATTTAGCGTTCACTGAAAAAGGCGAAGCCTAATCGAATAATCATTGAGGGTGTCGGAAGAACACCACAAATGAAATGTCATTACATGATTCGATGGATCTTCACTCGGATTTCCATTGAATTTAGGAATATCTGACGGAATTTTATGAGGAATCGCTGGCCACCAAGGGGCGTAAGCAATTGGATCATTTGTTAGATGATTCAGATCTGGTAATTCTAAATTTGCTACGAAGGGAAACTCTTGATTCAGGTTTTTCAAAGCATACCGAAGATAAGATGGGATCGCCTGAGCACTGGGTCTTTTCATACCAGCATAATTCATTTGATGCTGATAACTTTGAGAAGGTTGATGGCATAACCATTATAATATGATTTTTGGTAACCGTTTTGAGTAAACGGTTGCCCATTACCCTCAAAGCTTTGTTGGTCAAGTCCTCGGTAAGCTTGCTGGAATTGTGGTTGTTGATATTGCACCAAACATGGCTGTGAGACCATCTGTTGTTGTCCAATACTGGATGTTTGACCAAGATGAGGGGTGATAGTACCTGTTTGAGCCTGAGTCGCTTCAGTTAAAGAGCCTCTAATCGGCGGTTGTGATTGAGTCGCAGGGACAAGAGGCTATTGTATTACGACCTGAGAGACTTGAGGTTGACATACAATAGGCAGTGCTTGTACTTGTGACACCATCACAATAGCCGGTGTAGTGGGACTGTTCGACACAAGTTGATTTTGTTGTATTGAATATAAAATTCTTCGCTGTTGAGGCAGTATTCGCACCCAACCACTGGATGTAATTCCAGTTTGACCTGAACATTGTTGTAAACTCTCATATGGTTGCTCCCCCAGAGGGAACAATGAAAAAGCATACTGCCCCCCATATGGCGACAATCTAGTGTTCAAATGGTAAATTGGTCTTTGGAGACTGGCCTGCCCAAATTGATACTGATGTGAAGGATCAATTTGCTGAGTCTCAAGATAAGAAACTCCAGATAAGATTCCAGATGAACAAATAGGAACAGACCATGCTGTCGAAACAGTCCCTGGGTGGACTCCATCTAGTGGTTGAGAACTAGTTGGGACAGATGGTATACCAACGAACATTGTCGGAGTAGTAGCAGGAAGCTCTTTTGCTATTGTATCAGAGGACACAGTCCTAGATGTCGATGGTTGTTCAGATATATTGAGTCTATCCAAAATATTTCCTAGCGATTCGACAGGAACTTGTGATGAAGGGTTATCAAAAGAACAAACCTCTATGGTAGAATAATATAGGAGGATCCCAGTTTCAAAATGCAATGGGGTACTAGATGGAAGATCCTCCACAATTTCTTCTATAGCAATTAGTTCGAGTGGAATAGGTAGACCGTCAGGTCTGTAAAATATTTCTAGTCCCGAAGAAGGTATAGACTCTGTAGCGACAGATGTTGGAGGGGTGACACCTTCTGAATTAGCCGTAGATGTAGCTGGTTTAGGAATAGAAGTGTTTACCATTACACTAGGATCAGTTCTAAAGTCCTCTTGTAACCGTGAAACTTCTTAAGTAGAGGCAGGGGTACCGGAAATAATTGGAGTAACTAGAGTCTCTGAGGAAACACAAGTTTCAAATAAACCAGGAGACTTCGACCCAGTTAAACGAGATCGCTTGGCCTAGAATGGTTTCATTTCCAGAGTCAAAGATGGTTGACTCATTAGTCTCCATGAATGATGGGGTTTTGATTGACTTTCTTCCACGATTGCTGATTACTCTCATCAACTCAAACTAGATTGGGGAAAATGTTATTTCAAATTAAATGAATTTTATGACGCTTTGACACAACTTTCTTTTTCAATTTTTAAGATTCGAGAAAATGCTAAAGATGACTCTAGTCGCCTTCGATTTTTAATGAGCCTGAAGTGACAAGTTCTTAGATGGACCTTTTATTTTAAGGAGTCTGAAAAGGAATGAAAGTGACTACTCTGGAAATATACACAGAGGGATTACCAAACCAATCGCAAAACTATAATATACACCTCGGTGGTAAATTATAGAGAAACTACCAAGGACTTTACGTACGGCAATCAATCTTCCTAAACGCTGTGTTCAGTGCATTGTGATCGATAGGGTGGCAGACAAAACTTCCTAAGGATAAAGGATATTAGCCTATTGTGGTCTCCCAATATATACTCGACGGTACGTGGGAGCACAAGTCCATACTGCCACTTGTTGTATCAGAGTTGAGGAATCACCCAACCTACTATGAAAACAATAGTTACTAGGCTTTACGATGCCAGAATATGTCTCTAGCATAGACTTCTAGATGTTGTGCATTAGGTTCCAAATCATTTTTATGTTCATTGAGGTTTATTTTATAGTTGATCTTTCTTAAGAAGTTTTCCTTTCAAGGTTCACCGCGTGATGTAGATGTATAACTCCTAAATATGCAATCTAAAATGATAAATAGTCATTTATTTTCTTTTAGCAATGAAAATCCTATCTAACAAGGAAAGAAAGATATGATTCTTTCAACATAGAGTAGAGAGCACACACTAAATGCACTTTTCCTAAATCAATTTCCACATGTAGTCTATGTAGGTTTTAACCCCATACAGAAATTACCTAAATACAAATTCTAAAACACAAAAAATAAATAATGCGAGAGCAGAACACATAAAACACATATACACAGAGATTTTCCCTTGGATCCCAAAACTAGGACTACCAACTTGATTTTTCATTATGTTCCTTTCAATGTTAGAATACATATTTATACATGCTGAAGCATCCAATACCATGGACCCAAAAACATCACGTCCCAAAAACATGTGCGAAAATTATTCACAAAACCATAGATGGGTCCGCTCAACCTAACATAGGCCCCAAAACCAAAATTTTCTGGGGTGCTGCCCCGGACCCCATAAAGTGGGGTTACGGGTGCCCCTCAAACCCCCTGTTAACTGTGTGGAAAGAATATAACACAACCCGACATTCTGCCACTTGTTGTTTTCTTTCCACAGTGGGCCACAAGAGAGCGTAGTCATTTTTCCAGCCCTAAAATGCCCATTGTTTCTCTACACCAAGAGAACTTCTCAAAACTCACAGATTTTGTCAACGCATTTGCAGTATTCTTCAAAGTGTCCACATTTACTAGCAACACCTTTTTGTCTTCTATCATATCCCTCACAAAGTGATACTGAACATCAATGTGCTTTGTCTCTGAATGATATGCAGGGTTCTTTGCCAAGAAAATTGCACTTTGGCTGTCACAGTCTATCCTTATAACTTCCTGTAGTAACCCCATACTTGAACACAATCTCTGCGACCAAACTGATTCCTTGCTTGCATGAGTGGATGTCATGTATTCTACCTTTGTAGTTGATAGTGCCAGTACAGATTGTTTCTTACTCATCCAACTGACTGCACCTCCAAATAGGTTAAACACATACCCACTTGTAGATCTCCTCTGATCCAGATCTCCAACCGAGTCTACATCAACAAAGCCATGAATATCCAAGACTCTGTCCAATCCTAGTATTCCTTGGTAGCACAAACCATAATCACTAGTCCCACGCAAATACCTAAAAACCCGCTTCACTGTTGTCTAGTGCTCCTTCCCTGGTTTTGACATAAACCTGCTCAATACTTCCACTACATGTGCAATGTCTGGTCTAGTATAGACAATTGCATAGATCAGGCTACGAACTCCACTTGCATATGGAACATGGGACATGTCCTCTTCCTCTTCTTGTGTCTTGGTACACTGTTCAACATATAACCTCACACCTACAGGAATAGGAACCTTCACTGGTTTACTATCTTGCATATTAAACCTCCGCAGTATTGTCTTGACATACTTCCTCTGGTTTAACCAGAGCTTCCTCTTTGCCCAATCTATTTTAATTTCCATGCCCAAAATATAGTTTGTAGCACCAAGATCTTTCATGTCAAATTTGGAGGACAATTGGGTCTTCAAATCCTCGATAACTTCTTTGTCATTATCTTGTCTTTGAGGTTTCTGCGAGTTACATCATTGTTTAGATTCTCTTCCGGATCCATCGCATAACGATTTTTTTCCAAATAACAACATATCATCCACATACAAAACCAGATAGATAACACGGTCACCAATTAATTGAAAATACACACAGTGATCTGCTTTACTTCTGGTGAAGACAAGTCCCCATATAAATGTATCAAATTTCTGATAGCACATCCTTGGTGATTGTTTTAACCCATACAGAGACTTCTTTAACTTGCATACGAATTCTTTCTTACCCTTCACCACAAAGCCTTCAGGTTGATTCATGTAGATCTCCTCTTCCAGATCCCTATGAAGAAATTACGTCTTCACATCCATTTGTTCTACCTCAAAATCAAAAGCAACAACAACGGATAAAAGTAATCTAATAGAAGTTACCTTAGCAACAAGAGAAAAAATATCACCAAAATCAATTCCCAGCACATGTGAATAACCTTTTGCTACCAACCGAGATTTATATTTCTCCACTTTTCCTTCTGCATTTCTCTTCTTTTTGAACACCCATTTGTTTCCAATGGGTTTCCTTCCAGCCGCAACTCTCACTAGATCCCAAGCCTCTTTTTTGTGTGAAATTGCCATTTCATCAACCATGGCCTCTTTCCAGAGTTTTCCATCCTCTGAATCCACTGCTTCCTTCACAGTTCTGGGATCATCATCAGTAACAGACAAAGAAAAATTTGAACAAAAAGCAGATGGACTATACCTTTCTGGCTGCCTTATTTCTCGAACTGATCTTCTCACAACCGAAGTTTGTGGCTCTTCATCTTTTTATTCCTCATCTACTGTAGAGTTTGATTCTTCATCCTTTAGCTCAAACTATATCCTCTCAGGTTCCTTTGGTTTGACTTCATATTTAATAACATCTTTCACCTCTCTGAACACCACATCTCGACTGTACACAACCTTCCTTGTTACTGGGTTCCAAAGCTTATAACCCTTTAAACCATCTTTATACCCAATAAAGATGCACTTTTCAGATTTACTATCCAACTTGCTTCTTTTCTCCTTTGGAACATGTACATATGCATCACATCTAAATACCCTTAGATGTGAAAGAGAGGGTTTCTTACTAGTCCATACCTCTTGTGGAGTCTTATCCTCCAGCACTGATGAAGGTGACCCTTTGACTAGGTAACATGCAATATCCACCACCTCTACCCAAAATTCCTATCCTAACCCCACACCATTGAGTATGCTTCTTGCCCTTTCCATCAACGTCTTGTTCATTCTTTCTGCAACTCCATTTTGCTGAGGTGTATATGGAGTAGTCTTCTGCAATGATATACCACACTTCTTACAAAATTCTTCAAATTCCTTGCTGAAAACTCTCCACCATTATCTTTCCTCAGCCTCTTTATCTTCTTCTCTATCTGGCTTTCCACCAGAGCCTTAAATTCTTTAAACCTGTCAAAGACTTCAGATTTCTTGTTAAGGAATTATATCCATGTATTCCTTGAGAAGTCATCTATAAATTATACATAGTACACAGACTTTCCCAATGATGGAACCTTCATAGGTCCAAACACATCACTGTGCACAAGCTCTAATATCTGTTTCCCCCTCTTATCACCAGAGGGGAAACTCACCTAACTCTGCTTCCCATATACACAATTTTCACAGAAATCAAAATCCAGAGAGCTATTACTCGTACCTTCTACCATACGTTTAGCATGAAGTATTCGAAGGCCCTTCTCTCCAATATGTCCAAGCCTTTGATGCCACAGCATGTTCTTCTCTCCAGAGACCACTAGATTTTCTTCTCCACTTTTAGGAACCATAGAACTATTGCACCCATCAATAACAGTGCTACCTTGCAGCTTTTACAGAGTTCCAATCCAAACTCCCCTCATTAATACCAGTGCTCCCTGAACCATTTTGCAGGTATCCTTTTCGAACACATTTTTTGCACCTGGATCATCTAGCTTGCTTACAGAAATCAGATTTCTAGCTAATGCAGGAATATGTAGAACACCTGGAAGCATTCTAACCCTTCCACCTTGCAACTTCAACTTTAATTTTCCATGACCAACGATTCTAGCCTTCCTATCATCCCCCAAGAAGACATCATCACCATCATATTTCTCATACTCGCAGAGCCACTCTTTATGGCGAGTGAAGTAAAAGGATGCACCTGAGTCAATCAACCACGCCTCATGATCTACATGTGTACTTGAAGAAGCCAAGTACACATCCCCACCTTCATCTGAGGTGGTTTTCACCTCTGCAGAAGGAGCATCATAAAATCCCTTTCCTTTGTCAGGAGCTTTAGATTTACAGTCCCTTTTGAAGTGCCCTTCCTTTTTGCATTTCCAACACACCATCTTTACAGGTTTTCCTGAAGATTTAGATCTCCCTTTAGATTTATATCTCCCACTCAATGACTTATTTTTGTTTCTGTTCTGGGACTGTCCTCGTACAGACAAGGCATCACTATTCTGGTTCTCCATATTTTTCTGTCTCATCTCCTCTGTTAGCAAGGCTGAGACTATTTCATCAAACTGTAAGGAAGTTACATTGCTACGTATTGCAATAACTAGACTATCCCACGAATCTGGTAGAGAACACAAAAAACTAATGCACTTATCTTCATTTGAAATTTTAATATCAACAGATGCTAACTGACTTACCACGGTATTAAATGCGTTTAGATGCTTTTTCATCGAGTCTCCGTCATTCATCCTCAAGTTATACAACTTTTTCCGCACGAACAGTTTATTCACTAGAGACTTAGATTGGTACAAAGTCCCTACCTTGTCCCACAAAGCCTTTGCCATAGCTTCCCCTGATACATTTAGCAATACTGAATCTGAGACAAACAATCGTATTTTGCTCTTTGCCTTCCGATCCAACTTCTTCCATTCTTCATCGAACATTCCCGTTGGTTTAGTACCTGGATCTACCGTGATCCACTAGTCTTTATCCACCAACAAATCCTCCATCTTGATTTTCCACAACTCAAAACTCTGACCATTAAATTTCCTGATCTCTATCTTTCCATTGTTCGCCAACTTCTTTAATCACCAGAATCGATATCACAGATCTCCCACTGAATAGGGTCTACCACAGGCCCGAGCGAAACCCCTCAGCAACAAAGGCGTCGCCTTGAAGCCACAACTACTTTGATACCAAATGTAGGTTTTAACCCCATATAGAAACTACCTGTATACAAATTCTAAAACATAGAAAATAAATAATGCGAGAGCAGAACACATAAAACACATATACACAGAGATTTTCCCCTAGATCCCAAAACCGGGACTACTAGCTTGATTTTTCGTTATGTTCCTTTCAATGTTATAATACATATTTATACATGCTAAATTATCCGACACCATGGACCGAAAACCATCGCATCCAGAAAAAATGTGCGAAAATTATGCACAAAACCATAGGTGGGCCCGCCCAACCTAACATAGGTTCCAAAACCAAAATTTTCTTGGGCGCTGCCCCGGACCCTATAAAGTGGGGTTGCGGGTGCCCCTTAAACCCCCTGTTAACTGTGTGGAAAGAATATAACACAACCCAACAATAAAATGGAAATGCACATGCACACATTTGTTTTTCAGTTCCCTTAATGTGAGAATGACAAAAACAAAACTAAGTACAAATCCAAACTACTTTTCCTATAAGCGTTTTAGCAATTTCTTTTCAAAAAATGAAAGGAAGACTAAGACGACACTTTCTCTTTTGAATGACAAACTGTTTTCAACACTTCAAAGAATTGATAATTCAAATCAAATATAATGGAAAAAGTGTAATCAACTATCTAAAAGAGGAAGACTTTACGACACTCTTTTCCTTGACTGAAAATGATAGTTGTGACACTATCGAATCAAAAGACGACAGTTCGAATAAGCAACCGTTTGCAAAGGAGGACTGTAAATGATGAAAAATACATAAAAAAAAATTCACAATTCCTTAGCAATGGAGGATGAATAATGTGAAGGAAGAAGGCTTCAACAGTGATATACTGATCATAGATAGCAAAACTACTTAATAGAGCTGAAAACAATGAAGAAAAAACCAAAATCTAGAAGTAGAAACAGTCTCATTCAATCAACGCACCTATCCTTAAGGAAAACAAGAATGCATCTCACCTGAAACACATAGGAGTTGTGATGCATCCAGACTGCCAATGAGAGATAGTGCAATGGTCTAGGGACAAGACTGAGCTTGGTTTTCACCCACAATTTGCAGCTAAGTTCAGAGATTTAGGCTGCGCTTACGATAGACAGTAAACACTAAGTATAGGGGCTGATATAATGAGGTTATTGAGCTACCATCAGGGAACATAGGATGTTTGCAAGTCAGATGTTCAGTTGATAAACCAATCCAGAGATTGGCTAAAGCAGCATTGATTTACTTTGTAGTTTCATAGCAATAGCAGTTCGAAGGCTAGCTGGCTTAACTTCAGGCTTTGTCTGTAGTTTATAAAGCAAACAATAGTAACAAACAAACAAACTATTCGCTTCCCAGCGGAGTTGCCATTTTGTTTATGGGAAAAGTAGTGTCCATTTAGAGCTACTAGTCCCACTAAGATGGGTAGCTATCATAGAAACAAACAATTCAAAGTAACTTGTGTTTTCCTTTATGAGAGATAGATGAGAGAGAAGCAGAGAGTACCAACCTTAGTCTTTTGCTTGGCTCCTTACTTGTTTCCTCCTCGCTACTTTGATAGAGCTTTTCCACTCCTTTCTCACATGTCCCGCTTCAAAGAACACCTATAGAGTCAAAGCAACAAAATACCATCAAAGCATAGATATCTATAACCATAAACAATGTAGAATTAGATGTACATTAACCATACAAATGCATACACAAATAGAAGATTTGGAAATATACAAGTATATGGAGGAAAAATCAAATAACTTTATCGATAGAAGTAGTAGAAGAGAGGATTAAAACCCAGTTGTTTGATCCAGCGCCATCCTCCCAACATGAAAGCCCTCTTCACCTCATGAAAAGCTAGATCACCCAACAATACAATGTCTCAAAGAGAAACCAACATCACTTCCTTACAAATTACAAAATTCCAGCCTCCTGGATCTCTAGGATGAGGGATCCATATATAGATGTTTGTAGGGGAGTGAGTCAGCTTCTGGGATTTTGATTAGTGTCATTCCACTGATAGTTCTTGGTTCCACTTGGAGATCTCATTGATTTCTTACTCATCCCTGGGCGAATTCAGAGAAACAAGTGTCATATGAGAAGTTTCTGGAAGATTCCATGATTTTCCACTTAGCAAATGGCCACTGCCATTTGTCCACTCTCACCCATTGCACCCTACAGAAGGCCATTTCAGTATACATCGCACTTCCTTTCTGTAGTAGGTGAGATTCATCGCATTTTAACCATGGAGCAATCAGTATGGTCCAGTTTTGGCCAGTTCTTAGTAGTTTTTCAAGGAGAACTTCTGGGAAATGATGTAATCAATTGACCTTTATCCTTTAGGGTATGAAAAAACACTTTTAGGGGTTTGAGAGCCTTGGTTTATTGACATATGTGATTGGGGTTGCAGTGCCCAAATATGTCTATAACAGAGACCTAAATATCTAGGAAACCTGTAAAGGTGTGCTGAAAATGCGGAAAGAAAGGGCACTTCAAAAGGGACCGTAAATCTAAAGCTCTTGAAAAAGTAAAGGCATCTGATGATGCTTCTTCTGTAGAGGTGAAACCACCTCAGATGAAGGTGGGGATGTGTACTTGGATTCTTCTTCAAGTAAACATGTAGATCATGAGGCATGATTGATTGACTCAAGTGCATCATTTCACTTCACTCCCCATAGGGAGTGGTTCTACGAGTATGAGAAATATGATGGTGGTGATGTCTTCTTAGGGGATGATAGGAAGGCTAGAATCATTGGTCATGGAAATGTCAAGTTAAAGTTTCAAGGTGGAAGGATTAGAACATTTCCGAGTGTTCTTCATATTCCTGCATTTTCCAAAAAAAAAAAATTATAAGCAAGTTAGATGATGCAGGTGTAAAAAAAGTGTTTGAGAAAGATACCTGTAATATGGTTCAGGGATCTTAGATTGAAACTCTATACAAGCTTTAGGGTAGCACTATTATTGATGAGTACAACAATTTTGTGATTCTTGAAAGTGGAGCAGAAAACATAGTGGTCTGTGAACAAAAGACGATGCATGGCATCAAAGGCTTGGACATATTGGAGAGAAGGGCCTTCAAATACTTCATGACAATGGTATGGTAGAAGGTATGTCTAACTTCTCTCTCAATTTTTATTTTTGTGAAAATTGTATATGGGAAGCAGAATCAAGTGAATTTCCAATCTAGTGGTAAGAGGATGAAACAAATATTAGAGCTTGTGCACAGTGATGTGTTTGGACTTGTGTCGGTTCCATCACTGGGTAAGTCTATTACTATGTATCATTTATAGATGACTTCTCAAGGAATACATGGATATATTTCCTCAGGAATAAATATGAAGTCTTTGATAGGTTTAAAGAATTTAAGGCTCTGGCAGAAAAAATAGACAGAGAAGAAGATAAAGGTGCCAAGGATAGATAATAGTGGAGAGTTTGCAAGAAGGAATTTGAAGAGTTCTATAAGAAGTGTGGTATAGCACAACAAAGTGTTACTCCATACACACCTCAAGAAAATAGAGTTGTAGAAAGAATGAATAGGACATTGATGGAAAAGGCAAGAAGCATGCTTAGTGGTGTCCAGTTAGGACATGAATTCTGGGCAAAGGTGGTGGAGACTGCATGTTATCTGGTCAATAGATCACCTTCATCAATGTTGGAGGATAATACTCCACACAAGGTATGGACTAGTAAGAAACCTTCTCTTTCACATCTAAGGGTTTTTGGATGTGATGCGTATGTACATGTTCCAAAGGAGAAAAGAACAAATTTGGATAGTAAATATGAAAGGTGCAACCTTATTTGGTATAACGATGCTTTAAAATTTTATAAGTTTTGGAACTCAGAAAAAAGAAGGTTGTTTACAGCCAAGATGTGGTTTTTACAGAGGTGAAAGATGTTATTAAACATGAATTCCTACCATAGGAACCTAAGAAGATAGAGTTTGAGCTAAAGGAGGAAGAATCAGACTCTACACCACAAAAGTAATTAGAAGGTAAAGAGCCACAAACTCCAGATGTAAGAAGATCAATCTCAGAAAGAAGCCAACCAGAAAGGTATAGTACATCTGATTTCTATTCAAATTTTTCTTTATATATTACTAATGAGGGTCCAAAAAATCTGAGGAAAGCAATATATTCAGAGGATGGAAAACTCTGGAAAGAGGCCATGGTTAATGAAATGGAATCTTTGCACAAAAATGAGGCTTGGGATCTGGTGGAGTTGTCGGCTGGAAGGAAAACCATTGGAATAAAATTGGTGTTTAAGGAGAAGATGAATGCAAAAGGAAAGGTGGAGAAATACAAAGTTTGGTTGGTAGAGAAAGGTTATTCCTAAGTGTTGGGAATTGATTTTGGTGATATTTTTCTCCTCTTGCCAAGGTAGATTCTATTAGATTACTTTTATCTGTTGTTGTTTCTTTTGATTTTAAGGTAGAACAAATGGATGTGAAGAAAACTTTTCTTCGCGGGGATCTAGAAGAAGATATCTACATGAATCAATGTAAAGCCTTTGCGGTCAATGGTAAGAAAGAACAAATATGCAAGTTAAAAAAGTCTTTATATGGGTTAAAACAATCACCAATGATGTGGTATCAAAAATTTGATACATTTATACAGGGACTTGGCTTCACCAAAAGCGAAGAAGATCACTGTTTGTATTTTAAATTAATTGGTGACCATGTTATCTATCTGGTCTTGTATGTGGACGATATGTTGCTGGTTGGAAATGACAAAGAAATTATCCAGGATTTGAAGACCCAATTGTCCTCTAAATTCGAGGTGAAAGATCTTGGTGCTACAAAATATATTTTGGGCATGGAAATTAAACGAGATCGAGAAAAGGGGAAGCTATGGTTAAACCATAGGAATTATGTCGAGACAATATTGTAGAGGTTTAATATGCAGGATAGTAAATCGGTGAAGGTCCCTATTCTTGTAGGTGTAAAGTTACCATTTAAATAGTGTCCCAAGACACAAGAAGAGGAAGAGGACATGTCCCGTGTTCCATATGCAAGTGCAGTCAATAGCTTGATGTATGCAACGGTCTATACTAGATGAGACATTGCACATGCAGTGGGAGTATTGAGCAGGCTTAATTCAACACTAGGGAAGGAGCATTGGATAGTAGTGAAGTGGGTGTTTAGGTATTTTCATGGCACTAGTGATTATGGTTTGTGCTACCAACAATTACTAGTATTGTATAGAGTTTTGGACATTCATGGCTTTGTTGATGTAGACTGGGCTGGAGATCTAGATCAAAGAAGATCTAGAAGTGGGTATGTGTTTAACCTATTTGGAGGTGTAGTTAGTTGGATGAGTAAGAGATAGTCTATAGTGGCCCTTTCAACTATAGAGATAGAATACATAACAACCACTCATGCAAGCAAGGAAGCAGTTTGGTTGCAGAGATTGTATTCAAGTATGGAGTTAGTGCAACAAGCTATAAGGATATACTGTGACAGACAAAGTGTAATTTTCTTACCAAAGAACCCTGATTATCATTCAAAGATAAAGAAAATTGAAGCTTAGTATCACTTTGTGAGGGATATGGTTGAGGACTGATCCAGGTGGCTCCAGAAAGACACATAGGACAAATATGGCTGAAAAATCAAAGTACTCAGAATGATGTCGACCCAGGACTAGAGCATAGATCTCGTCGTCTTGATTCCAACGGCATGAATGACACTTCAATCTAAGTCTAGATGATGAAGTTATCGCGAAAAGAAAGTTTCTTTGTTCCTTAGTAAAATGAGGCATTTTCCTTTAAAAATGGGTTTTAAGCCTTTATAAGGCAAATCACAATCAGAGGCAGGCAATGGACGATGTCGGTGCTATACAGGTAGTGATCGATGATATCGATGCTTGCGAATCAGTGATGGAGTGTTGGATCAACGGACTGCGTCGAAAAAACCCAAAGGCCAAGGACCAGGACCCCTGGATATTAGCAAATGCGATTAGCAATCACTGGGAAAAATCGGCAATCAATGATCTGCAATCCCGACTTGCGATATAGCGCAGACCCGACCAATTTATAGGTCCAATTTTATAAAATTTGAAATCCAAACTTTTGGATTTTTCAATTTTTTTTAGTGTTTTTCAGGTTTTTGTATTATCGCTTTAAAATGATAAAAAGTATATTTTTTAAAGGTTTTTGCACTCGCCGATTGTTCTATACAAATGGCTTCTATTACTAAAGCAACAGACCTCAAATTTTGAAGCTGCCCTATCCCAAACGTGTTATAAAACATGATGGAGGCAGAGTGTCGGGGAGGCTGTGTGCTAGAGGAAGAGAACAGGCAGAGAGCCTGTGCCAGAGAGTGCCTGAGAGGCCAAGAGCCTATGCCAGAGAGTGCTCGAGAGGCTAAAAGCCTGTGCTGGAGTTTCAAGATCATGGATGAAGAGAGCCGAGGGAGGCGAAAGGCTTTGTGACAGAGGGTGAGAGAGGTGCAACAGAGAGCAATAGAGGCTGCGTGGATAGGCTGCATGGAGAGAGGCCTGAGAGCCTGAGTACGTAGAGAAGCATGAAGCTAGAGCAGTGCTTCAAATCTGCAGAGCCACAGAGCTACAGAGGAGCATGAAAGCCAAAGAGTGCTTAAAATTCTAGCATATCACAGAGCTGCAGTGACATACGCCAGAGTGCTACAGAGCTAGATAGCCAGCAAGCTATAGAGACAAGAGTCCAGAACAGTTATTCTCTGTGAGATCGATTCTTCTTCTTTGATTGATTCTTATCCTTATGATCAATTCTTCTTGAGATCGATGCTGTGAGAATCAACGTGTCAGCAAACTTCAGCACGTTTACAGCTATGTTTCAGATGTCCACATTCTTTTGCAAAGTAGCCATCTTCATACGATTGTCGCCTTGAGATTGATGGTCTGAGTAGCTTCAGCAGTGAGGCATCCACTTCCTCAGGTGGCCCATGATGTGAGTTATATGATTTGTTTATATACTTCTTCTTTTACATTATGAAGCATGGATCCTTGATTGATATTGAGGCAGGATCTTGTTTACTCCATGTTGTCATGATTCCTTGCTTGACTTGATGCAGAATCTTCCATATGATATACTTTGTGTCATAACTCTTCATGTTATGCTTTGATATCCCTTGTTTTATGTTGCTGGGATACTCTTGTTGTCATCATGCATGTTTTTTGAGATCCCTTTTATGCCATGTTGGCGGGATGTTTATCATGCACGTTTTTATCATACTGATAGGAGTATTTTGATTGAGGGTTCTAGTTGTGGAACATCTCTTAGAGCCACTCCTGTGTGAGGTCATTCTTCCTTATATGATCGAGACATCATCTCTTGTGTACATCATCTTTATTGACAAAACTTAATGCAGCGTCCTACACCATCTTGACACGGGGCTCAGATACATAGTCCCTTTTGGATGAACTCTGTTATCAACGGCTTTTGTTTTCATGTGCTGATTATTGATATGTTCCTCTTCTTTACAGCATGTAGATATATTCATTAATGTTCTTTTAAAATTGCAAATTTAACACATCACAAAAGTAAAAGGTCTTCGAAGGGTCCTTCTTCACACCTGGACCTGGATCAAGTGGTATCAGAGTGGTCGTTATGTTGATGTGGATTGCATCGTGAACAATGGAACATGCAATGATAGAGGATGAAAGAGCAATGTATGAGACCATGCTTGACATTTCCAAGAAAGTGGAAATTGTGTATAAAACTCTACAGAAAGAGATAGAGGAAAAGGAGCGATTACAGCTTTAGTTGAAAGCCACAGAAGAGGACATGGAAGAACTGAAGCAAAACAAACATAATCTTCAAATAGAGAATGATGAATTGAAGATGCATCTACATGAAGAGAAAGAGGAGAACCAGAGTTTGATACTATAGCTGCAAGCAAAGGACGAGGCCTTGGAAAGGCTGCAACAAGAGCCATCTAACGTAAAAATTAGTTCTTCATCTTCATGTATGTTTCCTGATGATAATTTCGCTATGTTTGAAAATCACACAACAGGAATTGGCTCCAAAATGTTGAAGAGAATGGGGTATCAACGAAAAGGCTTGGGTGTCAATGGCTAAGGCATTGTTAACCTCATCCAAGTAGAGGAATTACTGTGTCAAGCAGGACTTGGGTATGTCAGGAAAGAAGTTGGGGAAGGCACTGAGACATTTAGCGAACCACCAACAACGGATGAGGAGCAACCCTCATCGGTTCTTTCCAAATATAAAGAGAAGGTAAAATATGTTGATTTTCTTTTAATTTCATCTTCTCATAGTATGATGTCTATTAGAGATTTGACAATCCCAATTACAGGGACAAACATGAGGCTCCTTACAAAGATGAGACACGAGGAGAAAGAACTTGGTGTTAACAACCAACGCATAACTCAACCTTTGGAGGTTGTGCATGAACATCGATTTGTAGGTTCAAGATACACTAAAGGAGAGTGATCAAAGGTGTCAGATTTGTCTGAGAAATCATCGAGGAAAGAGAATGATGGGAAAACATCCCCATCATGCCATGGTAGTTCCCATTATAGGGCGAGAGATGAGGCAAGCTCGCGTCGCCATACTGACATGAAAGACAACAAAGGAAGGTATAACCATTTTCGATCTTCGAATGTTCATTTTGATTATGTTCAAGTTGTTAATAATGAACGAAGATTAAAACATCACAAAACATGTACCTTTTGTGGTTTACCTAACCATACCTTTTCTAAGTGTTGGAAAAGAATGGTAGCACTCATGAGGTGTGAAAGACTCTCTCAATAGCATGAAAAGAAACAGGTTAAGCAGGTATGGAGGAAGAAATCCTACTGCAGTCATTGCGACAGAAATGGCCATTAGAGAGCCACATGTTGGAAGCTCCATCCAGAGCAGTGCCCTAAAGAAAAAGCAGCGGTGTGTGAACTAGGAAGAGCAGTTGTTCGACAAGAAAACCACCTCAAGGAGGTGACCCATTCACATTCATCAGTGAGATATGGTTTCTAGACATGTTGTCGTTTCATGGCCATTCTTTTGTAAATCATTTGTTGCATTTTAAAGTGTAAAGGTGTTGATGTGTTTCCATCACTTGATCAGCAACAATGATGTTTGGTCTTGTTTTGAGTCATATTTTTAGTTTCATGTTAAAGCTCTAAAAGTGAGGTTATGTTTCTGTCATTTGTGAAAACAATAATGTTTGGCCTTATGAATGTAAATCATGTGTTGCAATGATGATGTGTTTTCCATCACTTTTTGAAGCAACCATGATGGGTTTGCCTTGTTGTCATAGCTAGGGTATTACGTCCATCTTGTTGTAAACTTGACCAACGAGTATGTGTTATAAACTCGTGGCAAGTGTGCAACATTGGGTCTTTAGTTGATCATGTCATTAAAAGCGTGTAATTTGCAAACAATGTACTATAGGTTGTAGAAGTAGCAGGTGTTGGTTCATTGCTTAAGGCTCTGAAGAACAAAGGTGAAGGAGAGGGAAGTGAGACCCTTTCAGGATGCTTGTGATGCAGATAGGGTACAGAGAGAGAGTTCTAGATTACTTCTCATGCTTTTGGAGGACCAAAAGCTCCTTAATGGGGAGGATTGATCTAGGTGGCTCTAGAAAGACACATAGGAAAAGGATGGCTCAAAAATCAAACTGCTTAGAATGATGTCGCCCTAGGACTAGAGCATAGATATCGTCGTCCTGATTCTAAAGGCGTGAACGACACTTCAATCCGAGTCCAAATGATGAAGTTATCGCGAAAAGAAGGTTGGTTTGTTCCTTAGGAAAATGAGGCATTTTCCTTTAAAAATGGGTTTTAAGCCTTTATAAGGCAAATCGTAATCGGAGGCAGGCGAACGGCAGATATCAGTGCTATACAGGTAGCGATCAGCAATATTGGCACTTGTGAATCGACGATGGAGTGTCGAATCGACAGATCGGGTCAGTGAAACCCAAAGGCCAAGGACCAGGACCCATAGATATTAGCGAATGTGATTAGCGATCATTGATATCGGTGATTAGAACAATCGGTGATCTGTGATCTCGACTTGCGATATAGTGCGGACTTGATTGATTTATAGGTCCACTTTTATAAATTTTGAAATCCAAACTTTCGGATTTTTCAGGTTTTTGTATTATCGCTTTAAAATGATAAAAAGGTTATTTTTAAAATTTTGTTGCGCCCACCGATTATTCTATACATACAGCTTCTATTCCTAAAGCAACAAACCTACGATTTTGAAGCAGCCTTGTCCCAAATGTGTTATAAAATACGATGGAGGCCGAGTGCCCGAGAGGTTGCATGCCAGAGGAAGAGAAGGGGCTGAGAGCCTGTTCCAAAGAGTGCCTGAGAGGCCGAGAGCCTGTGCCAGAGAGTGCCTAAGAGGCTGAAAGCCTGTGCTAGAGTGCCGATAGCATGGATGTAGAGAGCCGAGGGAGGCGAAAGGTTGTGTAACAGAGGGTGAAAATAGCGTAACAGAGAGGTTGAGAGGCTGTGTGGAGAGGTTGCGTGGAGAGAGGCCCGAGAGCCTCAGTACGCAAAGAAGCATGAAGCCAGAGCAGTGCTTCAAATCCGCAGAGCCATAGAGCTACAAAGGAGTGTGAAAGCTAGAGAGCTCTTGAAATTCTAGCAGATCGCAAAGCTACAATGACATAAGCCAGAGCACTATAGAGCTAGATAGCCATCGAGCTATAGAGCCAAGAGTCCATAGCAATTATTGTCTTTGAGATCGATTCTTCTTCTTTGATCGATTCTTCTCCTTATGATCGATTCTTCTTGAGATCAATGCTGTGATAATCAACGTGTCAGCAAGCATGTTGACAACTATGTTTTAGATGTCCACATTCTTGTGCGAAGTAGCCATCTTCATATGATTGTCGCCTTGAGATCGATGGTCTGAGCGGCTTCAGCAATGAGGCATCCACTTCTTTAGATGGTCCGTGGTGTGAGGTATATGATTTGTTTATATACTTCTTCCTTTACATTATGCGGCTCGGATCCTTGATTGATATTGAGGCAGGATCTTGTTTATTCCATGTTGTCATGATTCCTTCCTTGACTTGATGCAAAATCCTCTATATGATGTACTTGCTGTCATAAATCTTCATGTTATGCTTTGAGATCCCTCGTTGTATGTTGCTCAGATACTCTTGTTGTCGTCATGCATGTTTTTTGAGATCCCTTTTATGCCATGTTGGCGGGATGTTTATCATGCATGTTTTTGTATCATACTGATAGGAGTCTTTTGATTGAGAGTTCTAGTTGTGGAACATCTCTTAGAGCCACTCTTTCATGAGGGAATTCTTCCCTGTATGATCGAGACATCATCTCTTGTGTACATCATTTGTATTGAAAACACTTAATGCAGCGGCCTACACCATGTTGACACGGGGCACGGAGATGTAGTCCCTTCTGGACGAACTCCGTTATAAACAACTTTCGTTTTCATGTGTTGATGATTGATATGTTCCTCTTCTTTACAACATGCAGATGTATTCATTAATGTTGTTTTAAAATTGCAAATTTAACACTTCACGAAAGTAAAAGGACTTAGAAGGGTTCTTCTTCACACCCGGACCTGGATCAAGGAAAAAAAGGTGTTAATGGTAAAGTTGAACAATTTGAAGAATACTATAGATGCATTGACAAAGTCTGTGAGCACTGGGAATTTTTTTGTTGTAAAGAAAAAATGGCGTTGTAAGGTTGGATCAATGACTAAGCTCTCCTGTTGCCTCCTCTAGAAAGAGAGAAACAAGTGGGAGAATGTTGGGTGTGTGTTATATTCTTTCCATGACTACCCCACGCACAGGGGGGTGGTATCCCCCCTTGTACGTTGTGTCAGGCGCAATAGGGCTATGCAGGGGGGCAGTAGTCCCCCCGCAATGTGTCTGGCACAGCGCCTGGGAAATTTTTTTTGGAGCTTATAGTAGGTTGATGGACCTACCTATAGTTTTGTGCATGGATATCGCACATGGTTTTGGCCATGATGGTTTTCTGTCAATGGTATTTTGTAGCTTCGACCAAGCGAACTACATGTTATTTTCTAATCCAGTGTTAATGGATTGGGGTTTATGGATGCTTCAACATGCGTATATATGTATTGCAATATTGAAAGGAATATAATGAAAAATCAATCTGGTAGTCCTGGTTTTGGGATCCAGTGGAAAATATCTTCATATATTTGTTTTATGTTTTATGCTCTCGCCATTGTTTATTTTCGGTTTTTAGAATTTGTATGCAAGTAATTCTATATGAGGTAAAAATCTACACTCTTTAATTTTTTTTTATTAATAGAGCTAATATGTCTTAATTGGAAAAAATATATTATATACACATGTGCAGTGAATATATTTCCCATCCTGCTTAGTGTTCATCCTTGAGAGTACAAATATAAGAAAATTTATGGATATCAAGAGAATGTAGACTCCATCTTGTTTTGTAATTTCAATAATATATGATAATATTACAACTTTGGTAGTTCTAGTGGAAATGTTTTGTTTTGGTTTTTCTTTTTCTTTTGTATCTTGCCTTTATGTATATAGAAAGTTCATTGTTAGAATTGATAACGTATTGTTAGGTCTTTTATTATTGAGAGAGAGAAAGAGGCCAAATGAATATAAATGCCCCTGATAATAACCATGGCATATAATAAATGCATGTTGAAACATATTAGTGTGTACCAACAATGTATTGCAGCATAGTAGCAATCTTAATAAATAGAGGTAAAGAATGAGAAGTTAATATGTTAATAAATATACTCATAGTCATGGTTGAAGTTACTTGTTCAATAGTTTGAACACATGGTTTTGGTTCTTCATGGTTTTATACCTATGGATTACATGTAATCAAGCCATTAAAATTCCTTCAAAGACTTCACTGTAATGTGTGAGGGATGTGAGTGACAAAGGTTCACTTGGTCAACTTGGTTGCATTTTGGTTAGCAAGTTTTTTTTCCTCATATTTCACTTTTTTCTGGGATAAACATTATGTTTATGTAGATTATTTTTGTTGTTGGTAATTTTATCTTTCTCATTTAATTTATCTCAGTAATTTTTAAAATGACGTGAGAGCCATGGGTGAGGTTAAAGGCAATAGAGAAGTATGATGGGTTTTGATCAACAGGTATTAGAATTCCAAGATCCATGTATATGTGCAAAGAGATGTAAAATAATAAACATGACAAACCTCCCCCCGATACTATATTTATGATAAGGATGTACCCAAAGTGTTTGATGGAGTGATCAAATGAAATGATTAATAATAATTTTTTCTTCAAATTGTAAATTTTTGGTCATGAAATGGGTGACCTATCAAAGAGAAATATGTTGGTTGTATGTTGCAAACTACACCAAAAATAAATAAATAAATAGAAATGTTATAATGGAGTTGAAAGATTTTACATGTAAAGTGCCATACTATTATACAACCTAGTAAGGTATGTATACCCTTAAGAAATTAATGGTAAATTATGGAGTTAGACCTAGGTGATAGAGGGGCATCTTGAATTACTAGATACCCTAGATATAAACTTTAACGGGCATAGGGACTAGAGGTAAGTGATGTTGAATGACTTGATTCGTTTGATTATATTTGATAAATATAAATCCAGGTCAAGTTTTAAGGGGGGTATTGTTAGATAAACTTGGCACGGTGAAAGAGGTAAGGTTAATTGTTCAATAATGGAAATTTTGGAAACATGGTTTTATTCCCATGGATTACCTCTACTGGAGCTTTTGAAAGGATTGGGAATACTTCACTGTAATATGTTAGGCATGTGCGTGGTGAAGGCCTAGTTAGTCGACATAGTTGTTCATTCACTAAGGGGATAATATAATATTTTGTTAGATAGTGTTTTCCTCGGATTGGAGTTTTTCCAAGATAAACATTGTGTTTATATAGATCCCTTTTGTTGCTAGTAACTATATGTTTCTTAGTTAATTTCTCTCTATAATTTTTAATAAGAAGGTGATGATAAACACCCATGGGTTGTATCAACGATGGAATTTTCCTAGTGGATGTGAGCTGGATACTAGATCACAGCCTTCATAAAACTCTATTACGTATTGTACTTTATCATCCCATAAAAAGATAATAACCTCCTTAAAAGTCTACTTCATATTTCCTTCCATTATCCCATAAAAAATATATCTATAGATAGTACATCTATGAGGTCAGATGTGCCTCCATGTGGCCTTTAAAAGTCAAACAAGGGTATAGAATATTATTGTCCATGTCCTCCCACAGCATCATCTACGGGTGGTTCTTGGCATGATGATTGTACTATGGTGCCATGCTACATGAGGGTGTGACTCAATGTGGAAATTACCTTATTGATTTGAAAAATTCTATCCATTATTGGAGAATTTTTAGTATTGGGGCTAGACCTTCATCCAGGTGGATGAAGACCTATTAGTGGGTTGCACCAAATGTTTTTATTTTTATTTTTGGAACACCCTTATCCACCCCTTGGAATTCTTCCACGTTAAACTAGTTTACATGGAGTCCTAGCTTGTAATTTTCCCATAATTTCATCAAGAAATATAGAGGTACATCCTTATTACTACATGGAGGTTTATCAATAACATGAACTACCTATCCATCTAATGTTCTTGAAATTGTTGGTAGGTGAAGCAGTCCATAGGAAAGTGTTTTTTGTTGACTAGTAGGGGTTTGTTGTTTCTTGGGTCAATAAACAATGATATAAAATCTTGTCTATTAATGTTGAAGTCTCTAATTTGGTCTTTATTCATACTAGTTCTATAGTGTTCATAAATCCTAACCTTGTAATAAGAACTATTAATTAAGAGGCCTTGGGCACTGGAAATGGATGTTATAATTGAATTTCACGAACTTGCAAGAGACAATTAATAGGGCTCTCTCATGTTTTGGAGTTCTTGTATGAGTGCTCTCAACGTAGCCAAGGATTCGTTAATTTCATCAATGGGATTTCCTTTCTCTTGTTTGGGGTTTATTTTTTTTCCAAGTTTTGATTTGCTGATGGAAAGTTCATGTTCTCATTAGGCATCATGGTAACCAAGTCTTATGTAATTCAACGTGATGCTTGGTTTTATAGTATCATTTACGTTTTTTCTCAATTTGAAAAAAAAAATTGAAGTCGAAAAACCAAAAAAATCCATTAGAATGCTTACCTAGAATCCAAAGAAGATGTAATTCATTTGACTTGGTGGTCGATGTAGATCAAGGATGGAACATTTTGTTCAATATAAATTAAAAGTGCACCATGTAGTCATAAAGTAGTAACACTAGGAACACATCTGTCATTATTAAAAAGACATGCTCATTCTTAAAAATGTGTGCACATCCCTATGAATGCACATGCCCTTCTAACCCATGTCAACATAGCTATATAATTGACATATTAATTAACAATTTATAGCGTACTAAACTTAGATGCTCATGAATGCACATACAGTTTTAAGAGTACAAATACATTTCTGTGAGAACACATTCATAATTTCCCATTACCACTTTTAAGGCCATCTTTAACCTATAACACCCATATATATAATTTTTAATAATTATCTTTAATAAATTTTTAATATAATTATTAATATTATCTTTTATTTTATAAACAATGAACTTTTATATACCACTTTAAATTTTGGCATATAATATATAGCACTTAAATATTAATAATGATAGGCATTTTGAATATATTAATTGTCATAGTAACATTTCACATCATATTTGGTTGGAAAAGTTAACCATTGATTTTTGTTATATATTTCGATGTGGTATATATATATATAATTATTTTTTTATCAATCTTAATCCATATAAAATAAGTTTTTATTAGTATATAAATTATTTTGTTTCAATATTTAAGTTTTAGTTTATAAGAAATCACTTTTTTGACTGTATTAGGTAATTTTGGTTAGTATTTTTAAACACTTTTACTATTTAGTTTCTCGAAATGTTTTATTTAGTATTTGAATACTATGTGTTTTTAATATTTTGACATTAGTATATTGTTGTTAAGGAAAAAAGAGAAATATATAATTTTTTTTGCTACTTAAATTTATAAAATTATTGTATATATATTATAAAGACCAAACATACAAATGAATAAAGCATATTAATATAAAGTTGTATAAAAAGAAATAAAATGCTCAACAACTTGAAATCTTACCTTTTGTCTTTATTCCTCCATCTACATATTACTATTATGCAGTGTGTTGTTATTGCACATTACTATGATTCAACATAAACTTGTCATTATATGCTACTTTTATAACTTATTACAAGGTGAGCATTTACTCATTTGGCCTTTGTTCTCCTTATTTTTGTGTCTAAATAATAAAGGGTTTTACTTCATTCTAATTTCCATACGTTCAGTTGCTATAACTCTTACTATTCTCGATACTCTTTTTCTTTTTCATAAATGATTAATATATTATTCGGAAATAAATTTCATTACATATTTATAAAAGAACCAACCATTAAAAACTTCAAGATAAAAAAAATAAAATCAATATGTTTAACATAAGTAGAAAACCACCAAAGACTTCACTTTTTTTCAAATTCTTAACTTTTTGTTCTCTAACTATATGAAAAATAACAATAAATTATTGAGTATGAAATAATGTTTTCGCATTGAAAAGAAAGAGATTAAAGAAAAAAAAGAAACAAGAACAAAAATTCCCATCAGAACTCAGATTTACCAAACTTGTAATATGTAGACTATTAAGAAACATACGAAAATGTAGAGTATAATTTCCCTTTCTACCCACAAACCTACTTAGACGTGCACTCACAAGACTAAAGGTTAAACCAAATGTTGGATATATTCGCTACACATATGGATACTAATATTTGGTTTTCAATTAAAGTTGTCATTTTTAACAACAAATAAACAAAGATAGGATGATGACCAACCTTTTTCAATAATAAAAAATGATATTGATCCAAATATAATTCAAATATTCATAAATGAAAATATATTTTATAATAAGAGGGAATTTTAGTAGTGCATTAACTTACGAGTTATGTGACAAAATTTTCAATTTATTTTAACAATATAATTGTAGCTTGCACATTATTTTCACTCCACTTTATCAAGTTTTTAGTAGCATAATATTACACTTGTCTTTTTCAAAATCTAATAAAATATCTGGTTCAAAATAGTTTATATTGCATGCCATAGCACATCGTATTTTACAGATAATAACCACTATGATTCAAGAGATTTTAGTCTTCAAAAACAAAAATAACTTCACCACATCAACTTCTTATTTCACTAAGCACAAAATCCTTTAATAGTAGTGCTAAGAAATTTCAAAAAGGGAAATAAAACCTCTAAGAAAAGGGAATATTAACCTCATCAATGCCCATGTCCACTACTTTAAATTTTGTTTGGCAAGGATCTCTAAAGATCATTCATGAATAAAATCCTTTTTACAATCAAGCTTAAGGCAATTGATCGATACCAAATTTTCTTGTAGTTTACTATTGGTGTGCATAACTATGCAAATAGAATAAAAATTATGAAACAAATTTATGTTCTCTATAATTTCATATCGTTACTTGTCTTCTAAAATGGCCCCCATAGGTTTGTTGGAAAAAATGTTAACACTGAGAGGGGGGTGAATCAATGCGAAGGCTAATTTTAACTTCATGCCAATTTATATTTCTTCATTCAAATTTGGCATCCATTATATGTGAGAAACCATTAACAAACTATATTAGCAGCCATATCATCCCATAAAATCATACACATCATGAGCAATAAACATGTGAGACACAAAGGTTTTACATGGAAACCCTTTGGAGAAAAAACCATCAAAAATTGTTGTTATTTATGTAAAAATAAGATCACCTGCTCTGTTACATCAATCTGTTTCCATGATCCACCACTTACAAGAAGAAACAAATCCCTTTGATTGTTTGTTAGCACCCACTAGCAGGAAGCACCAACTCCGTCCTTTTGTGGAAACGTATCCACCTTACTAGAAGAACCATGTGAAGCACCAACTTCATGGATTTGCTGCAAGCACCAAATTGCATCTCCTTCGATTTATAAAAGCACTATGTTGCAGGAGGAAGCAATCCCCAAGCCTTCTCAATCAACCAATAGAGATGGAAGCACCAACTTTTTGTATGAAGGATCTAACCCACACTCAAATAGGAGGAAATGTTCACTATATTTGGCCACAATGTTTAATGAAATCAAATTTGTTCTTTTCATCCCTTTCCCCACACAAAATTCTTTGTCCTCTACTCTCAATAACATGCATTCAATACTCTATTTTTCCATGTCAGTTTATAGAAGTCCATTATACTCATCACAAACCATGCAACCTTCTCTCAACACAACAACATCATATTTCTCTCGGCCCTCTATTCTCAATAGCCTACTTTAAGCTCTCAATCCCTTCTATTTCATAGGCTCCCTCTCAAATTCTCACACTGATCCAGATTTAGACAGGAACACAATAAATTACAGAGATAACCACAAACAGAGAGATGCAGTGGAAATAATACTTCATTCCATTAATGTAAAATGCTGAATATGCTTATAAACATAAATGGAAACAAATCAGCTAGGGTGATGGTAGCTTATCTCTGAGAAGAGATGTGGTGGATACATGCCTCTGAACTGTGTTAAAATGAGGCTTGAAGGCCTATTTATTATTCAGAAACAATGTAAAACCCTTAACATTCCAAAACCTAACCCTAGAAGATGAAACGCCAAATCATGGGCCCCGTTTGGGTAAATTGGTACATCAATTTCCCAGGGTCGTAACTTTGGCACCCGATCTTCGTTTGACGTGTACAATAGCTCCTTAGAAAGATCTATCCAAGCACTAACACTTTGGGAAGGGCAACATTGGTCCACGGACGTGGACCAATGTTGACTCCAAATTTCCCAAAAAACGTCGTTTAGGGCCTCAAAATGGCTCCGAAAGTTCAGGACCTGAAAAACTGCTAAAAATAGTAAATTGTGCTACAATTAAGGAAACTAAAAAACTAAAAGAGACAGTTGTCGGGGGTCCATATGGAATAGGTGGGTGGCCACCAACATCCACCTAGATCATTCCTCCCCCCTTAGGAAGCAATGGTGCCCATTGCGTTGAGTTCCTCCGTAAAATGAGGAAGCTTCTGCTGAGCTGGGTCTCTAGTGAGTTGCTCTGCAATCTCTAATGTGTCCAGTAATGGTGGGAAGCATGGTTGACGACGGTCCATATTGAACACTCGGTGCAAGCGAAGGAATGGAAGAATGTTGTGCTTCAAAGCATTATTTCCCGTAGCCTTGGTACTGGTGTAAGGACCATGTCGGAGTGGTTTGAGCTTCTGATGGGATCTTGTAAAGCATTCTTTATGCAGATGTAACCAAACTTTGTCACCCACCTAAAACTTGTGTGGTACCCCTATGGGTGAGGAGAAGTTTTTCCTATGTTCTGTCATGATCATATCCCTTTGTTGTTGCTGCTGCATGGAGGAACCCTTTGCAGGGGTCATGGATGTAGCAACGATCTCCCCCTTACTTTGGGAGTGAACCAGACAAAAAATGAATTTCCTAGTCTAGGAGATGAGCTTGCTACCTTTCTTGGCAGTGATGAAAGAGGTGGCAGTAGGTGGGGCTACATCCAATATCTTGTATAATGATTCACCCAAAGAAATAATGATAGCATGAGGCCTTGACTCATACACAGCATGTCACCTCCATAAGTATGGTTGGCCTAATAATAACTCACAAAATTCTAGAGGTGTAACATCACACAATACCTCGTCTGTGAAGGGCCTGATGCTGTAGGGGAGGCGTAATTGCTAGCGAACTTTGAGATCTCGTCCTTCATGAAGCCACCCAATACTGTATGACTGCGGGTGTGGTGTAGTCGGTAGGCCCAACCGCTTCACAACCTCTGCTGAAACGAGGTTATTTTGGCTACCACTATCGATAATCAATTGCAGCAGCGAACCCTTCACCCACATCTGTGAGTAGAAAAGATGTTCCCCCTCCTCTGGATCTTCGGGTTCATTCTTCTGGATCTTGGTGGTGGTAACAGTGGCACTGGGCTCCACATCAATGATTTGCTTCCCTTTTAGATTCCCCTTGTCGAGTTTTGGCTCAGGGTCAGAACATGCATCTGATTCGGAAGCCTTCAACTCTGCCACTAGCGACTGCTTGGTCCGACACTCACATGTGTTATGAGTGGGACTCTTGTGGAACTGACACCACTTTCCTATGTCCTTCTTTGGCTTCATGGTGATGTTATTTTCTTGCGGCTTCGACAGGTTGTCTTGGGTCATCCCACCTTGGCTTTGTCCTTTGGGCTTCGGATTTGTAGATCCAAAGTATTGCTTCTTCTGTTTGAAATTTTTCTCGATTTTGACAGCGTATCGGTACATCGTGCTGAGCAAGGAGATGTTCAAGAACTCCATCTCTTCCTAGATGTATTTGTGTAGGCAGCCACTATATTTTAGTACCAGATGCAGCTCAAAATCTTTGATACCCAACTGTGTGCAAAGGGTATGAAAAATGTTTGTGAACTCCGACACATCTTGGTCTGGTCCCTACCATAGCGTGGTCCACTTTATGTATTTGTCCTCGTAGCTTTTGACAGGGTAGTACTACTCCTTGATGGCATCTCAGAATGAATCCCAAGTGGGTGTAGCTGAAAATAGTGAGCCCTTACTTTCATTCTTCTGATCGGAGTAGGTTTCCACCAATCCTTGACGTGGGGAGCTACTTTGAGAAGAGCAAAAACAATCTTTTCCTGACTCGGAAATTCATGAATAGAAAAATAACCCTCTAGCAGATTTAACCATTTGTCTATGGCATCTGCGCCTATTTGACCCTTGAAGATGGGGATTTCAAAATTAACTTGTACCTTAAAGGACGTGGCATTTTCAAAGTAGCTGTTGGAAGCCAATGCATCGCCTCTGGGTAGCTGCTGAAGGATCTGTGCAAAGTTGTCCATCATCGCGTTCCTTTGTCGCTTGAGGACTTCTGCGAGCAAGATTTTGATCAGATATCCTGCCCCCTCATCTTTCTTTTCATCTGCCATGGGAGGTCATTGGGATTTGCGAGGCTGGTCTTGCAAAGGTTTGACCAGTTCAAGCGCTAACTCCTTATATCCCGACCTCATTGGGGACATGCAAAGAAAAACAGAGAAAAAGCAGACCGCTCTGATACCACTGATTCAGATTTAAACAAGAATGCAATAAATTACAGAGATAACCATAAACAGAGAGATGCAATGGAAATAATACTTCATTTCATTAATGTAATATGCTGAAATATGCTTATAAACAAAAATGGAAAAAAATCAGCTAGGGCGATGGTAGCTTATCTCTGAGAAGAGATGTGGCAGCTACATGCCTCTGAACTGTGTTACAATGAGGCTCGAAGGCCTATTTATTGTTGAGAAACAATAGAAAACCCTTAACATTCCAAAACCTAACCCTAGAAGATGAAATGCCAAATTGTGGACCCTGTTTGGGTAAACTGGTACATCAATTTCCCAGGGTCGTAACTTTGGCACCCGATCTCCATTTGACACGTACAATAGCTCGTTAGAAAGATCTATCTGAGCATTAACACTTTGAGAAGGGCAGGATTGGCCCATGGACCCATGTTGCCCCAAGATTTCCCAAAAAACGTCGTTTAGGGCCTCAAAAAAGCTCCAGAAGTTCAGGACCTGAAAAACTGCTAAAAATAGTAAATTGTGCTACAATTAAGGAAATTGAAAAACTGAAAGAGACAGTTGTGGGGGGTCCAAATGGGATAAGTGTGTGGCCACCAACATCCACCTAGATCACACACAACACAAGACCACTCAGTGTTCATCCTCTATATAGGCACGTTCATAATCTTCTCATATAGTAGCACAACCTCTCACAGGGTTTCTTTCTTCTTATTAGGCACTCTTAGCCTTCCCCTGTAGAACAAGCTCACTTAGCTTCACACAAAACTACACTTACACCCACTGAGCTCTCTACACAACTCTCTGACAACAATTTTGGCTTCTGCCACATTGCTTGACAATGCTCCTCTATTTTGTTCCTATGTTACACTCTACTCAATGTTTCCTTCGCTTCTTGTTTCCACACTACCCAAGTGTACCTCCACATCACTCTCCATTCTATCGTTGCATCTACCTAGAGCAGTATTGCCTCATTAACCACTGAGAATGGGCATCTCAGTGATCTCCCTGCTAATAAATTAATTCTCAATCCACTTACACACTTCATCCATGAAATTTCCATGCTTATTAATGGCTCACAAAGCTTAAATATACTTCAACATGGCTTCTATGTTCTTCATTTAATTCATGATAGGTCCAACACTCTTCCCTATGAATCATGGTCCTCGTTGCCTTGACCCAATGATCTTCAACAATTGATATTACTCCTGCGACCAAATCTCTTGCACGCTCATGGTCCTTGCTACCGACTCATCCATCCTTTAACACATCTGTGATACACTATCATATCTCCACTCATCGTAACTTTTATTAAAACAATGTTATGATATTACGATATTCTGAAGTGACTTTATCTCCTTCTTTCTCACCCCCCATCACTTGTTCTTTCACCATGGGACTGGGAGATGTGACCAGGGCCATAACACTCAGGTTCTAAGGCCTTCTGGATCCTATCAAGAGCCTTTCTCCTTGTGTATTTTCTCTTCTAACATTGGTTCCTCTAACTTCTCATCCAAGTGCCAATACATCAAAAGCTCCTCATTTTGTAACTTTTCTCAAATTTCAATTATGAAGGAGTTCAAAAATTATAACCTCCTAAATACTTCCCATGTGGCATCAAATAGCACTTAGGTGTTATGCCCTTTCTCGACTCTTAGTTATTTGGATTTCCCTCGACCATGTGCCACAAAACATTGGAAGCTCCTAAGCATCATAAATTTTTCAATATGCATTTACTTAGGAGTTACGAAACTCCGAGCTCCAATATGGTCCATTGCACTTAGGTGCTAGTCCTTCTCTATGCCCTTCGTTCCTTGGGTCTCCACGACCAAGTTCCACTTAACATTAGAGCGCCTTTCATCTGATTGGAATTTTCTTATAAAAAAATTAAATAAGAGCTATGAAAACTCTAACCTTCAAACTTCCAACCTTTGAGGTGACATCATGCTGAGGTCATAACTCCACGTGGCACCTCCTTAGTGGTGGCACATGTCACACATAATTTCCCCATAGGTCACCAAAAATTTTGAATTAAACTTCAACATGTCCACCGTACTACCACATCATGTTGACATCATCCACCACATCATTGTTTTAGTGCCAATCACCTGCTACAATGTGTCCAATTGGAGGAGAGAGAAAGGGTCCTTCATTCTTTGGTTTTGTACAAAAATTTCTTTGTAAATCCTCTTCCTCACAAACCTATGTGCTTTCAAATAATTTCATTCATAAGAACTTATGAGGTTCTAAAATACCAAAGTTCTGAACCTACAAGCTTCTACTTGCTACCTGATATTCTACTACTTCGAGGTTCTGATATGTCCTCATTGTTAAGAAATTTACCCCAGAGAGATAAATTATTAACGAGATTTACTGATATTTATAGAGAGCAATAATAAAATAGCTAGCAACAATAGACATAAATATTATACACATAATATTTATCTAGGAAAACCCAAAATCCGGGGAAAAGCCCAACCAAATGAGATCTCATTAGCATTGGCCAAAACCTTGGCCAATCCGTCCAAGTGAGCCTTCACCACTCACCTCCAGGCCAACATTACAATGAAGTATTCCCAGCCTTTTATAGGCTCCATTACATGCAATACCACGAACCATAATACCATGATTACACTATACAATGTGCCCAAAACCACTACTATTTAACCAGATCAACCTTGACTCAAACCTCGAGTCAATTTTACCTAACAATTCCCCCCCTTAAACTTGACTTGGCGTTCCTTGACTAAATCCAACCGAAACCTACTAAGTGAGACAATCCCGGTCACTCTACCCCTTACCCCCTTCAAAGTTTTTACTTGGGATTTGTTCACCTGACATCCCCCTATTACCTAGGTCTAACACAGACTTTATCGTAATTAACCAGGGGTATGCATGCCTTACTAGGTCTTACAACAGTATGCGCGTTTACTTGCAAATTAAAAATTTCACTCCATTATAATAATTATTTATTAATCTTTGTTTACCCTTGTTGTTGTCTTTGTACACATGACATCAATGTCCTAATAAAAAGAACCCATATACCAAACTACATGGGTCATTAGCCACTGTAACTGCTAGTTATCTAGGCATTCTTTTCAAGTACATGGTTCATCATTTAGTTAATCCACATGCACATATCGTCCTCATCCACTAAATCTCTCATGACCCAATAGTGTGCTGCTTTGCTTCACAATCTATGGCTTTTGATCTAGATCTGCAAGCAAAACTTAATTATCTCTCTATCTCTCAAGTCAATACAAACCCTTGGCAATAAAAAATGTGCTTCTTAAGCTAACTTAGCTATGATACCAGTTGTTAGAAAATTATATATTATAGAGCAATGGAACACATAAAATATTGCATAAATATAAACATAGAAAATGCATGAAAATAGGAGAGATACAGATATACGTGGTTCACCGAATTTGGGCTACATCCACGGAAAAATAATTAGTCCTTCCTTTTATTTTACACAACAAAATGAAGGGATGCAACCTACAACAGATGCATTGTAATTCCCTCTTCTCTTTCACACAATATCCTCTCTCTTTCTCACTCAAAATACACATCTACATAGCTGCAGTACACATCCCTCATGTATAGCGAGGGGTTGCCCTCTAGGGAAAAAACCCTAAATTAAACATAACTTCTGGCGTCAGATTTCCACCTAATGAATGGACTAGATTGACTATAAAATTACGACATTTTTCAAGGCAATTTTACATCTATTTTTAGCTTCAGTGGCATTGCCCCCAATCCCTCACCAGAGGCAGGCTCTAAAGAATCATCATCTCCCCCACGAGACCCCCTTGGTGGCATGAAAAACTAGGTAGTGTTTTCGCCCCATTACGAACTGGGGTCCAATGTAGCGATACCTTTGAATAAACAAGATAATCAGGCTCCAGGCCTAACAATCTCCCACTTGGAGACTGATTATAGCAACTCCACCACTACTTCATTTGCTGGACAATAACTCCACTTTGGACCTAGTTGTTTCTCATCGTCATGATCATACTTGAAGACCAATTGAAGCTGAGAAGAATCTCAGTTTCTCCCTAGTTACAAATTTTCTGAACATTTTTGCAGTATTCTCGCTAGTGTGTACCTTTTCCAGCTTCAATTGTCCATATTCCAACACTGATCATATGAAATGGTACTTGAGATGTATATGTTTATTCTTGGAATGAAATGCAGAGTTCTTTGCAAGATTTATGTCACTCTGGCTGTCATTGTATAACCTTACCAACTCTTACTTATTACCAAATTCATCCAAAAACATTTGTAGCCAAATTATTTCTTTACTAGCCTCTGTAGCAGCAACATACTCTACTTCTATCATTAAGAGTACAACAACACTTTGCATTTTTGAAACCCAATTGACAGTTGTTCCACCTACACTAAACACATACCCTGTAGTGCTCCTCCTGTTATCTCTATCACCCACCATATTTGCAATAACATATCACTTAGAGAAATTTTTTAACAAGCAAAGCATAACGCTTTATTTATGGTACCTTTCAAATACCCGAGAATCCCCTTCACCGCCATCCAATGTTATTTTCATGGATTTTTCATGTACCTTCTTTCAACTCCCAATGCATGTGCAATATTAGACCTTGTGCAGACCATTGCGTACATTATGCTTCCAACTGTTGATGCATATGGAACTTTAGACATATAAGCCATTTCTTCTTGAGTCTTGGGACACACCTCCTTACTTAGTTTGAAATGGCTAGCCAAATGTATACTAACTATTTTTCCATTATGCATATAAAATATTTTCAACACCTTTTGCATGTACTCACTCTGAGACAATGTTAATTTGTGCTTCTTCTTGTCTCTAGTTATTCACATACAAGGATTTGTTTTGTAGCAGCCAAATCCTTCATTGCAAATGAGCTTGCCAATTTTCTTTTGAGCACATTTATTTCCTACATGTTAGAACCTGCAAGAAGCATGTGATATACATACAATAATAATATAATATAGCTGCCATCATTTTTCCTCAAGATTTGTTTTATTTTCTTTATTAATGTCGATAAAGGCTTCAAAACCAAAAGTATTTAAAAATGAGTAGTTAACCTTTTTACCTGTCCATGTCTCCTTTGGAATACCACCATCCAAGGAAGTTGAAGGCCCTTTATTTATTAGATAAAAAACAATATCTACAACATCTACACAAAATTATAAAGGCAATCCTTCATACAATCTCATGCATCTTGCACACTCCATGATTGTCATGTTCATCCTTTATGGCACACCATTTTCTTGTAGTGTTCATGGAACTTCTTCTTTTGGGAATTTCATTCTCCGAACAGTACCTACCAAACTCTTTGCTGCAATATTCACCTCCATTGTCTGATCTAAGACACTTCAACCTTTTTCCTGTCTCATTTTCAACCAAAGATTTCCATTTCTTGAAAGTATCAAATACATCAGATTTATTCCGAATACAATAAATCTAGGGTTTCTAGTTGCATCATGAATAAAAGTAACATAATAATGAGAGTCACCAAAAGATGATACCTGAGCAGGCCCCCATACATACGTATGCACAAGCTCTGGTTTTTTGCTCTTTTTTTCTTTCCCAACTTTGACGAATTTGACTCTCTTTTGTTTTCCATAAACACAATTCTCATAGAATTCCAAATCAACATGCTTCAAACCTGGCAACAAATTTCTTGGGTGAAGAATTTGCATCTCCTTCTCATTCATTTGCTCAAGCCTATGATGCCACAATGTTGTATCTTGTCCTGTAGAGGTCAAAGCATCAATATAATTAGAAATACCATTACATAAATACAATGTACCAACCTTTTCTCATTTTTCTAGGGCTCCTTTAGTGACCTTCGAGGTTTTATCTGTGAAATTAGTTACACAGCATTCATCTCCCAACTGCGCTATTGAAAATATATTTTTCTTCAAATCTGGAACATGCCTTACCTCCTTTAACAACTGCTGATTTCCATTCTATTGTTTTATGAAAATTGTATCCATTCAAATGCTTTTATAGGGTTTATCATCACTCAATCCAACGTGTCGAAAATCTCCTTGAACATAATCATGAAAATGTTTTCTATCAAGTGTGGCATGGAATGAGACCTCTGAATCTACCACCCAGGCATCAATAATATCTTATAATGAAAGTATCAAAGCATCCTACAACACATCACCTGTCACATTCACTTCATGATTGTTTTGTTGTTGCACGTCTCCTTCTTTTCCCTTCCAAGACTTGCAGTCTTTCTTCAGGTGTCCTTTCTTCCCACATTTCTAGCACACTATTCCTGATCTAGACTTGGATCTACCTTTCGTTAACTTACTATGATATCTTGGGCTCTTTCCTCTTTCCATTTTTTCCCCTATTCTCTGCACTCAAAGCATTACCTGATGTCTCACTGGAGATTTTCCGTCACATTTCCTCGCTAAGGATTGCACCGACAACATCATCAAACTTTAAAGTACTAGATCTAGAGACAGAGTTACTAATTATCATAAATAAACCATTTGAACTTTTTGGAAATGAGCATAAAAATAATAGAGGCCTAGCTTCATCGTCAAAAGTAACCCCTACAGAACTTAACTCACCAGTAATTGTATTAAATTCATTTAAATGATCAGCAACAGGTCCACCTTCTCACATCTCCATATTAAATAAATGTTTCATAAGAAATACCTTATTTGAGTTGAGGGTTTTCATATAGTTTTTCCAATGCCGACATTAAACCCTCTATTGTCATTTCCTTTGAAATATTAAAGGCTACCGATGTCGCTAGGCACAACCGTATTATTCCAAGTGCCTCTCTGTTGACAATATCCCATTCTGTGTTTGTCATACTCCTCGGATTCTTTATCTATCTGCTCAATTGTAGGTATAGATCTTTCTGATACAAGTAATCTTCCATCTTCATCTTCCACTTCTAGTAGTTTTGGAAGTTAAATTTTTTGACCCTAAACCTACCATCTTCCACCATTTCTCCCACTTGAACTAGGGACCCTTCTCTCCTACAAATTTATTAGCCAAATAGACCTTTGGCTCTCATACCATTTGTTAGGAAATTTACGGTAGAGAGATAAATTATTATTGATATTTACCGAGATTTACAAAGAGGAATATAAAATAACCAGCAATAATAGACATAAATATTATACACATAATATTTATCCAGGAAAACCCAAAATCCGAGGGAAAACCCAACCCAATGAGATCTCATTAGCATTGGAAAAAACCCTAGCCAATCTGGCCAAGTGAGCCTCCACCACTCACCTCCAGACCTACATTATAATGAATTAATCCCAGCCTTTTATAAGCTCCATTACATGGAATACCACGGACCATCATACCATGGGTGCACTATAGCATGTGCCGAAAAACACTACTATTTAACCAGGTCAAACTTGACTGAAACCCTGAGTCAATTTCACCTAACGCTGATCTCATATACAACCTTATGAGATTCCTAGGCTCCAACCTCTGATATGGTGTCTACTCCATCCTTTTGATATTGAGTTCCAAAATTTTGCCTCGCTCCTTTTGTGTCTCTTTTGAATAAATTGATGACGAAATAAACTCTCGAGGTCCAATATTGCAGCTTCTATGATATTGTTCTTTGCGAATCAGCTCCCGAAACTCCAACCCTTCGAAACTATGACCTCTCAAGATCCCAATATGCCGACCTCCTTTGATATTTTGACCTACTGAGGACTAAATTTAGAAGTGAATAAATTTTTATCCTGATCGCCATACATAGACTTCCACATACCAATGGAAATCTCTTTCAAAGCACTTTCCATTGGATTGTTGGGTTGTGTTATATTCTTTCCACGACTAGCCCACATAGTTAATCGGGGGGTTAGAGGGGGACAGAGCCCCCCTTCGTTGCACTGATTGTGTAGCGAGCGGGGGGGGGGGGGGGTGTCACAGGGGTTTGAGGTGTACCCATAACCCACTTTATGGGGTCTGGGGCATAACCTTGGAAAATCTTGGTTTTGGACCCTATGTTAGGTTGCGCAGGCCCACCTATAGTTTTGTGCATGATTTTCACACATGTTTTTTGGATGCAATGGTTTTTGCTCCATGGTATTGGACACAATGGTTTCTGGTCCATGGTATTGGATGCTTCGGCATGTATAAATATGTATTATAACATTGAAAGGAATATAATGAAAAATCAAGCTGGTAGTCCCGATTTTGGGATCCAGGGGAAATCTCTATGTATATGTGTTTTATGTGTTATGCTCTCACATTGTTTATTTTTTGTGTTTTAGAATTTGTATGCAAGTAATTTCTATATGGGGTTAAAACTTACATTTGGTATCAGAGCTGTTTTGGCTTCAAGGGGATGCCTTTTTTACTGAATCGTTTTGCTCGGGCCTATGCTAGACCCTATTTAGTGGGAGATCTGTGAGATCGATTCTGGCGGTGAAAGAAGATGGCGAGCAGTGGAAAGATAGAGATCGAGCAATTTAATGGTCAGAGGTTTGGGTTGTGGAAACTCAAGATGGAGGATCTGTTGGTGGATAAAGATCAGTGGATCACGGTAGAACCGGGTACTAAACAAACGGGAGTGTCCGATGAAGAATGGAAGAAGTTGGATCGAAAGGCAAAGAGCACAATATGATTGTGTGTCTCAGATTCAGTATTGTTGAATGTATCAGGGGAAGCTACGACGAAGGCTTTGTGGTACAAGTTAGGGATTTTGTACCAATCTAAGTCTGCTGAATAAACTGTTCCTCCAGGAAAAGCTGTATAACCTAAGGATGAAAGATGAGACTCGGTGACAGAGCATCTTAATGCATTTAATACTGTGGTAAGTCAGTTAGCCTCTGTTGATATTAAAATTTCAGATGAAGATAAGTGCATCAGTTTGTTATGTTCTCTACCAGATTCCTGGGATAGTCTGGTTATTGCAATAGGTAGCAATGCAACTGCCTTGTAGTTTGATGAAATAGTCTCAACCTTGCTGATGGAGGAGATGAGATGAAAAAATATGGAGAGACAGAATGGTGATGCCTTGTCTATACGAGGACGGTCCTAGAACAGAAAGAAAATTAATTCATCGAGTGGGAGATCTAAATCTAGAGGGAGATCTAAATCTCTAGGAAAACCTGTAAAGGTGGTGTGCTAGAAATGTGGAAAGGAAGGCCACTTTAAAAGGGACTGTAAATCTAAAGCTCCTGACAAAGGAAAGGGATCTGATGAGGCTCCTTTTGTAGAGGGGAAAACCACCTCAGATGAAAGTGGGGATGTGTACTTGGATTCTTCAAGTACACATGTAGATCATGAGGCATGGTTGATTGACTCATGTGCATCCTTTCAGTTCAGTCCTCATAGAGAGTGGTTCGACGAGTATGATAAATATGATGGTGGTGATGTCTTCTTGGAGGATGATAGGAAGGCTAGAATCGTTGGTCACAGAAAAGTAAAATTGAAGTTGCAAGGTGAAAGGGTTAGAACACTTCCGAGTGTTCTGCATATTCCTGCATTGGCCGGAAATCTGATTTCTGTAAGCAAGTTGGATGATGCAAGTGCAAAAACAATGTTTGAGAAGGATACCTACAAGATGGTTCAGGGAGCATTGGTATTGATGTGGGGAGTTTGGATTGGAACTTTGTACAGGTTTCAAGGTAGCACTGTTGTTGATGGGTTCAATAGTTCTGTGGTTCCTGAAAGTGGAGCAGAAAATCTAGTGGTCTCTGGAGAGAAGACCACTTTGTGGCATCAAAGGCTTGGACATATTGGAGAGAAGGGCCTTCAAATACTTCATGGTAAAGGTATGGTAGAAGGTATGAGTAATAGTTCTTTGGATTTTAATTTCTGTGAAAATTGTGTATATGGGAAGCAGAATAGGGTAAGTTTCCCCTCTGGTGGTAAAAGGGTGAAATAGATATTAGAGCTTGTGCATAGTGATGTGTTGAACTGTGAAGGTTCCATCACTGGGTAAGTCTGTGTACTATGTATCATTTATAGATGACTTCTCAAGGAATACATGGATATATTTCCTTAAGAAAAAATCTAAAGCCTTTGACAGGTTTAAAGAATTTAAGGCTCTAGTGGAAAACTAGACAGAGAAGAAGATAAAGGTGCTGAGGATAGATAATGGTGGAGACTTTTGCAACAAGGAATTTGAAGAATTTTGTAAGAAGTGTGGTATATCACGGCAGAAGACTACTCCATATGCACCTCAGCAAAATGGAGTTGTAGAAAGAATGAACAAGACATTGATGGAAAGGGCAAGAACCATGCTCAGTGGTGCTAGGTTAGGACAAGAATTCTGGGCAAAGGCGATGGATACTGCATGTTACCTGGTCAACAGGTCACCTTCATCAACGTTGGAGGATAAGAGTCCACAAGAGTATGGACTGGTAGGAAGCCCTCTCTTTCACATCTAAGGGTATTTGGATGTGATGCATATGTACATGTTCCAAAGGAGAAGAGAACCAAGTTGGATAGTAAATCTGAAAAGTGCATCTTTATTGAGTATAAGGATGGTTTAAAGGGCTATAAGTTTTGGAACCTAGTAACAAGGAAGGTTGTGTGCAACTGAGATGTGGTGTTTAGAGAGGTGAAAGATGTTATTAAACATGAAGTCCAACCAAAGTAACCTAAGAAGATAGAGTTTGAGCTAAAGGAGGAAGAATCAGACTGTACAGCAGAGGAGGAATTAGAAGATGAAGACCCACAAACTCCGACTGTGAGAAGATCAGTTCAAGAAAGAAGGCAGTCATAAAGGTATTGTCCATCTGCTTTCTATTCAAATTTTTCTTTGTCTGCTACTGATGATGATCATATAACTTTGAAGGAAGTAGTGGACTCAGAGGATGGAAAACTCTGGAAAGAGGCCATGGTTAATGAAATGGCATCTTTGAGTAAAAATGAGGCTGAGAATCTGGTGGAGTTGCTTGCCGGAAGGAAACCCATTGGCAGCAAATGGGTGTTCAAAAGGAAGACAAATGCAGAAGGAAAAGTGGAGAAATACAAAGCTCAGTTGGTAGCAAAAGGTTATTCCCAGGTGTCGGGAATTGATTTTGGTGATATTTTTTCTCCTGTTGCGAAGGTAACTTTTATTAGATTACTTTTATGTTGCTGTTTCTTTTGATTTTGAGGTAGAACAGATGGATGTAAAGACAACATTTCTTCACGAGGATCTGGAAGAGGAAATCTACATGAAGCAACCTGAAGGCTTTGCGGTGAAAGGTAAGAAAGAACGTGTATGCAAGTTAAAAAAGTCTTTGTATGGGTTAAAACAGTCACGAAAGATGTGGTATCAAAAATTTGATACATTTATACGGGGACTTGGCTTCACCAGAGGCAAAGTAGATCACTGTGTGTGTTTCAAATTAATTGGTGACCATGTTATTTATCTGGTCTTGTATGTGGATGATATTTTGTTGGTTGGAGATGACAAAGAAATTATCCAGGATTTGAAGACACAATTGTCCTCCAAATTCAACATGAAAGATCTTTGTGTTGCAAACTATATTTTGGGCATGGAAATTAAAAGAGATCAGGCAAAGAGGAAGCTTTGTTTAAACTAGAGGAAGTATGTCGAGACAATATTGCAGAGGTTTAATATGTAGGATAGTAAACAGGTAAAGGTTCCTATTCCTGTAGGTGTGAGGTTATCTGCTGAACAGTGTCCCATGACACAAGAAGAGGAAGAGGACATGTCCCGTGTTCCATATGCAAGTGTAGTTGGTAGCTTGATGTATGCAATAGTCTGTACTAGACCAGACATTGCACAAGTAGTGGGAGTATTGAGCAGGTTTATGTCAAAACTAGGGACGGAGCACTGGACAACAGTGAAGCAGGTTTTCAGGTATTTGCGTGGCACTATGGATTATGGTTTGTGCTACCAAGGAAGATCAATATTGGACAAAATGTTGGATATTCGTGGCTTTTTTGATGCAGACTAGGCTGGAGATCTAGACCAGAGAAGATCTATAATTGGGTATGTATTTAACCTACTTGGAGGTGCAGTCAGTTGGATGAGTAAGAAATATTCTGTAGTGGCACTATCAACTACAGAGGCAAAATACATGGCAACCACTCATGCAAGCAAGGAAGAAGTTTGGTTTCAAAGATTGTGTTCAAGTATGTGGTTAGTACAGGGAACTATAAGGATAGACTGTGACAGCCAAAGTGCAATTTTCTTGGTAGAGAACCCCGCATATCATTCAAAGAAAAAGCACATTGATGTTCAATATCACTTTGTGAGGGATATGATAGAAGACAAAAAGGTGTTATTGGTAAAGGTGGACACTTTGAAGAATACTGCAGATGCATTGAAAAAATCTGTGAGCCTTGAGAAGTTCTCTTGGTGTAGAGAGACAATGGGCATTTAAGGGCTAGAAAAATGACTAAGCTTTCTTGTGGCCCCTTACGGAAATAAAACAACAAGTGGGAGAATGTTGGGTTTTGTTATATTCATTCCACAATAAGCCCTCGTAGTTAACCGAGGGGTTAGAGGGGGGCCAGAGCCCCCCTTTGTTGCACTGATTGTGTAGCAGGGGGGGGGGGGGTCACAGGGGGTTTGAGGTGTACCCATAACCACACTTTATGGGGTTCGGAGAAGCACCTTAGAAAGTTTTGGTTTTGGATCCTATGTTAGGTTGGGCGGACCCACCTATAATTTTGTACATGATTTTCGCACATGTTTTTTGGACGCGATGGTTTTTAGCCCATGGTATTGGACACGATGGTTTTCGGTCCATGGTATTTGATGCTTCGGCATGTATAAATATGTATTATAACATTGAAAGGAATATAATGAAAAATAAAGCTGGTAGTCCCAATTTTGGGATCCAGAGGAAATCTCTGTGTTTATGTGTTTTATGTGTTATGCTCTTGCATTGTTTATTTTCTGTGTTTTAGAATTCGTATGCAAGTAATTTATGTACGGGGTTAAAACCTACATGGATAAGATCCAATGTCAGCTTTGAGAGGATTTTCTACTTGAAAAAATCGCCGAAAAATATCTACCATTATTTTCACCTTCGCTCTTATTCTTGCGCTTAGAATCTTGATCTCTCAACCACCATACTCATCAATTTATGGCTACCCCAATAAGCCTTATACTATTATGACTCTCTACAGAGCACTGTAGCACCCATGTGACTCCCCTTGAGATTGAAACATCAAGCATATCAATGCTAGCCTAGTCATTGTCATGTCTAGGCTAGGGGACTTCAAAGCCAACATCTGCTACCACAAACATCCATGCTAGTCTGGTTGACATCAATGCCAACACTCTTGCCAATAGTTAGACAATTCCAGCTAATCAATACATATCCCAACATGATTTTTGACATCAATGCCAATACACTTGTATCCACTAACCATCCAGAAAATGAAAATTTTCCAACAATCTCCCCCTTTGGCATTGATGGCAACACCTCAACCTTATCACTACTTTGATGGATAATCCTCATGTTGCTTCCACACTTCTCCTAGTATGAGACACGAATGGATTTCTCTCCTCTGAATGGGCCATCACAACTCATCCAATACTTCTCTCCCCCTTTGACATCAATGGAAAAGGGATACAGGTTTCCTTTTTCTTCTCGATGCGATCATTGGCTATCAATGACCGAGGATCTAGATGCTGATGTGCTTTCTTCTCTACAAACTTCTCTTCAAGGATTGATCTCTTCGTCTATATAAACTAGACATATGTGATATACTTCCCCTGAACATACAATGCCTTTGATTTGAATACCCCAGTTCTTGAACACCTTATGGCGATTGGTTGAATACTTCCATTGCCAATGCATATTTTGTATTAGTTAAAAGGAAGCTGGTATGAATTAAAATACTCATAGTATTGTTGTTGCTGCAAATACCAATCATTAGTGATGAATTTCAACTTAATCTTAACAGTTGTTGTTGCTTCATCTTCTACTAACACTCCTCCTAATATTGTTAATCACATCTTCTCCCCTTGAGATCATACTGCTCCAAATATGGACTTATGCTTAAATAATAACAATTGTACTAAAAGATGGATATAAATTGGATGCTATGTTCTAGGAAAACTCTAATAGTTTTTTCTTGAAAAGGAATGCCCATTTGCAGAAAAGGTTACTCCATTACCCAAAACTATCAACTGACATAGTGATAACAATTGAAAGTTAAGGTACCTACATAACTTATACCAAGTTCTCTTATGAAAATAATACCACTAGGCATAATCAAATTTCACAACTTAAATGAAATAAGAGTATTCCACGAAGGTGAAAACCTTTCATTTACTCCACAATATTTATTCCCGAGGCTGACAATTATTGTCTACTACTTCTAACTAAAGCACCTCCCCCCTCCTTCAGCCAACACTCTCTAATCTCCTGCATTCGCTTCCTTGCTTCTCTGTGGGGCTGATCCAGTGGACATGACTTGACTCTGGGCTTCCTATCATTCCACACTTCTATTTTTGCTTGCCTTTTTCTCTCACAAAATAAGATATTATTTTATACTCCCCATGAAACCAAATTGGTTGCCTTCTCTTCTTCTCTAGCAATGTTGATACATTCAAAATAAACAAATTCACCATTGTAATTTGTAAGGGGCCTCGACCATACCTTAAACAATCATATGCACCTCTTTTTATTTTCCTTATAACTTCCTACATATGACTTATTCCACCTCCCTTGAAGCCATCCTCTTCTTTTACTAAAGAGAAATATAGGATATCCTTCCCTTGAGCAAATCATCCTCTTTCTTCTTTCGAGCTTTCAATGGTTGAGCCCTGATAGAGGCTTTTCTTCCTAGCCTTTTCTTTGCCCAGATTTGGGCCTTTTCTTGGATGTGCATGCCTAGGGTAACCTTCTCCTTTTTTTCCTCTTCCATCACCCAAATCTTCCTTCTACCTTTCTACCTTATAAAGGGGTCCACCACAAGGGTAAGAGGATCATCCTTTGAATTCCTTCCTCCTATTTTCATCTTGCTCTTTTGACATAGAGCAATGAAGATAAAATTATATTCCTCACCTTCAATGTTTCTTCTTGTCTTCAAATCTCGAGGGTTATATTTAAATTCATATGTTGAGAAGAATGTCATTTCTTCTCATATATACAACTCACTCTCTTGTGCCCAAGATTGTGACAATTCTGGCATTCAATATCGCCTAAAAATGGGGCAGAGGAATTGCGATATCTTTTAGCAATATTATCATGACTCCTACCACTACCAATATGGCTTCTCCTAGCATCTTCATGCATTCTTTGGTTTCTTCTACCCTACGCATCTTGTTTTCTTGCATGAAATCTACAATCTATGGCTTTATGTCCAAAATTCCAAAAAGTTCAAATATTTTCAACACCTTTTGCATGTACTCACTCTGAGACAACGTTAATTTGTGCTTCTTCTTGTCTCTAGTTATTCACATACAAGGATTTGTTTTGTAGCACCCAAATCCTTCATTGCAAATGAGCTTGCCAATTTTCTTTTGAGCACATTTATTTCCTACATGTTAGAACCTGCAAGAAGCATGTGATCTACATACAATAATAATATAATATAGCTGCCATCATTTTTCCTCAAGATTTGTTTTATTTTCTTTATTAATGTCGATAAAGGCTTTAAAACCAAAAGTATTTAAAAATGAGTAGTTAACCTTTTTACCTGTCCATGTCTCCTTTGGAATACCACCATCCAAGGAAGTTGAAGGCCCTTTATTTATTAGATAAAAAACAATATCTACAACATCTACACAAAATTATAAAGGCAATCCTTCATACAATCTCATGCATCTTGCACACTCCATGATTGTCATGTTCATCCTTTATGGCACACCATTTTCTTGTAGTGTTCATGGAACTTCTTCTTTTGGGAATTTCATTCTCCGAACAGTACCTACCAAACTCTTTGTTGCAATATTCACCTCCATTGTCTGATCTAAGACACTTCAACCTTTTTCCTGTCTCATTTTCAACCAAAGATTTCCATTTCTTGAAAGTATCAAATACATCAGATTTATTCCGAATACAATAAATCTAGGTTTTCTAGTTGCATCATCAATAAAAGTAACATAATAATGAGAGCCACCGAAAGATGATACCTGAGCAAGCCCCCATATATACGTATGCACAAGCTCTAGTTTTTTTCTCTTTTTTTCTTTCCCAACTTTGAGGAATTTGACTCTCTTTTGTTTTCCATAAGCACAATTCTCATAGAATTCCAAATCAACATGCTTCAAACCTGGCAACAAATTTCTTGGGTGAAGAATTTGCATCTCCTTCTCATTCATTTGCTCAAGCCTATGATGCCACAATGTTGTATCTTGTCCTGTAGAGGTCAAAGCATCAATATAATTAGAAATACCATTACATAAATACAATGTACCAACCTTTTCTCATTTTTCTAGGGCTCCTTTAGTGACCTTCGAGGTTTTATTTGTGAAATTAGTTACACAGCCTTCATCTCCCAACTGCGCTATTGAAAATATATTTTTCTTCAAATCTGGAACATGCCTTACCTCCTTTAACAACTGTTGATTTCCATTCTATTGTTTTATGAAAATTGTATCCATTCCAATGCTTTTATAGGGTTTATCATCACTCAATCCAACGTGTCGAAAATCTCCTTGAACATAATCATGAAAATGTTTTCTATCAAGTGTGGCATGGAATGAGACCTCTGAATCTACCACCCAGGCATCAATAATATCTTATAATGAAAGTATCAAAGCATCCTACAACACATCACCTGTCACATTCACTTCATGATTGTTTTGTTGTTGCACGTCTCCTTCTTTTCCCTTCCAAGACTTGCAGTCTTTCTTCAGGTGTCCTTTCTTCCCACATTTCTAGCACACTATTCCTGATCTAGACTTGGATCTACCTTTCATTAACTTACTATGATATACTGGGCTCTTTCCTCTTTCCATTTTTTCCCCTATTCTCCGCAGTCAAAGCATTACCTGATGTCTCACTGGAGATTTTCCGTCACATTTCCTCGCTAAGGATTGCACCGACAACATCATCAAACTTTAAAGTACTAGATCTAGAGACAGAGTTACTAATTATCATAACTAAACCATTTGAACTTTTTGGAAATGAGCATAAAAATAATAGAGGCCTAACTTCATCGTCAAAAGTAACCCCTACAGAACTTAACTCACCAGTAACTGTATTAAATTCATTTAAATGATCAGCAACAGGTCCACCTTCTGACATCTCCATATTAAATAAATGTTTCATAAGAAATAGCTTATTTGAGTTGAGGGTTTTCATATAGTTTTTCCAATGCCGACATTAAACCCTCTATTGTCATTTCCTTTGAAATATTAAAGGCTACCGATGCCGCTAGGCACAACCGTATTATTCCAAGTGCCTCTCTGTTGACAATATCCCATTCTGTGTCTGTCATACTCCTCGGATTCTTTATCTATCTGCTCAATTGTAGGTATAGATCTTTCTGATACAAGTAATCTTCCATCTTCATCTTCCACTTCTAGTAGTTTTGGAAGTTAAATTTTTTGACCCTAAACCTACCATCTTCCACCATTTCTCCCACTTGAACCAGGGACCCTTCTCTCCTACAAATTTATCAGCCAAATAGACCTTTGGCTCTCATACCATTTGTTAAGAAATTTACGGTAGAGAGATAAATTATTATTGATATTTACCGAGATTTACAAAGAGGAATATAAAATAACCAGCAATAATAGACATAAATATTATACACATAATATTTATCCAGGAAAACCCAAAATCCGAGGGAAAACCCAACCCAATGAGATCTCATTAGCATTGGAAAAAAGCCTAGCCAATCTGGCCAAGTGAGCCTCCACCACTCACCTCCAGACCTACATTATAATGAATTAATCCCAGCCTTTTATAAGCTCCATTACATGGAATACCACGGACCATCATACCATGGGTGCACTATAGCATGTGCCAAAACACATTACTATTTAACCAGGTCAAACTTGACTGGAACCCTGAGTCAATTTCACCTAACGCTGATCTCATATACAACCTTATGAGATTCCTAGGCTCCAACCTCTGATATGGTGTCTACTCCATCCTTTTGATATTGAGTTCCAAAATTTTTCCTCGCTCCTTTTGTGTCTCTTTTGAATAAATTGATGACGAAATAAACTCTCGAGGTCCAATATTGCAGCCTCTATGATATCGTTCTTTGTGAATCAGCTCCCGAAACTCCAACCCTTCAAACCTATGACCTCTCAAGATCCCAATATGCTGACCTGCTTTGATATTTTGACCTACTGAGGACTAAATTTGGAAGTGAATAAATTTTTATCCTGATCGCCATACATGGACTTCCACATACCAATGGAAATCTCTTTCAAAGCACTTTCCATTGGATTGTTGGGTTGTGTTATATTCTTTCCACGACTAGCCCACATAGTTAATCGGGGGGTTAGAGGGGGACAGAGCCCCCCTTCGTTGCACTGATTTTGTAGCGAGTGGGGGGGGGGGGGTTGTCACAGGGGTTTGAGGTGTACCCATAACCCCACTTTATGGGGTCTAGGGCATAACCTTGGAAAATTTTGGTTTTGGACCCTATGTTAGGTTGCGCAGGCCCACCTATAGTTTTGTGCATGATTTTCACACATGTTTTTTGGATGCAATGGTTTTTGCTCCATGGTATTGGACACAATGGTTTCTGGTCCATGGTATTGGATGCTTCGGCATGCATAAATATGTATTATAACATTGAAAGGAATATAATGAAAAATCAAGCTGGTAGTCCCGATTTTGGGATCCAGGGGAAATCTCTATGTATATGTGTTTTATGTGTTATGCTCTCACATTGTTTATTTTTTGTGTTTTAGAATTTGTATGCAAGTAATTTCTATATGGGGTTAAAACTTACATTTGGTATCAGAGCTGTTTTGGCTTCAAGGGGATGCCTTTGGTACTGAGGGGTTTTGCTCGGGCCTATGCTAGACCCTATTCAGTGGGAGATCTGTGAGATCGATTCTGGCGGTGAAAGAAGATGGCGAGCAGTGGAAAGATAGAGATCGAGCAATTTAATGGTCAGAGGTTTGGGTTGTGGAAACTCAAGATGGAGGATCTGCTGGTTGATAAAGATCAGTGGATTGCGGTAGATCCAGGTACTAAACAAACGGGAGTGTCCGATGAAGAATGGAAGAAGTTGGATCGAAAGGCAAAGAGCACAATATGATTGTGTGTCTCAGGTTCAGTATTGTTGAATGTATCAGGGGAAGCTACGACGAAGGCTTTGTGGAACAAGTTAGGGATTTTGTACCAATCTAAGTCTGCTGAATAAACTGTTCCTCTAGGAAAAGCTGTATAACCTAAGGATGAAAGATGAGACTCGGTGACAGAGCATCTTAATGCATTTAATACTGTGGTAAGTCAGTTAGCCTCTGTTGATATTAAAATTTCAGATGAAGATAAGTGCATCAGTTTGTTATGTTCTCTACCTGATTCCTGGGATAGTCTGGTTATTGCAATAGGTAGCAATGCAACTGCCTTGTAGTTTGATGAAATAGTCTCAACCTTGCTGATGGAGGAGATGAGATGAAAAAATATGGAGAGACAGAATGGTGATGCCTTGTCTATACGAGGACGGTCCTAGAACAGAAAGAAAATTAATTCATCGAGTGGGAGATCTAAATCTAGAGGGAGATCTAAATCTCTAGGAAAACCTGTAAAGGTGGTGTGCTAGAAATGTGGAAAGGAAGGCCACTTTAAAAGGGACTGTAAATCTAAAGCTCCTGACAAAGGAAAGGGATCTGATGAGGCTCCTTTTGTAGAGGGGAAAACCACCTCAGATGAAAGTGGGGATGTGTACTTGGATTCTTCAAGTACACATGTAGATCATGAGGCATGGTTGATTGACTCATGTGCATCCTTTCAGTTCAGTCCTCATAGAGAGTGGTTCGACGAGTATGAGAAATATGATGGTGGTGATGTCTTCTTGGAGGATGATAGGAAGGCTAGAATCATTGGTCACAGAAAAGTAAAATTGGAGTTGCAAGGTGAAAGGGTTAGAACACTTCCGAGTGTTCTGCATATTCCTGCATTGGCCGGAAATCTGATTTCTGTAAGCAAGTTGGATGATGCAAGTGTAAAAACAATGTTTGAGAAGGATACCTACAAGATGGTTCAGGGAGCATTGGTATTGATGTGGGGAGTTTGGATTGGAACTTTGTACAGGTTTCAAGGTAGCACTGTTGTTGATGGGTTCAATAGTTCTGTGGTTCCTGAAAGTGGAGCAGAAAATCTAGTGGTCTTTGGAGAGAAGACCACTTTGTGGCATCAAAGGCTTGGACATATTGGAGAGAAGGGCCTTCAAATACTTCATGGTAAAGGTATGGTAGAAGGTATGAGTAATAGTTCTTTGGATTTTGATTTCTGTGAAAATTGTGTATATGGGAAGCAGAATAGGGTAAGTTTCCCCTCTGGTGGTAAAAGGGTGAAATAGATATTAGAGCTTGTGCATAGTGATGTGTTGAACTGTGAAGGTTCCATCACTAGGTAAGTCTGTGTACTATGTATCATTTATAGATGACTTCTCAAGGAATACATGGATATATTTCCTTAAGAAAAAATCTAAAGCCTTTGACAGGTTTAAAGAATTTAAGGCTCTAGTGGAAAACTAGACAGAGAAGAAGATAAAGGTGCTGAGGATAGATAATGGTGGAGACTTTTGCAACAAGGAATTTGAAGAATTTTGTAAGAAGTGTGGTATATCACGACAGAAGACTACTCCATATGCACCTCAGCAAAATGGAGTTGTAGAAAGAATGAACAAGACATTGATGGAAAGGGCAAGAAGCATGCTCAGTGGTGCTAGGTTAGTACAAGAATTCTGGGCAAAGGCGATGGATACTGCATGTTACCTGGTCAACAGGTCACCTTCATCAACGTTGGAGGATAAGAGTCCACAAGAGTATGGACTGGTAAGAAGCCCTCTCTTTCACATCTAAGGGTATTTGGATGTGATGCATATGTACATGTTCCAAAGGAGAAGAGAACCAAGTTGGATAGTAAATCTGAAAAGTGCATCTTTATTGAGTATAAGGATGGTTTAAAGGGTTATAAGTTTTGGAACCTAGTAACAAGGAAGGTTGTGTACAACTGAGATGTGGTGTTTAGAGAGGTGAAAGATGTTATTAAACATGAAGTCCAACCAAAGTAACCTAAGAAGATAGAGTTTGAGCTAAAGGAGGAAGAATCAGACTGTACAGCAGAGGAGGAATTAGAAGATGAAGACCCACAAACTCCGACAGTGAAAAGATCAGTTCAAGAAAGAAGGCAGTCATAAAGGTATAGTCCATCTGCTTTCTATTCAAATTTTTCTTTGTCTCCTACTGATGATGATCCCATAACTTTGAAGGAAGTAGTGGACTCAGAGGATGGAAAACTCTGGAAAGAGGCCATGGTTAATGAAATGGAATCTTTGAGTAAAAATGAGGCTGAGAATCTGGTGGAGTTGCTGGCCGGAAGGAAACCCATTGGCAGCAAATGGGTGTTCAAAAGGAAGACAAATGCAGAAGGAAAAGTGGAGAAATACAAAGCTCAGTTGGTAGCAAAAGGTTATTCCCAGGTGTCAGGAATTGATTTTGGTGATATTTTTTCTCCTGTTGCCAAGGTAACTTTTATTAGATTACTTTTATCTGTTGCTGTTTCTTTTGATTTTGAGGTAGAACAGATGGATGTAAAGACAACATTTCTTCACGGAGATCTGGAAGAGGAAATCTACATGAAGCAACCTGAAGGCTTTGCGGTGAAAGGTAAGAAAGAACATGTATGCAAGTTAAAAAAGTCTTTGTATGGGTTAAAACAGTCACCAAAGATGTGGTATCAAAAATTTGATACATTTATACGGGGACTTGGCTTCACCAGAAGCAAAGTAGATCACTGTGTGTATTTCAAATTAATTGGTGACCATGTTATTTATCTGGTCTTGTATGTGGATGATATGTTGTTGGTTGGAGATGACAAAGAAGTTATCCAGGATTTGAAGACACAATTGTCCTCCAAATTCAACATGAAAGATCTTTGTGTTGCAAACTATATTTTGGGCATGGAAATTAAAAGAGATCGGGGAAAGAGGAAGCTTTGGTTAAACCAGAGGAAGTATGTCGAGACAATATTGCAGAGGTTTAATATGTAGGATAGTAAACAGGTAAAGGTTCCTATTCCTGTAGGTGTGAGGTTATCTGCTGAACAGTGTCCCATGACACAAGAAGAGGAAGAGGACATGTCCCGTGTTCCATATGCAAGTGTAGTTGGTAGCTTGATGTATGCAATAGTCTGTACTAGACCAGACATTGCACATGTAGTGGGAGTATTGAGCAGGTTTATGTCAAAACCAGGGAAGGAGCACTGGACAATAGTGAAGCAGGTTTTCAGGTATTTGCGTGGCACTACGGATTATGGTTTGTGCTACCAAGGAAGATCAATATTGGACAAAATGTTGGATATTCGTGGCTTTTTTGATGCAGACTAGGCTGGAGATCTGGACCAGAGAAGATCTATAATTGGGTATGTGTTTAACCTATTTGGAGGTGCAGTCAGTTGGATGAGTAAGAAATATTCTGTAGTGGCACTATCAACTACAGAGGCAGAATACATTGCAACCACTCATGCAAGCAAGGAAGTAGTTTGGTTTCAGAGATTGTGTTCAAGTATGTGGTTAGTACAGGGAACTATAAGGATAGACTGTGACAGCCAAAGTGCAATTTTCTTGGTAGAGAACCCCGCATATCATTCAAAGAAAAAGCACATTGATGTTCAATATCACTTTGTGAGGGATATGATAGAAGACAAAAAGGTGTTATTGGTAAAGGTGGACACTTTGAAGAATACTGCAGATGCATTGAAAAAATCTGTGAGCCTTGAGAAGTTCTCTTGGTGTAGAGAGACAATGGGCATTTCAGGGCTGAAAAAATGACTAAGCTTTCTTGTGGCCCCTTACGGAAAGAAAACAACAAGTGGGAGAATGTTGGGTTGTGTTATATTCTTTCCACAATAAGCCCACGTAGTTAACCGAGGGGTTAGAGGGGGGCCAGAGCCCCCCTTTGTTGCACTAATTGTGTAGCAGGGGGGGGGGGGGGGTCACAGGGGGTTTGAGGTGTACCCATAACCACACTTTATGGGGTTCGGAGAAGCACCCTAGAAAGTTTTGGTTTTGGATCCTATGTTAGGTTGGGCGGACCCACCTATAATTTTGTACATGATTTTCGCACATGTTTTTTGAACGTGATGGTTTTTAGCCCATGGTATTGGAAACGATGGTTTTCGGTCCATGGTATTTGATGCTTCGGCATGTATAAATATGTATTGTAACATTGAAAGGAATATAATGAAAAATAAAGCTGGTAGTCCCAATTTTGGGATCCAGAGGAAATCTCTGTGTTTATGTGTTTTATGTGTTATGATCTTGCATTGTTTATTTTCTGTGTTTTAGAATTCGTATGCAAGTAATTTATTCTTGCGCTTAGAAACTTGATCTCTCAACCACCATAGTCATCAATTTATGGCTTCCCCAATAAGCCTTATACTATTATGACTCTCTACAGAGCACTGTAGCACCCATGTGACTCCCCTTGAGATTGAAACATCAAGCATATCAATGCTAGCCTAGTCATTGTCATGTCTAGGCTAGGGGACTTCAAAGCCAACATCTGCTACCACAAACATCCATGCTAGTCTGGTTGACATCAAAGCCAACATTCTTGCCAATAGTTAGACAATTCCAGCTAATCAATACATATCCCAACATGATTTTTGACATCAATGCCAATACACTTGTATCCACTAACCATCCAGAAAATGAAAATTGTCCAACAATCTCCCCCTTTGGCATTGATGGCAACACCTCAACCTTATCACTACTTTGATGGATAATCCTCATGTTGCTTCCACACTTCTCCTAGTATGAGACACGAATGGATTTCTCTCCTCTGAATGGGCCATCACAACTCATCCAATACTTCTCTCCCCCTTTGACATCAATGGAAAAGGGATACAGGTTTCCTTTTTCTTCTCGATGCGATCATTGGCTATCAATGACCGAGGATCTAGATGGTGATGTGCTTTCTTCTCTACAAACTTATCTTCGAGGATTGATGTCTTCGTCTATATAAACTAGAGATATGTGATATACTTCCCCTGAACATACAATGCCTTTGATTTGAATACCCCAGTTCTTGAACACCTTATGGCGATTGGTTGAATACTTCCATTGCCAATGCATATTTTGTATTAGTTAAAAGGAAGTTGGTCTGAATTAAAATACTCATAGTATTGTTGTTGCTGCAAATACCAATCATTAGTGATGAATTTCAACTTAATCTTAACAGTTGTTGTTGCTTCATCCTCTACTAACACTCCTCCTAATATTGTTAATCACATCTTCTCCACTTGAGATCATACTACTCCAAATATGGACTTATGCTTAAATAATAACAATTGTACTAAAAGATGGATATAAATTGGATGCTATGTTCTAGGAAAACTCTAATAGTTTTTTCTTGAAAAGGAATGCCCATTTGCAGAAAAGGTTACTCCATTACCCAAAACTATCAACTGACATAGTGATAACAATTGAAAGTTAAGGTACCTACATAACTTATACCAAGTTTTCTTATGAAAATAATACCACTAGGCATAATCAAATTTCACAACTTAAATGAAATAAGAGTATTCCACGAAGGTGAAAACCTTTCATTTACTCCACAATATTTATTCCCGAGGCTGACAATTATTGTCTACTACTTCTAACTAAAGCACCCCCCCCCCCCCCCGCCTTCAGCCAACACTCTCTAATCTCCTGCATTCGCTTCCTTGCTTCTCTGTGGGGCTGATCCAGTGGACATGACTTGACTCTGGGCTTCCTATCATTCAACACTTCTATTTTTGCTTGGCTTTTTCTCTCACAAAATAAGATATTATTTTATACTCCCCGTGAAACCAAATTGTTTGCCTTCTCTTCTTCTCTAGCAATGTTGATACATTCAAAATAAACAAATTCACCATTGTAATTTGTAAGGGGCCTCGACCATACCTTAAACAATCATATGCACCTCTTTTTATTTTCCTTATAACTTCCTACATATGACTTATTCCACCTCCCTTGAAGCCATCCTCTTCTTTTACTAAAGAGAAATATAGGATATCCTTCCCTTGAGCAAATCATCCTCTTTCTTCTTTCGAGCTTTCAATGGTTGAGCCCTGATAGAGGCTTTTCTTCCTAGCCTTTTCTTTGCCCAGATTTGGGCCTTTTCTTGGATGTGCATGCCTAGGGTAACCTTCTCCTTTTTTTCCTCTTCCATCACCCAAATCTTCCTGCTACCTTTCTACCTTATAAAGTGGTCCACCACAAGGGTAAGAGGATCATCCTTTGAATTCCTTCCTCCTATTTTCATCTTGCTCTTTTGACATAGAGCAATGAAGATAAAATTATATTCCTCACCTTCAATGTTTCTTCTTGTCTTCAAATCTCGAGGGTTATATTTAAATTCATATGTTGAGAAGAATGTCATTTCTTCTCATATATACAACTCACTCTCTTGTGCCCAAGATTGTGACAATTCTGGCATTCAATATCGCCTAAAAATGGGGCAGAGGAATTGCGATATCTTTCAGCAATATTATCATGACTCCTACCACTACCAATATGGCTTCTTCTAGCATCTTCATGCATTCTTGGGTTTCTTCTACCCTACGCATCTTGTTTTCTTGCATGAAATCTACAGTCTATGGCTTTATGTCCAAAATTCCAAAAAGTTCAAATATTTTCAACACCTTTTGCATGTACTCACTCTGAGACAATGTTAATTTGTGCTTCTTCTTGTCTCTAGTTATTCACATACAAGGATTTGTTTTGTAGCACCCAAATCCTTCATTGCAAATGAGCTTGCCAATTTTCTTTTGAGCACATTTATTTCCTACATGTTAGAACCTGCAAGAAGCATGTGATCTACATACAATAATAATATAATATAGCTGCCATCATTTTTCCTCAAGATTTGTTTTATTTTCTTTATTAATGTCGATAAAGGCTTTAAAACCAAAAGTATTTAAAAATGAGTAGTTAACCTTTTTACCTGTCCATGTCTCCTTTGGAATACCACCATCCAAGGAAGTTGAAGGCCCTTTATTTATTAGATAAAGAACAATATCTACAACATCTACACAAAATTATAAAGGCAATCCTTCATACAATCTCATGCATCTTGCACACTCCATGATTGTCATGTTCATCCTTTATGGCACACCATTTTCTTGTAGTGTTCATGGAACTTCTTCTTTTGGGAATTTGATTCTCCGAACAGTACCTACCAAACTCTTTGCTGCAATATTCGTCTCCATTGTCTGATCGAAGACACTTCAACCTTTTTCCTGTCTCATTTTCAACCAAAGATTTCCATTTCTTGAAAGTATCAAATACATCAGATTTATTCCGAATACAATAAATCTAGGTTTTCTAGTTGCATCATCAATAAAAGTAACATAATAATGAGAGCCACCGAAAGATGATACCTGAGCAGGCCCCCATACATACGTATGCACAAGCTCTAGTTTTTCGCTCTTTTTTTCTTTCCCAACTTTGAGGAATTTGACTCTCTTTTGTTTTCCATAAACACAATTCTCATAGAATTCCAAATCAACATGCTTCAAACCTGGCAACAAATTTCTTGGGTGAAGAATTTGCATCTCCTTCTCATTCATTTGCTCAAGCCTATGATGCCACAATGTTGTATCTTGTCCTGTAGAGGTCAAAGCATCAATATAATTAGAAATACCATTACATAAATACAATGTACCAACCTTTTCTCATTTTTCTAGGGCTCCTTTAGTGACCTTCGAGGTTTTATCTGTGAAATTAGTTACACAGCCTTCATCTCCCAACTGCGCTATTGAAAATATATTTTTCTTCAAATCTGGAACATGCCTTACCTCCTTTAACAACTGTTGATTTACATTCTATTGTTTTATGAAAATTGTATCCATTCCAATGCTTTTATATGGTTTATCATCACTCAATCCAACGTGTCGAAAATCTCCTTGAACATAATCATGAAAATGTTTGCTATCAAGTGTGGCATGGAATGAGACCTCTGAATCTACCACCCAGGCATCAACAATATCTTATAATGAAAGTATCAAAGCATCCTACAACACATCACCTGTCACATTCACTTCATGATTGTTTTGTTGTTGCACGTCTCCTTCTTTTCCCTTCCAAGACTTGCAATCTTTCTTCAGGTGTCCTTTCTTCCCACATTTCTAGCACACTATTCCTGATCTAGACTTGGATCTACCTTTCATTAACTTACTATGATATCATGGGCTCTTTCCCCTTTCCATTTTTTCCCCTATTCTCTGCAGTCAAAGCATTACCTGATGTCTCATTGGAGATTTTCCGTCACATTTCCTCGCTAAGGATTGCACCGACAACATCATCAAACTTTAAAGTACTAGATCTAGAGACAGAGTTACTAATTATCATAACTAAACCATTTGAACTTTTTGGAAATGAGCATAAAAATAATAGAGGCCTAACTTCATCGTCAAAAGTAACCCCTACAGAACTTAACTCACCAGTAACTGTATTAAATTCATTTAAATGATCAGCAACAGGTCCACCTTCTGACATCTCCATATTAAATAAATGTTTCATAAGAAATACCTTATTTGAGTTGAGGGTTTTCATATAGTTTTTCCAGTGCCGACATTAAACCCTCTATTGTCATTTCCTTTGAAATATTAAAGGCTACCGATGCCGCTAGGCACAACCGTATTATTCCAAGTGCCTCTCTGTTGACAATATCCCATTCTGTGTCTGTCATACTCCTCGGATTCTTTATCTATCTGCTCAATTGTAGGTATAGATCTTTCTGATACAAGTAATCTTCCATCTTCATCTTCCACTTCTAGTAGTTTTGGAAGTTAAATTTTTTGACCCTAAACCTACCATCTTCCACCATTTCTCCCACTTGAACCAGGGACCCTTCTCTCCTACAAATTTATCAGCCAAATAGACCTTTGGCTCTCATACCATTTGTTAAGAAATTTACGGTAGAGAGATAAATTATTATTGATATTTACCGAGATTTACAAAGAGGAATATAAAATAACCAGCAATAATAGACATAAATATTATACACATAATATATATCCAGGAAATCCCAAAATCCGAGGGAAAACCCAACCCAATGAGATCTCATTAGCATTGGAAAAAACCCTAGCCAATCTGGCCAAGTGAGCCTCCACCACTCACCTCCAGACCTACATTATAATGAATTAATCCCAGCCTTTTATAAGCTCCATTACATGGAATACCACGGACCATCATACCATGGGTGCACTATAGCATGTGCCGAAAAACACTACTATTTAACCAGGTCAAACTTGACTGGAACCCTGAGTCAATTTCACCTAACGCTGATCTCATATACAACCTTATGAGATTCCTAGGCTCCAACCTCTGATATGGTTTCTACTCCATCCTTTTGATATTGAGTTCCAAAATTTTGCCTCGCTCCTTTTGTGTCTCTTTTGAATAAATTGATGACGAAATAAACTATCGAGGTCCAATATTGCAGCCTCTATGATATCGTTCTTTGCGAATCAGCTCCCAAAACTCCAACCCTTCGAAACTATGACCTCTCAAGATCCCAATATGCCGACCTGCTTTGATATTTTGACCTACTGAGGACTAAATTTGGAAGTGAATAAATTTTTATCCTGATCGCCATACATGGACTTCCACATACCAATGGAAATCTCTTTCAAAGCACTTTCCATTGGATTGTTGGGTTGTGTTATATTCTTTCCACGACTAGCCCACATAGTTAATCGGGGGGTTAGAGGGGGATAGAGCCCCCCTTCGTTGCACTGATTGTGTAGCGAGCGGGGGGGGGGGGGGGGTGTCACAGGGGTTTGAGGTGTACCCATAACCCCACTTTATGGGGTCTGGGGCATAACCTTGGAAAATTTTTGTTTTGGACCCTATGTTAGGTTGCGCAGGCCCACCTATAGTTTTGTGCATGATTTTCACACATGTTTTTTGGATGCAATGGTTTTTGCTCCATGGTATTGGACACAATGGTTTTCGGTCCATGGTATTGGATGCTTTGGCATGTATAAATATGTATTATAACATTGAAAGGAATATAATGAAAAATCAAGCTGGTAGTCCCGATTTTGGGATCCAGGGGAAATCTCTATGTATATGTGTTTTATGTGTTATGCTCTCACATTGTTTATTTTTTGTGTTTTAGAATTTGTATGTAAGTAATTTCTATATGGGGTTAAAACTTACATTTGGTATCAGAGTTGTTTTGGCTTCAAGGGGATGCCTTTGTTACTGAGGGGTTTTGCTCGGGCCTATTCTAGACCCTATTCAGTGGGAGATCTGTGAGATCGATTCTGGCGGTGAAAGAAGATGGCGAGCAGTGGAAAGATAGATATCGAGCAATTTAATGGTCAGAGGTTTGGGTTGTGGAAACTCAAGATGGAGGATCCGTTGGTGGATAAAGATGAGTGGATCGCGGTAGATCTGGGTACTAAACAAACGGGAGTGTCCGATGAAGTATGGAAGAAGTTGGATCGAAAGGCAAAGAGCACAATATGATTGTGTGTCTCAGATTCAGTATTGTTGAATGTATCAGGGGAAGCTACGACGAAGGCTTTGTGGAACAAGTTGGTAATTTTGTACTAATCTAAGTCTGCTGAATAAACTGTTCCTCCAGGAAAAGCTGTATAACCTAAGGATGAAAGATGAGACTCGGTGACAGAGCATCTTAATGCATTTAATACTGTGGTAAGTCAATTAGCCTCTGTTGATATTAAAATTTCAAATGAAGATAAGTGCATCAGTTTGTTATGTTCTCTACCAGATTCCTAGGATAGTTTGGTTATTGCAATAGGTAGCAATGCAACTGCCTTGTAGTTTGATGAAATAGTCTCAACCTTGCTGATGGAGGAGATGAGATGAAAAAATATGGAGAGACAGAATGGTGATGCCTTGTCTATACAAGGACGGTCCTAGAACAGAAAGAAAATTAAGTCATCGAGTGGCAGATCTAAATCTAGTGGGAGATCTAAATCTCTAGGAAAACCTGTAAAGGTGGTGTGCTAGAAATGTGGAAAGGAAGGCCACTTTAAAAGGGACTGTAAATCTAAAGCTCCTGACAAAGGAAAGGGATCTGATGAGGCTCCTTTTGTAGAGGGGAAAACCACCTCAGATGAAAGTGGGGATGTGTACTTGGATTCTTCAAGTACACATGTAGATCATGAGGCATGGTTGATTGACTCATGTGCATCCTTTCAGTTCAGTCCTCATAGAGAGTGGTTCGACGAGTATGAGAAATATGATGGTGGTGATGTCTTCTTGGAGGATGATAGGAAGGCTAGAATCGTTGGTCACAGAAAAGTAAAATTGAAGTTGCAAGGTGAAAGGGTTAGAACACTTCCGAGTGTTCTGTATATTCCTGCATTGGTCGGAAATCTGATTTCTGTAAGCAAGTTGGATGTTGCAAGTGTAAAAACAATGTTTGAGAAGGATACCTACAAGATGGTTCAGGGAGCATTGGTATTGATGTGGGGAGTTTGGATTGGAACTTTGTACAGGTTTCAAGGTAGCACTGTTGTTGATGGGTTCAATAGTTCTGTGGTTCCTGAAAGTGGAGCAGAAAATCTAGTGGTCTTTGGAGAGAAGACCACTTTGTGGCATCAAAGGCTTGGACATATTGGAGAGAAGGGCCTTCAAATACTTCATGGAAAAGGTATGGTAGAATGTATGTGTAATAGTTCTTTGGATTTTGATTTATGTGAAAATTGTGTATATGGGAAGCAGAATAGGGTAAGTTTCCCCTCTGGTGGTAAAAGGGTGAAATAGATATTAGAGCTTGTGCATAGTGATGTGTTGAACTGTGAAGGTTCCATCACTGGGTAAGTCTGTGTACTATGTATCATTTATAGATGACTTCTCAAGGAATACATGGATATATTTCCTTAAGAAAAAATCTAAATCCTTTGACAGGTTTAAAGAATTTAAGGCTCTAGTGGAAAACTAGACAGAGAAGAAGATAAAGGTGCTGAGGATAGATAATGGTGGAGACTTTTGCAACAAGGAGTTTGAAGAATTTTGTAAGAAGTGGGGTATATCACGGCAGAAGACTACTCCATATGCACCTCAGCAAAATGGAGTTGTAGAAAGAATGAACAAGACATTGATGGAAAGGGCAAGAAGCATGCTCAGTGGTGCTAGTTTAGGACAAGAATTCTGGGCAAAGGCGATGGATACTGCATGTTACCTGGTTAACAGGTCACCTTCATCAACGTTGGAGGATAAGAGTCCACAAGAGTATGGACTGGTAAGAAGCCCTCTCTTTCACATCTAAGGGTATTTGGATGTGATGCATATGTACATGTTCCAAAGGAGAAGAGAACCAAGTTGGATAGTAAATCTGAAAAGTGCATCTTTATTGAGTATAAGGATGGTTTAAAGGGTTATAAGTTTTGGAACCTAGTAACAAGGAAGGTTGTGTACAACTGAGATGTGGTGTTTAGAGAGGTGAAAGATGTTATTAAACATGAAGTCCAACCAAAGTAACCTAAGAAGATAGAGTTTGAGCTAAAGGAGGAAGAATCAGACTGTACAGCAGAGGAGGAATTAGAAGATGAAGACCCACAAACTCCGACTGTGAGAAGATCAGTTCAAGAAAGAAGGCAGTCATAAAGGTATAGTCCATCTACTTTCTATTCAAATTTTTCTTTGTCTGCTACTGATGATGATCCCATAACTTTGAAGGAAGTAGTGGACTCAGAGGATGGAAAACTCTGGAAAGAGGCCATGGTTAATGAAATGGCATCTTTGAGTAAAAATGAGGCTGAGAATCTGGTGGAGTTGCTGGCCGGAAGGAAACCCATTGGCAGGAAATGGGTGTTCAAAAGGAAGACAAATGCAGAAGGAAAAGTGAAGAAATACAAAGATCAGTTGGTAGCAAAAGGTTATTCCCAGGTGTCGGGAATTGATTTTGGTGATATTTTTTCTCCTGTTGCCAAGGTAACTTTTATTAGATTACTTTTATCTGTTGCTGTTTCTTTTGATTTTGAGGTAGAACAGATGGATGTAAAGACAACATTTCTTCACGGGGATCTGGAAGAGGAAATCTACATGAAGCAACCTTAAGGCTTTGCGGTGAAAGGTAAGAAAGAACGTGTATGCAAGTTAAAAAAGTCTTTGTATGGGTTAAAACAGTCACCAAAGATGTGGTATCAAAAATTTGATACATTTATACGGGGACTTGGCTTCACCAGAAGCAAAGTAGATCACTGTGTGTATTTCAAATTAATTGGTGACCATGTTATTTATCTGGTCTTGTATGTGGATGATATGTTGTTGGTTGGAGATGACAAAGAAATTATCCAGGATTTGAAGACACAATTGTCCTCCAAATTCAACATGAAAGATCTTTGTGTTGCAAACTATATTTTGGGCATGGAAATTAAAAGAGATCGGGCAAAGAGGAAGCTTTGGTTAAACCAAAGGAAGTATGTCGAGACAATATTGCAGAGGTTTAATATGTAGGATAGTAAACAGGTAAAGGTTCCTATTCCTGTAGGTGTGAGGTTATCTGCTGAACAGTGTCCCATGACACAAGAAGAGGAAGAGGACATGTCCCGTGTTCCATATGCAAGTGTAGTTGGTAGATTGATGTATGCAATAGTCTGTACTAGACCAGACATTGCAAATGTAGTGGGAGTATTGAGCAGGTTTATGTCAAAACCAGGGAAGGAGCACTGGACAACAGTGAAGCAGGTTTTCAGGTATTTGCGTGGCACTACGGATTATGGTTTGTGCTACCAAGGAAGATCAATATTGGACAAAATGTTGGATATTCGTGGCTTTTTTGATGCAGACTAGGCTGGAGATCTAGACCAGAGAAGATCTATAATTGAGTATGTGTTTAACCTATTTGGAGGTGCAGTCAGTTGGATGAGTAAGAAATATTCTGTAGTGGCACTATCAACTACAGAGGCAGAATACATGGCAACCACTCATGCAAGCAAGGAAGCAGTTTGGTTTCAGATATTGTGTTCAAGTATGTGGTTAGTACAGGGAACTATAAGGATAGACTGTGACAGCCAAAGTGCAATTTTCTTGGCAGAGAACCCCGCATATAATTCAAAGAAAAAGCACATTGATGTTCAATATCACTTTGTGAGGGATATGATAGAAGACAAAAAGGTGTTATTGGTAAAGGTGGACACTTTGAAGAATACTGCAGATGTATTGAAAAAATCTGTGAGCCTTGAGAAGTTCTCTTGGTGTAGAGAGACAATGGGCATTTCAGGGCTGGAAAAATGACTAAGCTTTCTTGTGGCCCCTTACGGAAATAAAACAACAAGTGGGAGAATGTTGGGTTGTGTTATATTCTTTCCACAATAACCCCACGTAGTTAACTGAGGGGTTAGAGGGGGGCCAGAGCCCCCCTTTGTTGCACTGATTGTGTAGCAGGGGGGGGGGTCACAGGGGGTTTGAGGTGTACCCATAACCACACTTTATGGGGTTCGGAGAAGCACCCTAGAAATTTTTGGTTTTGGATCCTATGTTAGGTTGGGTGGACCCACCTATAATTTTGTACATGATTTTCGCACATGTTTTTTGGACGCGATGGTTTTTAGCCCATGGTATTGGACACGATGGTTTTCGGTCCATGGTATTTGATGCTTCGGCATGTATAAATATGTATTATAACATTGAAAGGAATATAATGAAAAATAAAGCTGGTAGTCCCGATTTTGGGATCCAGAGGAAATCTCTGTGTTTATGTGTTTTATGTGTTATGCTCTTGCATTGTTTATTTTCTGTGTTTTAGAATTCGTATGCAAGTAATTTATGTACGGGGTTAAAACCTACATGGATAAGATCCAATGTCAGCTTTGAGAGGATTTTCTACTTGAAAAAATGGCCGCAAAATATCTACCATTATTTTCACCTTCGCTCTTATTCTTGCGCTTAGAATCTTGATCTCTCAACCACCATAGTCATCAACTTATGGCTTCCCCAATAAGCCTTATACTATTATGACTCTCTACAGAGCACTGTAGCACCCATGTGACTCCCCTTGAGATTGAAACATCAAGCATATCAATGCTAGCATAGTCATTGTCATGTCTAGGCTAGGGGACTTCAAAGCCAACATCTGCTACCACAAACATCCATGCTAGTCTGGTTGACATCAATGCCAACACTCTTGCCAATAGTTAGACAATTCCAGCTAATCAATACATATCCCAACATGATTTTTGACATCAATGCCAATACACTTGTATCCACTAACCATCCAGAAAATGAAAATTGTCCAACAATCTCCCCTTTTGGCATTGATGGCAACACCTCAACCTTATCACTACTTTGATGGATAATCCTCATGTTGCTTCCACACTTCTCCTAGTATGAGACACGAATGGATTTCTCTCCTCTGAATGGGCCATCACAACTCATCCAATACTTCTCTCCCCCTTTGACATCAATGGAAAAGGGATACAGGTTTCCTTTTTCTTCTCGATGCGATCATTGGCTATCAATGACCGAGGATCTAGATGCTGATGTGCTTTCTTCTCTACAAACTTCTCTTCAAGGATTGATCTCTTCGTCTATATAAACTAGACATATGTGATATACTTCCCCTGAACATACAATGCCTTTGATTTGAATACCCCAGTTCTTGAACACCTTATGGCGATTGGTTGAATACTTCCATTTCCAATGCATATATTGTATTAGTTAAAAGGAAGCTGGTATGAATTAAAATACTCATAGTATTGTTGTTGCTGCAAATACCAATCATTAGTGATGAATTTCAACTTAATCTTAACAGTTGTTGTTGCTTCATCCTCTACTAACACAACTCCTAATATTGTTAATCACATCTTCTCCCCTTGAGATCATACTGCTCCAAATATGGACTTATGCTTAAATAATAACAATTGTACTAAAAGATGGATATAAATTGGATGCTATGTTCTAGGAAAAATGTAATAGTTTTTCTTGAAAAGGAATGCCCATTTGCAGAAAAGGTTACTCCATTACCCAAAACTATCAACTGACATAGTGATAACAATTGAAAGTTAAGGTACCTACATAACTTATACCAAGTTTTCTTATGAAAATAATACCACTAGGCATAATCAAATTTCACAACTTAAATGAAATAAGAGTATTCCACGAAGGTGAAAACCTTTCATTTACTCCACAATATTTATTCCCAAGGCTGACAATTATTGTCTACTACTTCTAACTAAAGCACCCCCCCGCCTTCAGCCATCACTCTCTAATCTCCTGCATTCGCTTCCTTGCTTCTCTGTGGGGCTGATCCAGTGGACATGACTTGACTCTGGGCTTCCTATCATTCCACACTTCTATTTTTGCTTGCCCTTTTCTCTCACAAAATAAGATATTATTTTATACTCCCCCTGAAACCAAATTGGTTGCCTTCTCTTCTTCTCTAGCAATGTTGATACATTCAAAATAAACAAATTCACCATTGTAATTTGTAAGGGGCCTCGACCATATCTTAAACAATCATATGCACCTCTTTTTATTTTCCTTATAACTTCCTACATATGACTTATTCCACCTCCCTTGAAGCCATCCTCTTCTTTTACTAAAGAGAAATATAGGATATCCTTCCCTTGAGCAAATCATCCTCTTTCTTCTTTCGAGCTTTCAATGGTTGAGCCCTGATAGAGGCTTTTCTTCCTAGCCTTTTCTTTGCCCAGATTTGGGCCTTTTCTTGGATGTGCATGCCTAGGGTAACCTTCTCCTTTTTTTCCTCTTCCATCACCCAAATCTTCCTGCTACATTTCTACCTTATAAAGGGGTCCACCACAAGGGTAAGAGGATCATCCTTTGAATTCCTTCCTCCTATTTTCATCTTGCTCTTTTGACATAGAGCAATGAAGATAAAATTATATTCCTCACCTTCAATTTTTCTTCTTGTCTTCAAATCTCGAGGGTTATATTTAAATTCATATGTTGAGAAGAATGTCATTTCTTCTCATATATACAACTCACTCTCTTGTGCCCAAGATTGTGACAATTCTGGCATTCAATATCGCATAAAAATGGGGCAAAGGAATTGCGATATCTTTCAGCAATATTATCATGACTCCTACCACTACCAATATGGCTTCTCCTAGCATCTTCATGCATTCTTGGGTTTCTTCTACCCTACGCATCTTGTTTTCTTGCATGAAATCTACAGTCTATGGCTTTATGTCCAAAATTGTTGCAAGAAGGACAATAACTATGAAAAAGGTTTTGAGGACTGAAAATACCATTTCTTTGAGGGCTTCGTCCTTGAGGATGAAATGACCTTTGATGGTTCTTCATGTGTATTCCATGACAGTTTTCATTTTTTCCTTGCACTCTTTCTGGCAACTGACCAACTCTTTATGTTTCTCTGGTTACTGTTGTGTCTTATTCTTATGTTGTTGCATCTCCTTCTCTGGTTGTTGTTTCTTTCCTTCTTGTTGCTTCTATCCAAAAACATCTTTTCCCTTGTTATCGTTGGAACCTTCAACTACCCTTACTTGGATAGTTGACTCTTTATCCTTTTCCTTCTTGAAGCTTGTTTCCACTTTCAAACTCGAACCAACGTTGATGAGAGGGGACTTTTCCTTAAGAAGCATCGCAGCCACAAGCCTTTGTTCTCTCCTTAAGCTTCTGATATTGAGACAACTCTTTATTTTACTTTTCTAAGTCATGTATTAATGAGATTACATCATTTTGTAGTCTCTCACAATGAGCTTCTCTTTCTCCTAGTTGAATATTTAACCTCCCATGCAATCTCCTAACCTCTTCTTGTTTAGAATTTAGATCAACTATTGTTTTGCTCAACTTTTCATTCTCAAGGTCATAAATTTTCAATTTCTCTTTGCTCAGATGGGGTCCCCTAGGTCAATTTTATTAAAATATTATAAGTCTCATCATTTTGAGAAGCAGAGCGCGAGTAGCATAAATCAAATAGGAGTCAAGGGGTTTTAGAAAGGCCAAAACCCATGATACTTTGGTATTGTTTTGAGATCTACCCATGGTTTGCAGACCATGGTATTGTAAGGGTAAAGGATATATAAAAGGATGTCTTAGTAATTCTAAAGAAATCAACTTATGTTATGATATGATTTTGGGTCTATAATTGTATCTCTTTCTGTGTTTTGGGCGAAGGGGAAGGCTCATGTAGCTGAGTGCAAATAGACCTTGGTAAGTCTGCAAATGAGTGTGCGGGCCCCTGTAGCTGTGTGCGTAAGGTTTGGAAAGTTTTAAAGGGAATATCTGAAGTAATAAAATATATTTGAAGCAATTATCTGCCCATTTTTATGCATTTATGTAGTTTTTGTACTTACATGCAACTGAATGATATTTATCTGTATTTTTTCTTAATTACTCTACGAAGAACTAAATCAACTATTAGATATTATTTTATCTATGATTAGATGGTTACACAAAGCTTATAACTCTCTTAATTGAAAATAGTTTGAGTTTCATGAATAAGGCTTCGTGAAGGTCAGATCAAACTAAAACTATAGAAAACACCTTAAACCACATCACATATCCTTCTAGATGTAGAAACCTGGTTCTAGCATCCCCCAATACTTCCTTGGGTGACACTGCAGCCTACGCTATGTGTGTTGTTTCCAAAAGGGTCGGTAGTGTAGCGTTTTGTTGGTTAGCGCAGCTAACTCTGAACCTGGATCCAAGCCCCCTTATGCCAACAAATGGTTCTGTTGTCGGGACCAATATTTGAGGGATATGTGATGTGGCATAAGTGGATATCAACTAATAAGGAAATCGAGAAGTGGATAGATCGGAAGTTACATGATTTTGTAGGCCAGGAGAATAGGAATCTACGCTTCTCAAAAGAAAAGTGGTTACAAAGATATCTTTACAATGAAGAAAATGAAGTTTTCTTTTCATCATTCCCTTGTGAGTTATATGAGTGGCTCTCTAAAGTAGGAGATGAGTTTAAGGTGCGAGAGCAACATGCTCTCATGGTGAACAACGATGCATATATTACCAGTCAACAGATGTGTGATGAAAAGCACAGAGATCTCCAGGACGTAATGAGGTAGCTGCAAGAAGGGAGCATGTGGAGCAAGCCATTTGAAGAGTATGCAGTGAGCTACCAGAGCTCTAGATTTAGTCAGAGGTCACTTTTGAAGACAAAGTACAGCAACTGGCATATGTGTTTAGAGAATCAATGGCCCAGGTGGATAAAGTCCACTTCGATCTACAACTCCAACTTACTGAGCTTCAATTGAAGCTGCAACCCACCATACCATTGGAGGTCTGATAGGAGTTCAAGCCTGCCATCAGAATAGACAGGGAAAAGCTCAATGATGTAGTTAAAGAGTGTTTCCAGTTGTTTAAAGATGCTTTAGAACTGTGGGCATTATTGCAGGAGGACCCACAGGTAAAGAAGAAAAAAGTTTCCATTTGGGATAAGAAGTTGTACTATGATAAGATAAATGCAACGAAGCACACCTTAGTCCCTATGCAATGGTTCGCCCGATTGAAAGAGGTGAAATCCCTGCAAGGAAAAATCTAGGAGATGCAAAAGAAGATTGATATCATCACTGTACAAATGCAATGATGGGAAGAAGATGCTGGGAAACTCTCACAGACTATGGAAGGTACACTTAAGATTATGCAGCAGATGCAACGAACCATTGTCTTAGCAGTAGAGGGGCCAACTACAGAAACATTGATCAAAGAAGTTTGACAGGTAGTCGTTTAATGCACGGAGGCACTTCACCCAGTGAAGTCGTTGTTTAACAACTTGAAAGCAAAGATCCAAAGCATACTAGCGGAGTCACTTGAGGATGAGTAACATAATTGTGTTGGGGGCCTATTGGGATTGGATCCCCTGGGTAAATTTTAATAAAATATTATAGGTCTCCACATTTTGAGGAGTATAACATTAGTAGAAAAGGTCAAATAGGAGTCAAGGGATTTTAGGAAGGTCAAAACCCCTTATATTTTGGCATTGTTTTGAGATCCACCCATGGTTTACGGACCATGGTATTGTAAGGGTAAAGGATATATAAATGGGTGTCTTATCAAGTCTAAGGCAATTAACTTATGTTATGATATGATTTTGGGTTTGTAATTGTTGATCTTTCTGTGTCTAGGGTGAAGGGGAAGACTCCCATAACTGAGTGCATGGAGACCTTTGTAAGTCTGCAACTGAGTGCGTGGGTCACTGCAGCTTTGTCCACAGGGTTTGGAAAGTTGTAAGGGGAATATCTGAAGTAATAAAATATATTTGAAGCAATTCTGTGTCTATTTTTATGCATTTATGTATTTTTGGTACTTATGCGGAACTGAATGATATTTATCTTTATTTTATCTTAATTATACACAAAGATCTCGATCAACTGTTAGATGTTATTTTATGCATGATTAGATGGTTATGTGAAGCTTATAACTCTCTCAACTAAAAATCATTCGAGTTTCATGAATAAGGGTTCACAAAGGTCAGACCAGAACAAAAACTGCAGAAAGTGCCTTAAACCACATCACATAGCCTTCTGGATGTAGAAGCCTGGTTCTAGCATTCCCCAATGCTCCCTCAGGTGAGACAACAATGTGCACTACGCGGATTGTTTTTGAAAGGGTTAGTAGTGTAGGGTTTTTTTATTAGCATAGGTAACTCTGAAACTGGGTTCAAGCCCCCTTAATCCAACACTCTTCTTTCTTGAAAATTTCCTTTGATAGGTCTATGATCTCTTTTAGAGCATATATCAACTTCTTTCTAAAGTAGATCCTTTCATTCAGATCCTTCTCTTCACTATCAGAGGGGATAAATAAGCCATCACATAGATCTAAAACCATCTTTGTTTCCATGGAGTCTTCCAAGAGCTAAGGGATAGCCCTTCTTCATCACTACTAGGAGTACTCTTATCTTCTCCTACGGATGAGCAGACCTAGGACCTCTCTTCTTCCTCTGAGGTATTCTCATTTACTACTGCTACAAATGTAGGTATCTCTTCATAAGAACTAGATGTATGATTATATTTATATTCAAAATAAGAATATGTACATCTAGTGGCTAAATGACCTATCTCTTTACAATTATCACAAAGTAATAGTTTACCTTCAGAGTCGCATGGCCTCTCATCCAGGCCTTCCTCTTCACCATCCATGGAGTGAATATTAGTAGTATTCTCACGGGAAGAAATATCGCAATATTTTGAGCATCTTTCCTTCTAGATATCTTTGTCTTCTTCTTCCTTATCTTCTTCTCATTATCAACAACCTTCACAAATTCAAGTTCACTGCTTGAGCAACAAGGTTCTTCGACCTCCTCTTGAGTTTTGTACCTTTCTCCTATATATATACATTGCAATATTTCTCATTTCCTTTTCTGACTCAAAATGCCTCACTTTATCATCTTTTGACTTAGATAGCCCTTTAATGATGATTTCCTTGGCTTCTGGTTTGAACTATTCTCTCTCTACATATATCACAGATAACCAAATCTATTCATTGATTATCATCAAGTAGGCTTCCATTCTAATCTTCCAAAGCTCATAGTTTGATCCATTTAAAATGGAACTCCTTTGGTTGTTAGGAAAAATCGATTAGCCATTGTTTCCCTTTGACCTACCTTCTAGGAATTAAGGTATGCCTAAAGGAACTAGGCTCTAATACTAATTATTGCAAACAATGTTAATACTGAGAGGGGGGTGTATCAGTATTAAGGCTAACTTTAACTTTATGCCAATTTATATTTCTTCATTCAAACTTGGCATCCATTATATGTGAGAAATCATTAACAAACTATATCAGTAGACATATCAACCCATACAATCATGCACACCATAAGGAATAAACACATGAGGCACATAGGTTTTACGTGGAAACCCTTTCGGAAAAAACCACCAAACGTTTTTCTGTTATTGGTGTAAAATAAGAGAACCTACTCTATTAGATCAATCTGTTTCTGAGACACCACTCATGGAAAGAACTAAATCCCTTTGATTTTTTGCTAGCGCCCACTTGTAGGAAGCACCAACTCCTTCCTTTTGTAGACACTTGTCCATCTTACCAGAAGCAACATGTGAAGCACCAACTTCACAAATTTGTTGCAAGCACCAAGTTGCAGCTCCTTGGATTTATGCAAGCACCAACTTTCTATATGCAGGCTCCAACCCATAGTCAAATAGGAAAAAAATTCCACTGTAATTGGTAGCAACACTGCTTAATTTCAGCTTTGTTCTATTTATCCCTTGGCCCACGCAACATTCTCTGTCCTCTACTCTCAACAACATACATTCAACACTTTCTTTTTCTCTGCTCAGTCTATAGCATTCTGTTATACCCATCATATCCCACACAACTTTATGCAAACACCACAACATCATACTTTTCTCATCCCTCTATTCTCAACGTCCTACTTTCACCTCTCAACCCCTTCTATTTCATAGGCTCTCTCTCGAATTCTCACACAACACAAGATCACTCAACCTTCTTCTTCCACATAGGCACCATCAACATCTTCTCATATAGTAGCGCAACCTATCACATGGTCTCTTTCTTCTTCTTAGGAACTCTCATCCTTTCCCTCTAGAACAAGCTCACTTGGCCTCACAACAACGCACTCACACCAACTAAGCTCTCTAGATAGCTCTAACATGACAATTTTTGTTTCCCCACATTACTCAACAATGATCCTCTATTTTTTTCCTCTACTACACTCTGCTCAATGCTGCCTTTGCTACCTATTTCCACATTTCCCGAGTGTACCTCTACATGGCTCTCCATTCTATTGTTGCATCTGACTAGGCCAATCTTACCTCATTCACCAACTTGAATGGGCATTTGATTGATCTCCATACTAAGAATTAATTCTCAATCCACTTGAACACTTCAACCAAGCACTGTCCATGCTTATTCATCGCTCCAAAAGCTTGACTATACTCCATGATGGCTTCTCTATTTTTTATTCAAATCAAGACACACACAACAGTCTTCCCTTCACATCGTGGTCCTCATCACCTTGAACCAGAGATCTTTGATAGTCACTATTACTCCTATGAGAAACTCTCCTGCATGTTTGTGGTCCTTTCTTCTGGCTCAACCATCCTTTAACTCCTCTATCCTACAATATCAGAGATCCACTCATCATAACTTTGATTAAAACAATGTTAAGATATTACAATATTTTGTAGTGCCTTTAACTCCTTATTTATTATCCCCCATCACTTGTTCTTTCACCATGGGATTGAGAGCTATGACCAAGGGCATAGAACTTAAGTGCTAAGGCCTTCATGATCCTATTGGGGACCTCTCTCCCTATGTATTTTCTCTTATGCCCTTGGTTCATTTATCTTCTCGTCCAAGCACTAATACGTCGAAACCTCCTCATTTTGTAACTTTTCTCAAAATTGAATTACGAAGGAGTTCTGAAATTTTGACCTCCGAAATAATTCCCTAATGACATCACATAACACTCAGGTGCTAGGCCCTTTCTCTATACTTAGTTCTTTGGATTTCCCTTGACCAAGTTGCATTCGACATTGGAATCTCGTAGGCATCATAATTTTTTCAAATATGCATTTATACAGAGTTACGAAACTCAAGGCTCTGATATTCTCCTCAGAACTTAGGTGTTAATCCCACTCTATGCACTTTGTTTCTTGGGTCCCCATGACTAAGTGCCACTTAATGTTGAAGCCCCTTTCATCAGGTCATAACATTCTTATAAAACAATTAAATAGGAGTTAAGAAAAATACATCCTCTAAAATTCCAACCTCTGAGATCATGTTATGTTGAGGTCATCACTCAACGTGGCTTCTCCTTAGTAGTGACATGTGTCACCTTGATTTTCCCCATTATGGGACAAAAAATGACAAATGAAATTGTGACATCTCCACTGTACTGCCACATCACGCTACTATCATCTTCCATGTTAGCTCCTCATGTCCAATCACCTACTACCAAGTGACCAATTGGAGGAGAGAGAAAGGGTCCTTGGTTCTTTCGTTTTCCATGAAAATTCCTTAGTAAATCCTCTTCCTCACAAAACTTGCCGCTTTCAAAGAATTGCATTCATAAAAACTTACAAGGTCTCAAAAACCCGAAGTTATGAACATCTGAGGTTTTTCTTCCTCCCCTATATTTTGTTGCTTCAAGGTTCTGATATGACCTGCTTCGATATTCATCCTTTTGAGTTTCCTAGGCTTCCACCTTTGATATGTTGCCTTCTCTATCCTTCAAATATCGGGTCCCAAAATTCGGCCCTACTCCTTTCAGGTCTCTTTTAAATAAACTATAGAGGAAATAAATCACCAAAGTCTGTATTTCAAGCCTCTCCAATATTAGGTTCTAAGAATCAGCTCCTAAAACTCCAACCCTTCAAAATTATGACCTCTCAAGGTCTCAATATGTCAGCCTCCTCTGATATTTTGACTTACCTAGGACTAGCTTCGGTAGTCAATAACTTTTTATCTTGATGGTAATTCATGGGCTTCCAGATACCATTGTAAATCTATTTGAGAGCAACTTCCAATGGAGAAGGTCAAATGTAGGCTTTGAGCCCATTTTCTGCCTAAAAGATGGATCCAAATTCTCTTCCATTCTTTCCACCTTGCCTCTTCTTCTACGTAGAATCCTAAACTCCCAACCACCATAGTCATCATTTTATGGCTTCTCCAACAATCTTGATACTATGATGATTATCTACATAGCACTACAACACCCATGGGACTCTCCCTGAGCTTGACACATCAAGCATATCAATGGAAATCTGATCACCATCACAACTAAGAGAGGGAACATCAAAGCCAACACTCCTGCCAATAGTTAGACAATGACAAATTCTCAACACATATCCCAACATGATTGTTGACATCAATGCCAACACACTTGCATCAACTTGACATTCATACAAGGCCAAGTATCCAACAAGATTTTTCATAACCAACCAAGAATGGCTCACTATGCCATATAGAGCTTTAAATTAAGGCACCTTTAGATAAAGTAGAATCGGGAATTCAAGAATATATAAAGAATGAATACCATCACCTAATATACTAATGTGGTTATATGCCATTTGTGGTAGCATCTCCTCCATTATGGTGTACAATTTCCTTTTTGTTTCTTATCTACCTCATACCTCACCTTTCTCTCCCTTCATTCAACATGAAGGAGGACACATTAAATATCTATCCTCATGGCATTACTTTCATCCTCAACTCTAATAATACCATTCACCTTCATGTCCATAATGCCAATGTGAAGGTAGACATGGATTAGTTGAGGTTCAAACATCAATTTTGAAGGGTTTAAATTTCAATTCTATTATCTTGTGCCCTTTTATAGGTGTCCTCGTGGATATAAGTAAAACAATAGATGTTCACAAGAGATCTTTAGATCAAAAGGCTAATTAAAGTTTCAAAAGAAAATTCTTTAGACTAATGGAAACACGAGAAATAAATTGAACATAACCTTGATTAGGAGATTCTAAATTCCCAACTAGTTATATCACTTTGTAATAATGACAAATCAAACCATTTGAAAATAAAATAAAATAGTAGGTATTTGGGAATTTAAAGGCCAAATCTAGCCATAAGGCTCAAGAAGATTTACAACTCAAAGAGGTCTAACTAAAATAAACCTTACTTCTAATAAGATATACAACATTTCTTGATGTAATGTCAATAATGAGCTAGCCTAATGAAACATATAAAACCATGAACTACCTAAGGTAGATATGGATAAACAAAACTTCTAGGTGGAATTGTTACCTAATTTCATGTTTTCACTAAAATTGGTAAAAGAACTTCACATATGTTATGGTCAAAGTTATCTTTCCTAGAGGAAAAAATATAAAATCATAGTAGTAAGTTTAGCTTTGAGTATAAATAATATCCCCTATATTATCAAATTTTGATTGATAAAGAAAAATTTAGAGCTAAAAACTATGAATTTTGATTCTTAATGTGTCACTATAAAGCTTTCTAAAGTTTAAAATTGGGTTTTAAAAGCAGCAATGTAGGTTTTCAAAAGTGTAATTTTCAATTGCAAAAATGTGGACTCCAAAAGTCTTGATATCTAATTTCCACAATATTTTTGTGTCTATATGTGTATGTGTGTGTTATCCTTGATGTAATTATTTTCTTATTAGATTGTATGGCTTTATTTTGTAGGAATTTACACGGTAAGTTCCTCAGACAGAATAACAAAGGACATTGCTCACAAATAGATCACAAATCAATACACCAGTATTGTTGACGTGGTTAAAACCCTCAAAGAGGGAAACAGTCCATGGCCTGAGCCAATGTGACCACTTCTGGCAATTTATTAATAAAAGAATGAAAATTTACATAAGCTTCTCTCGTGAACAGTTACCCTACAAATGACCCTCCATGCTCTTTAAATAGAGATCATGGACCAATTGGGTGTTAAGCCACCGATCAAGTGTCAGTAATACCGAGGAGAGAATGAACCATCAGATCACTACATATCGTGACCGTTAGATTGTAAGTTACAAAAAATATATAGTAAAGAAACACACTTTACCTAACTCTACACTAGACCAAGTTATACTTAACTATTTCCTATGTGTTGAAATATCCTAACATCCCCCCCTTAAGAACAACTTGGGATAGGATTGAAGGGTGTACAAATATGACACAAAAGGAGAAGGAAGGAGGCACTAGAGCCTACCCCCCCTTATTGACAACTTCCTGAACTCCAACCATAAATCAAAGTTTAGTAGACTTCGCCTCTGTGAGAGCCTTTGTAAAGATGTTTCCAACTTGATCATCTGTTGAACAATATTACACTTCAAGAACATGGTCGTGAATGAGATTTCTGATGAAGTGCATGCGAAGTTCAATGTGCTTGCTATGCTGATGTTGAACTAGATCTTTGCATAGTTGAATGGCACTTTGATTATCACACCAAAGTCTAGTCGGATGTTGCTACTGAAAGCCAAACTCTGACAGGATCTGACGAAGCCACAAGGCTTCCTTACTAGCTTCTACAGCACCACGATACTCTGCTTCTGCTGAAGAAAGAGAAATGGAACTTTGTTTCTTGCAAGCCCATGTAATAGGTCCTGAACCAAGAGTGAACACATAACTTGGAGTAGAATTCCAATCATCAGGGTCACCAACCCAATCAAAATCAGTGAAACCAACCAATAGAGGAGATGCTTCTGCACTGTAATGAATCCCAAACTGGCATATACCTCAAACATAATGATGTATTCTTTTCGTTGCTTTCCAATGACTTTCATGTTGGTTTTGAATAAACCAAGCGATAAGGCCAACAACAAAGGAAAGGTTAGGACAAGTATGGGTCAGATACAAAAGTTTTCCTACAAGTTGACAGTATAAGGTAGCATCAACTTTAGGGGAAGTAAAAGTGAATGAAAATTTGGCTCCAGACTGAAAGGGAGAAGGGGCTGGCTTACAATCTTCCATGTGAAAATGGCGTAGAAGATCACAGGCATATTTGGACTGGGAAAGGGAAATACCTTCCTTGGGTTGCAAGACTTGAAGACCAAGAAAATAATGCAACTATCCTAAGTCTATCATTTCAAACTTCTTTTTAAGGCCGGACTTCACATGGTTGATAAGGTTGGGATCACTACTAATGAGGATAAGATCATCAACATAAAGAACAAGAATGATAAGAGACTTGCCCACTTTCTTGGTGTAGACAGTGTTGCCAGAGTGACACCTAGAAAAGCCAGATTCTAAAAGAAAGCTATCCATTTTTCCATACCAAGCCCGAGGAGCTTGCTTGAGACCATAAAGGGATTTCTTAAGCCAACATACAAGGCTAGATTCTATTTTTATAAAGCCAATAGGTTGTTCCGTATAGATTTCTTCATGCAAGTCCCCATGCAAGAAGGCATATTTAACATCCATCTGATGGACTTCCCATTTAAAAGAGGCAGCAAGGGAAAGAACAAGGCGGATAGAGTTCATTTTGGTAACAGGGGAGAAGGTTTAGATATAGTCAATGCCTTCAACTTGTGAAAATCTCTTAGCAACAAGATGAGCTTTATGTTTATCAACTTTCCCATCTCGTCCTACTTGGTTTTGTAAACCCATTTGCATCTAACAAGTTTTTGTCCCTTTGGTAGAGGAACAAGATCCCATGTATCATTTGCCAATAATGAATGATATTCTTCATTCATATCTGTGTCCCAATCTATATGGCCTGAAGCTTTCGTAAAGGTGTCAGGATCATAATTCGCTGAAGCTTGAGCCAGTAAAGAAGAGGCTCTATCGAACTGAGAACGTGTACGTCACTGATCTGTAGGATCACCGACAAGATCACCTGCTGCATCCCGAGTAGCATGGACCCATTTTGGAAGCTAAGGAGCTGAAGGAGGATCCTGAGAAGGTGGGGGAGAATTGTCATCCTCGCTTTCATCATCTAAAGAAGAAATATTTTTAGAAGTAGAAGAGATAGAGAGAGGTGGCACATCTGCCGAACTAGGCTCGTCAGCCGATATATTTTCAACAAACTTTACATCTCTTCTAATGATAACATTTTTGGACTTAAGTGGAATAAGTCTATATCCTTTGACATCTTCAGAATATCCAACAAAAATACATTTTTCACTCTTAGGTTCTATAGCTTTATGTTTCTCATTTGGAATATGGGCCCATGCTTCACTTTCAAAAACATGAAAGTGACTTACATCTGGTTTAATTGAGCTCCATGCTTCTTCTAGAGTGATATTATTTAAAACCTTAGTAGGAGTGTGATTTATTATTTAATTTTCACAGTTAATTACTTCTGCCCAAAAATTAAGACTAAGTCCTTTAGATTGAAGCATACAATTAGCCATTTCCTTTAAGGTGTGATTTTTCCTTTCAGCTACACCATTTTGTTGTGGAGTATATGGAACAATATGTTGCATTTGAATTCCATTCTCAGTGCAAAAGTTGATGAATTTGTTGTTAACATATTCTCCGCCATCTTAGCTTAAGAATTTGATGTCCAGATTGTTTTTCAACAAAGGCCTTAAAGGCCAAGAACATGTTAAATACTTCACTCTTGAGTTTTAAGAAGTATACCCAAGTGCGTCTGGACAAATCATCAACGAAAGTTAAGAAATACTTGAAGCCAGAGAATGGAACAACTGGAAGTGGACCACATAAATCACTATGCACAAGCTGTAAAGGAGATGAGGTGGGACAAGAGGCATGTTTTTCAAAACTATCCTGATGATGTTTTCCGAGTACACATCCGAAACAAACACCATCTCTGCAAGATACCATTGGAAGATCGGTCACCATATTTTCCTTACATAGATTCTAACGGGAGCGATAGTTTAAGTGACCAAATTTCTCATGCCAAAGTTTGCTCACTTCATCGTTATGAGCAACAAATACCGAGGGAAGATTTGATGACCCAAAGCTGTGAAACTTATACAACCTTGTAGAATCATCAGCAATGCCAGTAGCTAAAATCTATCTAGGATCTCTTAGGTCCGTAATGATAACATTGTGAGGTGAAAATTCAACGATTTTACCTTCACCTGAATGAGTTATCTAATATATAGATAGAAGGTTGCAGGATAAGGTTGGAACACATAATACATCATTAAATTGACCATTTTCTATATGAACAGTTCTAGTCCCTACAACACTAAGAGATCTATCATCACCAACATATATATTTTTGGTGTTACAATCATTTAAAGAAGAAAACATGGCTTTGTTTATGGCCATGTGATAAGAAGCTCCAGAATCAATGAGCCACTCATGAGAATGAGAAGAAGAAGATACATTTACTACATAGCCAGACCGAGATGCTTGACAACCACATGCAGAAAGTGTTATTCCTGAAGTTGAAGAGTGCTCCAAATAGATGTTATGCTTCTTCATTGCTGCTTCCAAGGCTTCCATCTTCTTAAAGCATTTGGATTCTAAGTGGCCATCTCAATTACAAAAGTGGCAATGTCTATCAGTCTTCTTCCATTTGTTTTTATTTGCCTTATCATTTTGTTGAAATGATTTTTCATTTTGAGGCTGAAATTGCTTAGGACCCTTGTTTGGTTTAGGACCATTCCTTTTAGGATACGACTTCTTAGGATTCTTTGAATTTGGTTGCTGCTGAGTGGCTAAGGCTTTCTTAGAAGAGTTTCCAAGATTAAGAAGACCAAGATGTAAGAGTTTTTCTTGTTCTCTTATTAAATAATCACAAAAGGAATCAAAGGAAGGGGACTTGTAGGCTTGTCCTTGAGAAATGAAGGCTTCTCTTGTAGAATGGAAGGTGGAAACAAACACAGAGTAGGCTAGTCCCAACTTAGTAAGAATGGAATAGATAAGGTTACTATATTCTTTCTTAACCTTAACACCTTCCAAGAGAAGTCTAAGGGTATTGAACTTGGACAAAAAATATTCAATGCAAGAAAAATTATTGTGGTCCAATGTAAGCAACTCATTTTCGAGTTGATGGGCTCTAAGTTCATTTTTAATTCCAAAAAACTTAGTGATCTGCTTCATTCCTTCATCAGGAGTATCAAGTTCTGCAATATGGAATCTAAGATCTGGAAAAATAGACATCCCTATCAACCCACGTGCTTGATCTTGCCTATTTTCCCATTTAGCTGCCTTATCTTCATCTTTGGGTTTGGTTTCTTGGCCTGAGGCTATTCTGTAAAGACCTTTACTTCTAAGTAAATCCACAATGTAGGACCACCATTGGAAGTAGTTGGTGCTGTCAAGAATAACTTAGCATGGAATTTCCATTTTAATAGAAACTAAAGCTATAGATGCTGAAACTAAGTGTTCCAATGGAAAGATCTCAAAAAATTAGGCTGGATAAAAAAAAACGGCTTCCGGATGAAGAAGTTATGGCTTTTTGAAGAAAATTTGATGAAGAAGCCGACAAAGTGCGGGAATTTGCGGAAATGAATGATAATGTTATATTAAAAAAAATCGACCCCCTTTCCAAACTTAATCTAATTAGCTCAAAAAAAATAAGACTTGAACTCAAGACCTCTACTCTCATAAAGTAGCTTTGGACCAAGTGAGCTAAACTAAAAGTTTAGTAATTTTTGGAAAGGAGGAAGGGTTTTTTTTTCTTTTAGTCACTGAAGCTTTGGACTGCATGCTTACCTAGGAAATTTCTTTTTCCTTGCAAAACAACAAACACGAAACCCAACACAAACATACAAAAAAAAGAAACCTTACGGCTTGAAGTTAGCTTTAGCCAGAAACTAAATATTTTCCTCAATGTTTCCGATTTTCTGAGATCACACTAAGGTGTAGCGGAAAAGAGCATACGCATGAGAAAAATCCTTCCTTTCTATTTCTGATTTTCCCAGATCAGACAGAGTCACGGGGAAAAGAGCATACACACAAATGAAAGGTATAGATCCGGTAATAAAAAACAAAGAGCTAAATAAACTGAAATAAATAGAGAGAAAATAAATATAAACTGCAAATAAACACTGTATACCTCCAGATCTTAAAAATGACGTAGCTAGGGCTACCAAAAACCTTTTTGCGTGAAACGAAAGGGGTTCCTCACTGGAACAGATGCTCCTAACACAATATAGCAATCAGAAACAATAGATCTAGGAAATGACAGTCGGATGTAGTTCTACCAGCTTCAGATTTCGATCACCAACGGATGAGGCCCTCAAATAGCTCTGATACCATGTAGGAATCTATAGGGTAATTCCTAAGATAGAATACCAAAGGACACCGCTCACAAACAGATCACAGATCAATACACCAGTTTTGTTGATGTGGTTAAAACCCTCAAAGAGGGAAACAGTCCATGGCTTGAGCCAACGTGGCCACTTCAGGCAATTTATTAATAAAAGAATGAAAATTTAAATAAGCTTCTCTCATGAATAGTTACCCTAGAAATGACCCTCCATGCTCTTTAAATAGAGATCATGGACCAATCAGGTGTTAAGCCATGGATCAAGTGTCGGTAATATCAAGGAGAGAATGAACCGTCGAATCACTACATATTGTTACCATCGGATTGTAAGTTACAAAAAGTACATAGTAAAGAAACACACTTTACGTAACTCTACACTAGACCAAGTTATACTTAACTATTTCCTATGTGTCGTAATATCCTAACATTCTTGCAAACAATTAAATTAGAATAATAACCATGGGGCTAAGACTAAGTTATATGACAAATGTAAGTGTTAATCTATTATTATGAATCAAATACTAATTATTTCACTTATTGTTTATTTAGAAATATAAGAGGATCCAACATGTGAGTATTCACTCCTCCCAATTATTAGGAAATCTATCAAAAGTCAGTTGGATTCCAAGAAGAGACAATTTTTCAACTGACAATTATCACAATGCTAAACCTCCATATTCTCCAAGATTTCCAACCAGGAAAGATAGTATGATGGGAGATAAAGGTCATGTAGTGGGGAAGGAAAGAGGATTCAATGAGATAAAGGCAATCTAAGAAAAAGGGTTCTAGTGTGGAAGAAAACATTGGACCTTATGGAAGGAGACAAAAGTTTGGACATTGAATTGGAAGGATGTTGCTAGGGTCTAAGGAGGAATAATATCAATACTAATAAATATTCCTAACAGAAGGGAAACCTAAGGCTCGGGTGGAATTATTGATGCAATAGCTTAATTGTATAGGACATGCATGCTTGCTCCTATTGTATTTCCCAATACTCATATACGTGAGTTCCTTTGGAGATTCTTTTTCAACCATATTATGAATGTATGAGTAAGTAGTGGAGCATATTACTTATTAAATGTATTCCTATTAAATAACTAATCTCTGACATGAATCCGGTTATTCTCAAATATTCTAATTTTAAGAGAGAATTGTTTCTAATTATATTGTAAAACAAGAAAATTAGTAGGATTTGTTAGGCTAATACAAAAGGATAACTTTATGTTAACCCTTAACAAAAAGATCCTTACTCATTATGTAAATAAAAATCCTTGCAGGAGTCGATTCAAAAACCCATAGTATAGGAGTCTTACAACTAACTACCCCAACATTAGGGATTTCTTCAAATTAATCTCAGCTTAAGTTGGCTAAGCGCTAGTGTGGAAGGTCTAGGATTTAATTAAAAATAGGTTAGGATAACGAATGTTTGAGGATGAAAAGAACAAATACCTTATTTTAATCGAACATGCAGAAACATAATAAAAACTTTTGCATTCTGGATGACCTAATACATGTATATATAAAAAAAATACTAATAAATGGAGAAATAACTAAGCATGAAACTATCTGGAGGAAGTTTAAAATTCAAGAAATAAATTGGGAAATATTACATATGCATTAAATACTAGTTATAAAAAACATTTTATCCAAAACCCAATGAATATAATATTCATGAAAATACACTAAGTTTAACATTTATGTTTGTACATGGCTACATATAAGTTATTGTATGAAGAAGATAATAAAAAAACCTAATGCAGGTAGCTCAATCACATCATGTACAGGAGGACCTATTGAAGAATACATGTATACTTAATTGTTGTACAAAACTATGTAGTAAAAGATCATTGCATATTATAGAACTTAGTAATTACAGAATCAGAATCAGGACACACACACACAAAGATATGTGTGTGTGTGTGTGTGTCCCAATACAAAAATTAATCCATTTGTTATTATGGCCATAGTAGGACAATGAACATCACTAGGACACAACCACCCTACAATAGAGAGGAAAAAAGGATAAATTTAACAGGTGTTCCAGTATTAAACAAAGTCTTATGGTAGAAATCACATGAGAGAATTTTTTTATTCAAGATTCTGTGATCCATAATGAATTAAACAAAGTATTACAGTAGAAATCAGATGAGAGAATTTTTTTTGGGCCAACTTGAGATGAACCAGGGTATATATGATTATTAAAAGAAATCCCACTCTAATTTCAAAATGGTAGAAAAATACTAACCTGGATATTAAATAAGAAAGTAGGTCCTCATTAGAAAGTGAAAAATTAATTTTACTTACGAACCCTGAAGATAAATTGATGGGTTTGTTCCCAAAGTTTACTTGGTGATTCTTTTGTAAATGCGAAGACTCCTAGACGTTGTGAAAGGGAAATTATCATTAGCAGGGAATTGTTTAAATAGTCAACCTTGTGCATAACTAAACACTAAATACAAATTTTAAGAAGAAAAAGGAATGGAAATAGTATACATGTGGTTCAGAGTAAACTCACCTTCATAATTGACTAGAATGAAGTTAAAACCTTGAAGCTACTGAGAAAGGGTTTGAAGACTTCATTTACGGAACTTATACCAACGTAGTAGAATAATAATGAGAGCAAGTACTCAACCTGGAAATGATAAATAAATTAAGGGGAATTATGGAAAGGATAACCCAAATATTTACTTGTAGGATAATTCCAACCCTAACCTTTTTGTTGATTTTTTTGTAGCTTGGGAGGTACTCGCAACCTTAGGGTTAGGGATTTGGAGGTTGGAGAATGGAAAATTCATTTGTCAGCTTGGAACCCAAGATTGGTTTTTTTCACCCATCGATGTTTGCGAAAAACAATGGATAATTTTGGACATCTAATGGATGAAGACGATAGAGGGAATTGAGGATAATCCAATGCAATGAGAATTGTCAAATTCTGATATGTATATAATGGGTTGTGAATTTTTGAAGGTTGATGATGGGTTTTAAGCACATAAGTCATGTAGGATTGGTGTGAATGTGCCAAAAGACATGTCTATTTGTGGATCTATTGAATGGATATAAATACAAGGTAAGAGGATTCATTTCAATACAGCCAAATGTGCAAATCACTCTTTGTTACACATCTGAGGCAATCAAGATTTTCTAATGAGGAGGACAAGCAAATTGAAGTCTCTTTAAAGGTCACATAACTATAGTAAGGAAGTTCTATGGTCTAAGGTCAACCTAAGGTTATCTAAGAGGTAGTTTGTGTTGACTTAGGGTATGAATTATAGAACAGAGTGTTGGAATTATGATACAGGTGTTGTCCTTGATGGAAACTCACTCAAATGAAAGATCACAGTGCAGCAGGTCAACAACAAAGAATTAGAAATTAGACTCCAAAGAATGAAGAAAGAGAGGTATATGCAGGTTCACCTTGTCCAAGCTGCGTATACATGCAAGTTTACTGAAAAAAAGGAGTGTATACGTACACACGCAATTTCACAAAAGGAAAAGCACATATATCTTGGAAAACCAAAGTTTTTGGTCCAAGGTATTTCTTGGTCCAAGGTATTTGACCCAAGGTAATTGGTCCAAGGTATTTGGTCCAAGGTATTGGTCCTAAGTAGTTTTGGTCCATGGTATTGAGAAAGGCCTAAAACTATATAAGGAGGAGAATATCATTAGGCCAGGTGTGCAAGTAATTTGAACACCTTATGAGGGGTTGGATCATATATGCATGTTAATGAGCTTCTGATGGTTTGCTTGATCTAATCTAAGGAGGCACCTATATGACTGATGAAGGTAGATGAATAGGGATCATAAGGGCTTAAAAGTATTCTCATTATGTTGTTTCATCTTGAACAGTGTAGACTTTAATACTGACACATGTTTTATTCTATAAATGTGATGATCTGTGTATGACTAAAGTCTAGAATAGTTGTGATGTTTTAAGTTAGCATTTACAGATATGTATGCAGGTTCGCTTCAGTAAAATAGTGTATGCACACTGGTTCAACATATCAAAGTAGTGTATACATCATAAATTGGAATTTGTAGATCTGTACATTGGTTCCCTTCGGTAATAGTGCGTATACATGCTGGTTCATCATAGGGAAGTAACATATACCTTATGAAGCATGATGTTTAAATTTTTAGTAGTCTCTGTCTGTTGTTGCAGATTTTGGGTTCTCTTCTGATGACTGTATTCTGGTAACAATGTTCTAAATGATCATATTGATTGATTGTGATTTTCTTCAGTGATGATGGGTTGTCAGTGATTGATTGATTTAGCTATGGTTGATTCGGAAAGTGATGATTGAGTTCCAGTGATTTGTTGATGCAGATGTATTTGATGCAGTTATGATTTTCTTAGTTTTTAATGTTGTTGATGGGTCTAGTATGAAAATTCGATGAAACAGGGCCTTCAAATTGTGTTGTTGTGTTCTAGGAGTATCCAGTCTGAAAATTCATGAAATCTGGTCCCTGGTAGAAGAGTGGAGTTTTATGTAGGTTGGAACCTACGTACTAGTAAACATATTGGCTAGTACAAGATCTAGGGGATTGTAGCTCCCTTCCAGTAGTAGCTGGAGAACGAGAGAAGGTTGTATCCTTCTGTAGGTGGGTGCCTACGTACTAGTATAAATCTACACCAGTACAAGATTGCAAACATATTTTCTTATTATTAGAAGAAGTCAGAGACAACAGCAGCAGGTAGTTTCTACCCACATTAGGTTTCCACCTTATATCTTGGTGTTCATGTGTGTTGCTTATGTGTGATGCTTTATTCTGCTTTTACTCCACTGTCTAATAAATCTCTAATATACTAGTTAAAGCTCAATACATGATAAATTGTCTAAATCAAAGGTTCTCTGCATATACACTGGTTGCTTTAAGTATAGTCGTGTATACATGCTAGTTCACTTAGCTGAAGTAGTGTATATAAATCTATTTGGGAAATAAAATTTTTGATCTGATAATACTGATTCAGCCCCCCCCAGTATTATTTCCAACAATTGGTATCAGAGCAGGTCCTTTAGAAGAAGCTTGATCGCTGGAAGGGATATCCATCATCATGAGTAATCAAGAAAGCATGGGATCCATCGGACCGCAAATATTTGATGGGAGAAATTTTGTTTATTGGAAAATAAGAACCACGACCTATCTACAATTACTTGGAATATGTCTGGGAAATTGTGGAAGGAGGATATACATTTCCAAAAATAATTTCTACATATACAATAGGTAAAAGGTAGAATGAAACCAATGCCAGAGCTATCAATATTTTATTAGGAAGTCTGTCACAATCAGAGTTTGTCAAAGTCATGCAGCTCAAATCAACCAAGAAATATGGGACAAAATCGTTCTGAGCTACGAAGGAGACTCTCAGGTAAAACGAGCTAAACTTCAAACTCTCAGAATTCAATATGAAACTCTTGAGATGCACAGTGATGAAAGCATAGCTAGTTACTTCTTACGTATAGATGAGGTTGTTAATTGTATGAAGAATCTGGGTGAAGAAATAAAGGAAGTTACCTTAGTTGAGAAAGTTTTGAGATCCTTGTCTGCTAAATTTGAATCAAAAGTGTCTTCCATAGAAGAAAAACAGGATCTACAGACTATCACTATGACACAGCTTCACGAAATCTTAACTTCCTTTGAGATGAGAAAGTGAGGACCATCAAATATGAGAGAAGCCACATTTAAAGCTTCAGCAAAAGGAAAGGAAGAACAAAATGAATCAGGACATATTTTAGAAGAAGAATATGAGGTAAACTTTGTCAAGAAACTTCAACGGGGTTCCAGAAGATTTAGAGGTAAGCTACCCTTCAAATGCTTTGCCTGTGGCAGAGTCGGTCATTATGCTGCCAAATGTCCTCATAAAGATAAATATGAAAAAGGGAAGGAATATGCAAAACAGAATAGAAAACAAGTTGTAAATAAAAGGGGTTACTATACTCATGAAGACAACGATGGTTTATCAAATAATGATGAAGATGGAAATAGTACTGACTATAGACTTCTAATGGCTTACGACGATGATAATTTTTGGGATGCTTTAGAATAGGGTGACCTTCATGAAGAAATCCCTAAACTCAAAATCCGTGTAGAAGAAAAGAATATGATTATAGATACCTTGACATACCAACTTGCTAAAATAGAAAAACACAATGAAAAACTAGAATGTGAAATTGCGGGTCGAAGAAAGGACCCTGAGGAAACGAAATCTCTCAATATTAGATTTTCTAAAGGATTAGAAACCTTAAATGAAATTATCAAAGTGCAGCATTCTCCTCTAATAAAGACAGGTCTTGGATATACTGAAGACGCATCTCAATCACAGAGGTCGTCAAACTCCACTAAAAGTTATCTTGATGCAGCAAAGACCAGTGAACAATATCACAATCGTCAGAAAAGGCATAAAGCAAATAACTAGGTAAATCAGACTTAAATTACTCCAAGGATGAACGGAAGCCACAACCAACCTCAGGTAAATTATACCCAATTTTCTCCAAAGATGAATATCAATAAGAACTACAATCACCAGGTCAATAGATTCGATAGTCGCAGGAACTTCTTTAATGGGCAATGTTTATCATGTCATAATTTTGGACATAAAGCTTCTCAATGTGTTGTTTACGAAACCATCATGACTAGAGAAGCACAAAATCAAAGGAATGTAACAGGGGTCAAGAAAACTTCCTATAATAAGTTTTCTCTTCTTGAAAATGAAATAAAATGCTCAATCTATAACAACTTTGGTCATGAAGAATCTGAATGCAGGAGAAAATTTCGGCAAACATCTCAAAAGGAGAAAACTCCATTAAATCCCAAGATATGGAGAAGGAAAGAATCTCAAATAGAAAGATGTGGTGTAGCCTTGTATGCAGAAGGACAAGAAAATCAGTGGTACATCGACAGTGGATGTTCAAAACACATGACTGGTGACAAAGAAAAACTTCACTCATATAATGCCTTAGAAAAGGAAAAGAATATCTCATTTGGAAATGACACTCCTACTGTCATAAAAGGTAAAGGCTCTGTTTTCTTTAAAGAAAAGGTTAAAGCTGGAAATGTTATGTATCTACATGGCTTAAAGCATAACTTGTTTAGTGTCAGTCAAATGTGTGATCAAGGAAATCAAGTGGTGTTTCAATCAAACGGATGTGTTGGGCATGAGCTTGATACAAGAGAGACTCTCATCAAAGGTACAAGAACTACAAACAACGCATACATACTCAAGGGAGCACAACAACAATTTATCTAAGAAAAATGATGAAAACTGGCTGTGGCATAGAAGATTGGGACATCTAAGCTTTTATGAAATAATAAAAGCATGCAGATTCAAGGTTGTTCATTATCTTCTAGATATTAGCATCCCTGAAAATACAATATGAAAACCATGTCAAATTGGTAAGAAAACTAGAGCTCACTTCATTGAAAAAGAAGGGTTAGCTAGTAAGCCTCTTGAACTTGTCCATACTTATTTATGTGGACCATCAAGGAAAAAGTCACCTTGTTGAGAAGAATACTTTATTTTGTTGATTGATGATTTTTCCAAAATGTGTTGGATAGGTCTTCTAAAGCATAAAGATGAAGCATTTGAAAAGTTCTGAGCCTTCAAAGCTTTGGTTGAAAATGAATCAGATCGAAAAACCAAATTCCTCAGATCTGATCGAGGAGGGGAATTTACGTCAGATGAATTCTTTAACTTTTGTGAACAACATGTAATAAAAAGGAAATTCTCCACCACAAGGAATCCTCAACAAAATGGAGCGGTAGAAAGAATAAATAGAACTACTCAACAAATGGGTTGAGCTATGCTAGATGAATTTGTAACTCCTGCAACCTTCTAGGGTGAAGCTGCATTCACCACTGTAACTATTCTCAAACAAGCAAATGTTCGGGTAAATAGCACTCAAACTCCACATGAACTTTGGTATGGTAAGACTCCTACTGTAAAATACTTTAAAGTTTTTGGAAGCAAATGTTATATCAAAAGGGCTGATGAAAAACTTGGTAAGTTTGAACCTAGTGTAGATGAAGGTATTCTTCTTGGTTATTCTTCCAGAAGTAAAGGATATAAATGTTATAATAAAAGACTTGGAAAAATTGTTAAAATCATTGATGTTGTAGTTGATGAAGCATGAAAAAATCCAAAATAGATAAAAATAGAAGATTATGACAATGAAGAAGATGGGGACTATTTTCCCACATCAAATCAAAATGATATTGAAGAAGAAACAAATGAAGCACCAGAAGAAGAGATAATGGTAGAAGAAAAAACTCTGTCCAGGTATGTTCAGAAAAATCATCCAGAAACTCAAATTTTAGGGGGAAAAGAGGCAGGGGTACAGAAACAAAGAATTATTACATGGACCTCAAGCTATCTAGCATTACTATCCTCCACCGAACATCAAAATGTACATGAAGCATGCAAGTATGAATGTTGGGTCAAGGCCATGGATGAAGAAGTTGAGCAAATTAAAAAAAACGATACTTGGGAACTAGTTGCTAGACCTCATGATAAAAATATTATATAAACGTAATGGATATTCAAAAACAAGTTGAATGAAAGTGGAGAAGTCATTATAAATAAGCCCAGACTTGTTTGTAAAGGTTATGCTCAACAAGAAGGTATAGATTTTGAAGAAACTTTTGTACTTGTTGCCAGACTTGAAGCCATAAGGATGTTTCTTGCTCTTTCTCACTTTCAGAAATTCAAAGCATATCAAATGGATGTAAAATCAGCCTTCTTGAATGGAGATTTAGAAGAAGAAGTTTATATTGAATAGCGAGAAGGATTCATTCTTGGAAATGATGCAAAACTTGTATGCAGACTCAAAAAGGCCCTATATGGTATGAAATAGGTTCCAAGGGCCTAGTATTACCATCATGACAAATATCTACACCAACAAGGTTTCATAAAAGGTTCAACAGATAGAAATCTATATACAAAGATTGAAATTGATAAATTCTTAATTATTATTGTTTATGCTGATGATATCATTTTTGGTAGCAATGAAGAATCCATGAGTCAGAATTTTGCCTCAGGAATGCAGCAAGAATTTGAAATGTCCTTGTGTGGTGAGCTTACCTATTTTCTTGGTCTACAAGTTCAACAAAATAAAGATGGTATTCTTCTTTCACAAACCAAATATCTCAAACAGATCTTGAAAAGGTAACGAATGGAAGATTCTAAAATTGTATGTACCCCAATGGTAACAGGATACAGTCTCAGCTCAAATGATGAATCAACAATAATACATCAACCAACTTACAGATCCATGATTGGCAGTCTGCTTTATCTAATAGGTACCCGACCTAACATCATTCATGCAGTAGGAATAACTGGAAGATTCCAAGCAAATCCAAAGGAATCACACCTTCAGGCAGCCAAAAGAATTTTCAAATATCTTCAAGGAACACATGAATTTGATTTATGGTATCTTAGAGATACAGATCTTACTCTTCATGCATATACAGATGCAGATTGGCAAGAAGTGTTCATGACAGAAAAAGCACTAGTGGTGGTGCATTCTATATGGATTCTAGGTTAGTATCTTTGTTCAACAAGAAACAAAGTTCAATTGCTTTATCTACAATTGAAGCAGAATATGTGTTTGCTGCATCTTGTTGCACACAACTACTTTGGATGATGCAAACCTTGCAAGACATTCAGATCACATATACTCCACCCATCTCCATTCTATGTGATAATACAAGTGCCATCAGTATTTCAAAGAATCCAGTCATGCACTCCAAGACCAAGCACATACCCAACAAATACCATTTTCTACAAGAACAAGTGCTTGAACAAAAGGTTAAATTAGAGTATGTTCCCTCCAAAGAACAGGTTGTTGATATATTCACTAAACCACTGCCCAGAGACACATTTGAATATCTCAAACAAAAGTTGGGAGTACTTGTTGCATCATCTTGTTGTTAAATCCAATTCTTTCAAGAAATTTTATTACACGCATGTTTCATGAAGTATAGTCAACTACACACGCGGGTTTCTGTGGATCAAGGAGCGTATATATTTTTCAGACAAGAAAAACAGTGGGGTAGGCACTGATATGGGGGCTCTGTTTGATGTTGATTATTACATTCTATTGATATTCCTTGTTCATTATTTCTATCTGACTGACAAAGATGCCTTGATCATTGAATTATTAACAATGCATAGGTTGGACAGGTTCAGGGGGAGCATTAGCCTTCACTTGCATTCTGCATTGTTGGCATTATGGTTGCTGAATACAACTATGGCTGTAGATACTTATACCTAGGGTGTGATATGTTTTTTTTAATAAGTCTTATTGGACAAATGATGTAATTTGTTTCCCCACTTTGCATGGGATGGCTGATGTAATTATATTTCTGTCATGTATAAACAATTGGTATATACCCACTTGGTTGGGTGGATGAGTCAAATTTGGTATATCCCCGCGTTGTTGGGAAATCGATGTGTGCGTGAGTCATTGGTGATAGGAAGGTCATACTCACTTAGTTGAGTTATAGAGTCATGTTACTCTTTAGAAAAATATTTTTTCGGACTCTGCATATGCTCAGGGGGAACATGAATGGTTTAGTGCATCTCAGCATGTACAAAGGGGAGCTCAATCAAAGAATTCAGCATGTACTCAGGAGGAGCATGGACAACATAATGTATATCAAAATAGGAGAATATCTTGGTCCACCCTTTGCCCTTGATGTCAAAGGGGGAGAGTGACTTGGTATTGTTATTGCCATCAAGTCCGAAGGGGGAGATTGTTGGCATTATGATACAAGTGTTGTCCTTGATGGCAACTCACTCAGATGAAAGATCACAATGCAGTAGGTCAACAATAAAGAATTACATATCAGACTCCAAAGAATGAAGAAAGATAGGTATATGCAGGTTCACCTTGTCCAAGTTGCGTATACATGCAAGTTTACTAAACAAAATGAGCGTACACGTACACACACAATTTCACAGAATGAAAAGCGTGTATATCTTGGAAAGCCAAAGTTTTTGGTCCATGGTATTTCTTGGTTCAAGGTATTTGACCCATGGTAATTGATCTGAGGTATTTGGTCCAAGGTATTGGTCCTAAGTAGTTTCGGTCCATGGTATTAAGAAAGGCCTAAAACTATATAAGGAGGAGAAGACCATTAGGCCAGGTGTGCAAGTAATTTGAACCTCTTATAAGGGGTTGGATTATATATGCAAGTTAATGAGCTTCTGATGGTTTGCTTGATCTAACCTAAGGAGGCACCTCTATGACTGATGAAGGTTGATGAACCGAGATCATAAAGGCTTAAAAGTGTTCTCATTATGTGGTTTGATCTTGAACAATCTAGATATGAATACTAACATGTGTTTTATTCTATAAATGTGATGATCTGGGTATGACTGAAGTCTGGAATAGTTGTGATGTTTTAAGTTAGCATTTACAGATATGTATGCGGGTTCGCTGTAGTAAAATAATGTATGCATACTGGTTCATCATATCAAAGTAACGTATACATCATAAATTGGAATTTACAAATCTGTACGCTAGTTCCCTTTGGTAATTGTGCGTATACGCACTAGTTCGACACAGCGAAGTAGTGTATACCTTATGAAGCATGGTGTTTAAAGTTTCAGTAGTCTCTATTTACTATTGCAAAATTCTGGGTTATGTTCTGATGACTGTATTCTGGTAATAGTGTTTTGAATGATCAAATTGATTGATTGTGATTTACTTCAGTGATGATGAATTTTTAATGATTGATTGATTTAGCTGCATGGTTGATCCATAAAGTGATGATTCAGTTTCAGTGATTGGTTGATGCAGATGTATTTGATGCAGTTATGATTTTCTGAGCTTTTAATGTTGTTGATGGGTCGAGTATGAAAATTGGATGAAACGTGGCCTTCAGATTATGGTGTTGTGTTGCAGGAGTATCCAATCTAAAAATTCATGAAACGTGGTCCCTAGTAGAAGATTGGTTTTTTTTGTAGGCTAGCACCTACGTACTAGTAAACATATTGGCTAGTACAAGAGCTAGGGGTTGTAGCTCCCTTCCAGTCATAGCTAGAGAATGAGAGAAGGTTGTATCCTTCTGCAGTTGGGTGCCTGCATACTGGTATAAATCTGCACAAGTACAAGACTGTAAATATATTTTCTTATTATTAAAAGAAGACAGAGATGATAGCAGCAGGTGGTTTATACCCACATTGGTTTTCCACCTTATATCTTTGTGTTCATGTGTGTTTCTTATGTGTTATTCTCTATTCTATTTTTACTGCACTGTCTAATAAATCTCTGATATACTGGTTAAAGCTCAATACATGATAAATTGTCTAAATCAAAGGTTCTCTGCATATACGTTGGTTTCTTTAAGTACATTCATGTATACACGCTAGTTCACTTACCTGAAGTAGCGTATATAAATCTATTTGGGAAATAGAATTATTGATCCAATAATATTTATTCACCCCCCTCTCAATATTATTTCCAACACAGAGTAATCCACATTCCCTGGGCATTTTTGTGGAGGGATTTGTGTGGTATTTGAAGTATATTTGAGGTCAAGGAAAATTTTAAGAGCCACCCTAAATTTATATGTATAATAAATGGGTGAATCCCCATGATACATAGGAAAAATGGGAGGCGCTTTTATCAATAATATAATATGTATATATAATTTTTTTGGCGAATCTCTTACTGGATTATATTATCATGTAAAGTCATGGCGAATCTATCACTGAATTATAAAATCTTGTAAGATATTGGCAAATATTTCATTAAATAATAAAAAGTGAAGTCTCGGCGAATGTTTTGTTAAAGTATGAAACCATATATGATAATAGGAAAACATATTCATTAAATTGTAATATACTAACATACATGTTTGGAAAAAAGAAACATAATTTTCTCTTCCTACAAACAATGTTGCAAGTTTCAGTGGCCATGTTTATCATGGTTCTCACTGTACACTCTTTCATATCCTTCTATTAGTTTTGATAATATTCCACAACAAAGTTCTTGTAGGTGTTGATCTTGACCACCAGTTCTGTCAAGGTAGGAGAGATTAATCTTTTCTCTACCACTTTTGTCAAGCTATCAAATTTCTTTCTTTTTCCATAGACACCAACCGCGAGATTAAAAAAAACACATTTTGTTTACCCCAACACGGCAACAAGTAGCAAGCCCCAACTATATAATATAAGAAAGTAGTAGGTATCCCAAAGGCCTGAAGGGGATCTAATGGAAAGAAGTGACCATTGTCAAAAGTCTTCCAATCAATATATTAATATATACATATATATTTATCATTATTTTAATTGGAAATCTTCAATTAAATAATAAAATTTAATTATGTCTCTCCCAATATAAATTGCTTATTAGCATAATTCACTACCTTCATACGTCTTGCAATTTTTAACAACGTTGTAACATGTGGATTAATTTCCTTTTTTGTGCACAATCTCCGCCTTTTAGGACAATATGGTGCACTGGCCCAACCCCTATAGATCATTATGACAGATTAAGAAAAATAGAGAAGATGAAAGGTTGTACAAACCAGCATATTTTTCAAGCACTGGCCTAACCCCTACAAATCATTGAGAACATTTGAAAAATGGTGGGAAATCTGGGCACTTATTATCTCTCTTCTATGAGGGTGATGTGGAAAGAGTGATAAGATTTCATTGTTTTGATTTTTTTTGTTAAATCAGAAAAACCAATATTAAAGGAGATATTGGTATTTTTTACTAAATTTTGTGAAGTGACTAAATGTAGCTTTAACCATTCACCTTAAGATGTTTTTTATAATATAATTTCCTAAGGCTATTTAATATCTTCATTATCATAAAAACCAACCTATATCCATCTTAATTCCACTTCTACCACTCTTGGAGGGATGAAATCTATTTATCCCTCTCAGCACTTGGTAGACCTGGAATTAAGATAGATCTAAGCTGATAGAATTTCCCCTTTAAATAGTCTAAGCTCACATGAATACCATGATATTACCATGGTTTATCATAAACATGGAGCTTAGAAACTACTATTAGTAATTTATAAAAATTAATAAAATTAATAATTGATTTTTATTTTATTTTTTTATTTTCACCAAATTAAAATGTTTAAGTGACATTAAATTACAAGATCCATTTTTACCCTTGATCTACCAAGCTCGAGGATCAAATATTTTTTCACTCTATGCTAGTTTGCATATCACGATATTTGATCTATGCTGGTTTAATTCCCCCCTTTAAATAGCCTACATTCCACGTGAATACCATGGGTCAATACCATGTGACATCATTTTTTTATTAATACTAATATTAGGGTTAATAATGTTTTTTTTTTCATGGTATTAATAATAAATTGGCCCACGGTATTTGGTCCATAGGCTTCACCTAAATATAACACATTTTTTCAGCGTTCTTAAATATAATGTGGCTTCTAGATTAAATATAAAAAAATGTTTTATTTATTTACCATACCTCTCGTTTATTTATATTTTTATTAATTTACCAAACCTCTTTTATAAATATGGTATTTGGCCCATAGGATTCACTTAAATAAAACCTATTTTTTGAGCCTTCTTAAATAGAAGGAGGGTTATGGACTAAATATAAAAGGAGGTTTTATTTATTTACCATACCTCTAGTTTATTTATATTTATATTTATTTATGATAACTTTGGAGTACATATAAAAAGCGGTTTTATTTATTTGCCATACTCCACTTTATTTATATTTTTATTTATTTACATGTAAATATAAGGTGACTTATGGAGTAAATATAAAAAAATTGTTTTCCATTATTCTTTATATGATTATGACTAAAATGATGCAAACTTGGAATATGGCAAGAACATTATTAAATCTTTAAATAAACATGAAAATAAGAGACTTGAATTTTTAAATAAAATGAATTATTATTTTGTGACCATTTTTCCTAAAAATAAGGTCATTTTCTCGAAATTAACCCCAATACCATGAAATACGGGAAAATGAAAGAAAAAAACCTTTTTTACACCGAATGTGGAGGGTGAAATAACTATCATAAATATCTATTCTTGAAAATTAGGGTGAATGGAATGTTGTAACTCCTAATTTCAAGGGCTAAATTTATTTATTTTACTCTCTCCCTTAAAATAATTTTGGCTAACCTCAATACCTAATTTTTTATAGAATAAATTTGATGCGATTTGTAAAAATGTACTGTGATACAAAATTTTCGCCGAATAAAAATATAAAACCCCTTAATTTCGCCCAAGGGAAAAATTTGCCCCTAAAATTTTCCATGTTTGAGGTTGTTCCTTAACCCATAGTCCAAGAAAAAAGGAATAGGTCATGGGTCAGATCAGAAAGTTGTGTGGGAGGTTTGGGGTTGTTAAATAACCTAGAATAAAAACAACAAGGAACAACAAGCTAATGGAACCAAGCCACAATTGTCGTGGAGGTTTGGGAAGAGAGAATAAGTGTTGTAGCAGCTTGCCAACAACCCTACCTAGTGGACCAGACCTACAACAATGTCATTCCAGCCAATGGAGAATGAATAGTTATGTATTATTATGTGTATTTGCTGAGAATTTTGTAGTTGGGTGGTGTCCATGTTTGGACAATTGTTCCAACCTATGGGAGCCATGTGTTACGGTTATCTTTGATGATTAGAAACCTTAACTAGGAGCAGATTATACATTGATTGGATTGGGTGCCTTTGGACTAGTGGAGGGAACATGTTGGTGACCCAAAGTAGCCGCTGATAAGATGTCCTAAAGGGATTTTGACAGCTGAAGGTTGGGTGAAGTTATTGAGACTAATGTGCAGTACATTGACTAACAAGTGGACTACTGTATTGGCATATTGAAGCTGAGGAATTGGCCACCCTAGAGGAGCAGATTAATGAGCCTGTGTTCCACGCAGCAGAAGTGACTTGTAATAGTGATATGTGGCAGCCCTCCTAGAGTCTATATGTGTCTGAATAAGGGGCAGCTAGAGAGGATAAAGATAGCGAAGGACTGACATGATGAGATATGACATATATGGTAAGATTGTAGCGAGATTGTAATTGTATCTTGTATTCTTGTACTTATGGATATTTCAGGGCCATTATCCCTTGTATGGGAGCCCTAGATAATTGTCCTATTCATCTGGTTTAATATGACAAATATTGGGTTGTTGTACATATTTGTACATCATTTTGTAAGATATTATCTATACTTGTGCATGTGTGATTTACTACTATCTATATTCTATTTTGCAAAGTATCTTTGTTGAGATTCTTGGTTTGGTAGCATGAGACATTTTAATATTCTATCCTAGATCCCAAGATCATGGAAATTCAACATGGTATGAAAGTGTGTCTGAGCTACATTGGAAGATAGTGAATCAAAGTATGCACAACGAAGTACAACTTAAGAGGGAGTTGGTTACATTGTAGGTCGAGGGGTTTTTCAACTATAGTTAATGGAAGAAAAGGATCAAGTTGGTCTTGCAGGTCAACAAGATCTGGGAGTTCACCGAGAAATCCATCAAGAAGCCAACTAATCCAAAGGATATGGAAGTGTACAAGGATTTAGATACACTGGAGAGAATGATCATCTTAGATGGTGTGAAGGATCCCCTAATACCTCATTTATCATGGAAGAACACTGCACATGAGATTTGGATGTCTATTTAGAATTTGTTCCAGAATGAGAATGAGAAATAGGTACTCATATTGGAGGATAAGTTGAATTCCAATAAGATGATACAGGGTGAAGGAGTGAGTTCATATCTGAAGAGATTGTCTCGGATCAAAGATGACCTTACTTCCATCAGTGTGACTATTTTAGATTCTGATATGGGGGTGATTGCTTTGAAAGGAATCACCAAGGAGTGACAACCCTTCCTCAAGGGTATTGTGGTCAGAGAGAAGTTACCAGAATGGAATAGGCTGTGGGACGAGTTCATTAAGGAAGAGTTGCGAGATGAGGATCTTCATCCAAACAAGAAGTATTTCGATGATGAAGTGGCACTTGCAGCATGAATGAAGGGTAAACAAAATAATCACTTCAATAAAGTCAAGTGTTTCAATTGTGGAGAGATGGGTCATTTGTCATCGAGATGTCCAATGGAGAAGAAGATAAGAGATTATGAGAAGAATCAAGGGAAGTAGGTTTTCGATGTTTCCACCTCTACTCAGATATATGCTCTCATGAGAAGGTTGGAGGAGGAGAACCTCGTTATGATCTCTCATTTCTCAGAGGGTACTATCGATTAGGATGGATGTTACATGGATAGTGGTGCACCAAAACATATTACAAGGTCACATGAGGTTTTTGAGACTCTAACTGAATGGGAGTTGAAGTTGCACATCGTGTTGAGTGAAAAGCATCAGAAAGAGATTTGAGGATCAGGAGTTGGGGCATTCAGGATGGAGACATGAGGGGCAATGCGGGTCCAAGATGTACTATTAGTAATAGGACTCAGATATAGCATGATATCTGCCTTGATGATCAAGAATAAGGGGTTTCAGGTCTTTTTCTAGGATGGGAAGGAAATACTAAGACCTAGAGGCTCTAGATCCATAGGGATTGTGCTTGGAATTAGAGAGCATGGTCTATAGAGACTGATGGGTATGTATGGATCATCAGAAGAAGAAGCAGGTGGATCAGGTGCAAGTGTAGGCTTCAAAAGGGCAAGTACAGGTTTCAGAAAAGGAGGTCCAAGTTCCAAAGGCTCAGGGAAAGTCGAGTTTTAGAGGGAGCTTGCAGATTCAGAGGGAGACTTTGCAACCAAAGAAAACCATGTGGTCAGTGGGGAGCAAGGGTGCTCCTATAAATTCTAAGAAGGAATCATGGAGGGAGTGGAAGACATTCCAGAAGAAGAAGAAGAAGAAGAAGGATGCTTCTAGTGACATGGACACTTCGAAGAGAGGCTTAGTTCATAGTACAAGGATTGTTGTAGTTTTAAGGGCCAGGATTTGGGCGAGTGCTGTAAGTAGTGATGATGATGATGAGTTACTTCCTAGTCTTGGATGTACATCCCTCACTAAGAGGGAGTGTTTATTTTTTAGTAGCTTGGGAAGTACTCAAAGCCCAACGGTTCGACGTTTGGAGGTTGGCGCACCACAAAGTCATTTATGGTCTTTGAACCCAAGCTTGGGGTTTTGTGCCCATCAATTTTTGGGCCAAAACCATGGAGAATTTTGAACATCTGATGGATGAAGATAATAAAGGGCATTGAGGAGAATCCAATGTAATGATAATTGTCAAATTCCAAGTTGTCTACAATGAGTTATCAATTTTTAAATGTTGATGATGGGGTTTTTGCACATAAGTCATGTAAACTTGGTGAGAATGTTCCAAAAGACATGTCTATTTATGGATCCCTTGTATGGATATAAATACAAGGTGAGAAGATTCATTTTAATACATCAAAATGTGAAAATAACTCGTTGTTTTACATCTGAGGAAAACAAGATTTTCTATGGAGGAGGATAAGTAAATTAAAGTTTGTCTGATAGCCACATTGCTATAGGAAGGAAGCCACATGGTCTGAGATAAGCCCAAGGTTATCTATGAGGTAGTTTTTGTTGATTTTATGTTTGAATTATAGAACAAAGGCAACCACATTCCCTGGGAAATTTTGTGGAGGGATCTATGTGGTATTAGAATTATATTTGAGGTTATTTCTTAGGCAACATTGCAAGCAACAAGAAGGATTAGGTTGCGGGTCAAATCATAAATTTGTGTGTGATTTTTTGTGGCTATTAAATAGCCCAGAACAATAGCAACAAGGAACAACAAGATAATGGAACTAAGCCGCGATCGTGGAGGAGGTTTAGGAAAATAAAAGAAGTGTTGTAGTAGCTTTCCAACAACCCTAACTATAGTACCAAACCTACAACAGTGTCATTCCAGCCAATGGAGAATGCAAATATATGTATTATGATGTGTATGTGTTGAGCTTTTTTAGTTGGGTGGTGTCCATGTTTGTATAGTTGTTGCAGCCTCTGGGAGGCATGTGTTAGGGTTGTCTTGGATTGTTAGTTCCCTATAATACTAGTGATTCCCCCATTGCTATTGTCATTGTAGCCTTTATTTTTATTATTGTGCCCCTATTGTTCCCGTATTGTTATTAGTCTGCCCCATAGAAACCCACTATTGTTATTGTTGTGCCCTTATGTTATTACTGTTATGCCAGCTTGATTATATTCTACGCCTTAGACTCCTATATATAGAAGGGAGGTTTAGTAATTTGTATCATCCAAGAATTGTTCATTTTTTTTAATGTAAAGGAGTTTTCCCCCTCGAAGAGGCTAAATTCTAAGGCGTTTATCTATCTTTTCTATCTTTTTGTGAGCTTTGGATTCTAGGGTTTTGCTGCTCCAAACAAGCCATCATGGAAGTTTTGCTATAACTTTTTTTCTGCGACATTTCTAAAGCTAAAACAAAAACCGATTTGAGCCAAAATCGTTCTAAACTTTGGGTCCGAATTTCATAGCTTGTATCTCTATATTTTCAAAGATATGATCTGATGAAGTTAAGGTTTTTGCAGACTCTCGAATTACATTCAAAATAGGTGACCTGGGGAAAATCGTCATAACTTTTGTTTTGAGCATCAGATTGAAATTTCGTAAGAAGTTTCAAAACTAGGGTGGTCTGTATTATTCTGTAGATCAATTTCAGATAGTAAGGTTGAAACAATGAGATGTGACACTTCGTACAGGTTCGCTCTACTGAACTAGTCTATAATCAAGTCACCGTAGGATATTTGGCATAGTTGTTCCTTGTATAATCCAATCTTGATCAGACTTGTGGGGGTAGAAAGAGGACTAAAAGGGCTACTGTAGGATGTGATTTCAAATATTCAAGATCTGCAATTACAAAGATACAATAGATTAAATATCAAGCTCTTACAAAGTGAAACAACAAGGTGTGTAGTTTTAAATTTTTTTTCATAAGATTAGTTTGAAGGAATTCAAAGGGAATAGTGAAGAATTAATAGCATTAATTGATGCCCAAAAGAAAGAAAATAGAAACACCTAGTAAGCAACCTAGAAGCTCTAGCATGAATCATGAAGAAGAGGAAGAAATGCAACATGATATATCAAAATTACAAGACCAAGTAGAACAAATTTCACTCTCACAAAAGGTAATTGAAGAGAATATGGATGGCATGGAAGCTAAGATGAATGGCATGGATGCTAAGATGGAAGAATTGAATATAAATTTGAATAAGTTGCTACAAGAAATGGTTACTAATGGTGAAAGGGTACTAAAGGAAACTCATGATGAGAACAAAAGAAATGTTAATCATGATTTCATAGACTCTAATGTTGGATTGAAGACCCACCATATTCCAAAAATAGATATGAGGATGTTTGATGGCAAGGATCCCGGAACATGGATATACAGATGGAGGAATTTTTCGATCTCCATAATGTGCAAAACACACAAAAGGTACGTATTGAAACTTTATATTTGGAACCAAATAAATTTGTATGGTATCGATGGCTTTGCTCTCATAAACAAATTGTCACTTGGGAAATTTTTATGGAAGAAATGGTAGCACATTATAAGGATACAAAAAGCAACACCTTTTTTAGCCAATTGATAAATCTCAAAACAAAGGGGTTCAATGATGGAGCACATTGAGGACTTCCAAAAATTTAACATAAGGGTAAAAAATATTCAAGAGGAGCATAGGATTGATGTGTTCATAGGGAATTTAAAGGATAATATCAACATGAGGTTTACCTTTGGGAAACTGATTCATTGGAGAAGGCATTCAGATTAGCAAGAATAATGGAAAGAAAAACTATGGCAACGAAGAAGCCTGCCACTCACAATTATAAAGATGAAAGTGTTGTTGCCCCTAGCCTTCCACAACCTACAAGGTTGACGCCACACCAATTGGAAGAAAAAAGAGAAAAAGGGCTTTGTTACAGTTGTGATAGGAAATACACTAAAGGTCATAAGTGTGTTGAGAAGAAATTATTCTACATAGATTATGAAGAGATGGAAGAAAAGGAACAAGAAATGTCAAAAGAAGAGGATATAATCTAGGAACAAACCCTCGATAAACAAGAAATGAATCTGACCATATCTTGTAATGCAATGGCTAGAATTACCCCTCAAACTATCAATATAGAAGGACATATAAAGAAGAAAAAGGTAATAGTGTTGATTGATTCAGGAAGTACCCATAGTTTTATTCATTCTAAGATAGCCAAGAAATTGAATTGCTTCCTATATCCAACACCAGAGTGTCAAGTGATGGTTGCAAGTGGAGGAACCATAAATTTCTCCAGAGAGTGTCATAATATCAAGCTATCCATGGGATAATATGTATTTAATAGCCCAATTCTTTCCATTCCAATGGGTGGTGTTGATGTTGTACTAGGAGTCCAATGGATACAATCCTTGGGTACAATAGCTTTTAATTTTCAAGAAATTTTAATGAAATTTTGTGCGAAAGAAAAGGAAGTTGAATTAAGGGGTATTGTAGGGAAACCGGGAAAGATAATCAGCTCTAATGGTATGACAAAGCTTCTAAATAATGAACAATGAGGCGTAATTGCACAATTATGTTCGCTAGAGGTTCCCACATCGAAATCATATATTTCTCCAGATCTCCAAAAAGTCTTGGAAAATCATTCCAAGGTATTTGAGACTCCCAAAGGCCTCCCACCTATTCGTGATCATGATCATGCTATTCATTTGATTCCAGGAAGTCTTCCTCCAAACATCAGGCCGTACAAATATCCCTATGCCCAAAAGAGTGAAATTGAATGTATGGTTGTAGAAATGCTAGAGGCTCGTATAACTCAACCTAGTCAAAGTTCTTTCTCTGCTCCAGTAGTATTGGTGCACAAGAAGGATGGAACATGGCGCATGTGTCTAGATTATAGGGAGCTGAACAAGCTCACTATTAAAGATAAATTTCCCATTCCTGTCATTGATGAATTATTGGATGAATTGCATGGATCAATTTACTTCACCAAGTTGGATCCTCGTTCAGGATATGATCAAATCAGAATGAAGACTGAAGACATTCCGAAAATAGCATTTAGAACTCATGAGGGTCACTATGAATTTTTGTTCATGCCTTTTGGCCTTACCAATGCACCTTCTACATTTCAAGGTTTGATGAATTCCATTTTCAAACCCTTCCTTAGAAAATTTGTCTTAGCATTTTTTGATGATATACTAATCTACAACAATTCTTCGAGGGATCATGTTCAACATGTTGACAGGGTGCTCAAACTATTGGACGAGAAACAATTATATGCAAAAAGCTCCAAATGTTTCTTTGGGGTACAAGAGATGGAATATTTAGGTCATATTGTATCCCATGAAGGTGTTAAGGTAGACCCTAGAAAAATTAAAGCCATTAAGGAATGGAAAATCCCCACATCCATAAAGCATCTGCGAGGATTTCCTAGGTTGACAGGGTATTATCTCAAGTTTGTTAAGAATTATCGGAGAATAGCATAACCTCTAACAACATTATTGAAAAAATATGCATGTTCATGGACTCCAAAAGCAACAAAGGCCTTCGAACATCTTAAAGAGGCAATGTTCCAAGCACCGGTCATAGCTATGCCAGACTTCACAAAAACATTTATTGTGTATTGTGATGCTTCAGGAAATGGAATTTGTGTTGTTTTAATGCAAGATGAAAGACCCATTACTTTCAAAAGTCGTCCTATCAAAGGAAAGTATTTACACAAAGCTATTTTTGAGAAGGAAATGTTTGCAATACTGCATGCACTTAAGAGGTAGCGACCCTACCTAATTGGAAGACACTTCAAGGTAAAAACGGATCATGATAGTCTTAAATACTTTTTAGAACAAAGATTATCCTCTTAAGAGCAACAAAAATGGGTCACAAATATGTTGGGTTATGACATTGAAATCATCTAAAAAAAGGGAAGCAAAATGTTGTGGTAGATGCACTCTCAAGAAAGGATGAGGATGTGGAAGCGTTGTTGTGTGCCATTTCTATTATCCAACCAGATTGGATAAAAGAAGCAAGGGATCAGTGGAACGATGGTGAAGAAGTTTGGGCACTCATTCAAAATTTACAACAAGATCCCAGTACATCTGATACATTTAGCTAGAAAAATGATTCGTTATGGTACAAAGGTCGCTTATACCTATGTAAGAATTCCCAACTCAAACAAAAGATTCTTATGGAATTTCACGCTTCTCACTCAGGAGGGCACTCAGGTCTTTTAAAAACTTACCACAGGTTTAAGAAGGAATTTTTTTGGGATAGCCTTAAATAGGATATTCAAAAGTTTGTGGCGGAATGTTTGGTTTGCTAACAAAATAAAGTTGAAACAATTAATACCCCAGGTCTATTACAACCTTTATCAATTCCAAGCCAACGTTGGGAGGAGGTTTCAATGGATTTTATCATAGGTTTACCCAAGTCCAAAGGAAAGAGTGTCATCATGGTGGTATTTGACAGACTTACCAGGTATGCAAAGTTTTGTGCATTATCGCATCCATTTAAAACAAATACATTTTCTACTTCATTTATGGAAACAATTCAAAAGCTACATGGAAACCCAAAGATTATTGTAAGCTACAGAGATCCAATTTTCATTGGAAATTTTTGGACAAAATTATTTTCTTGTCTCCATACTTAGTTAGCTCATAGCTCATCTTATCATCCTCAATCTAATGGGGAAAATGAGATAGTAAACAAATGTTTGGAAGGACATATTCATTTCTTTCTATATGATCAACAGACATAATGGGTCAAATGGTTACCTCTGGATGAATGGTGGTATAACACTTCTTTCCATACTACAGCAAAAATGACCCCATTTATCGCACTTTATGGATATCATCCACCATCCATCACATCATATTTAAGAGAAAATTCTAAGGTTCAAGTAGTGGAACATCACATAGAGCATCAACAACAAGTTCTCCAACTCTTAAAGGATAACCCCACATTGGCACAGAATAGAATGAAACAATAGTAGATCAACATTGCAATGAAAGAAGTTTTGAGGTAGGTGATTGGGTATTCCTACAGCTACAACCATATAAAAAAATGCCCCTCAAGTAAGCTAAGAAGGATAATAAATTATCACCAAAGTATTATGGTCCGTACAAGGTGTTGCAAAAGATTGGTACTATGGTATACAAATTGGAGCTTTTTGCAGCTTCCCAATTCCACCCAGTTTTCCATGTTTCATGTTTAAAGAAGCTTATAGGTGACAAGATCCCAGTTCAAAAAAGCTTGCCAGAACTTGATGAGGAAGGAAAAATCATATTGGAACCAAAAGTAGTCATAGAAACAAGAACTTGACAGCTATGAAATTGATCAATTTCGGAGTATCTCATCAAGTGGAAGAACTTATCCACTAAAGACTCCACATGGGAGGATGAGAATTTTTTACAGAAGCATCCAGAACTACTAAAGCATTAAGGAAAATGATTTTCAGAAGGAGGGGGGCATGTTAGGTCACTATAATGCTAGTGATTCCCCCATTACTATTGTCACTGTAGCCCTTATTGTTATTATTGTGCCCGCATTGTCCCCATATTGTTATTAGTATGCCCCATAGAAACCCAATATTGTTATTGTTGTGCCCTTATGTTATTATTGTTATGTCGACTTGATTATATTGTGACCCCTTAGACTCCTTTATACAGAATGGAGGTTTAGTCATCTGTATCATCCAAGAATTGTTCATTTTTGTAATGTAAAGGAGGTTGCCCCCTCGAAGAGGCAAAATTTTAAGGCATTGATCTATCTTTTCTATCTTTTTGTGAGCTTGTTTCATAACATGGATGATTAGAAATCATAACTAGGAGAAAATTCTATAGTGATTGGATTGGGTGCATTTGGACTAGTGGAGGGTAATGTGTTGGTGACCAAATGTAGCCCTTGAAAATTTGTCCTAAAGGGAGTTTTACAAGTGAAGGTTGCATGGATTTGTTGAGCCTAATGTGCAGTACATTGATGGACTAGTGGACTGTTGGATTGGCATATTGCATTTGAAGTATTAGCTAGTCGAGAGGAGCGGATTAATGAGACTGTGTTCATTGTAGCTAAAGTGACTTGCAACAGTGATAGGTGGCAACCCTCCTAGAGTCTCTATGTATTGGTTCTTGATGAACTAAGGGGGAACTAGAGAGTAGAATGGAAGGGAAGGATCGACATGACGAGATATGACATATATGCCTAGATTGTAGTGAGATTGTAATTGTATCTTGTATTCTTGTACCTGTGTATATTTTAGGACCATTATCCCTCATATGGGAGCCCTAGACAGTTGTATTATTTAGTTGGTTTAATATAACAAAGATTGTGTTGTTGTACATATTTGTACAACCTTTCGTAAAAAGTTATCTATACTTGTGCATGTGTGATTTACTGCTATTTATATTCCATTATGCAAAGTATATTTTTTGAGAGTATTGGTTTGGTAGCATCAGATATTTTAATATTCTATCCTAGATCCAAATAGCGTGGATATTCAGCATGGTATTAGAGTGTGTTTGAACTACATTTGAAGAAAATGAATCAGAGTGTTTACAGTGAAGTACAACCTAAGAGGGATTTGGTCACATTGTAGGTGAAGGGATCACTATCATGTCGAAGTTGCAGGCTAGTCCTTGGTATGAGTATAGGTTGCAGGGGTTGTCCAACTATAGTCCATGGAAGGAAAGGATAAATTGGCTCTTGTAGGTCAAGATGATCTAGGAGTTCACCGAGAAATCCATCAAGAAGTCAACTGGCCCAAAGGAGCTGGAAGTGTACAAGGATTTAGATACAATGGCAATATTGATCATCTTAGATGGTGTGGGGGATCCCCTAATACCTCATTTGTCTAGGAAGAAAATTGCACATGAGATGTGGATGGCTCTTCAGAAGTTGTTCCAGAATAAGAATGAGAACTGGGTATTGGTATTGGAGGATAATTTTAATTCCACCAAGATGATATAGGGTGAACGAGTGAGTTTGTCTCTTACGAGATCGTCTCGGGTCAAGGATGAGCTTGCTTCCATCAGTATGACTATTTTAGATTCTGATATAGTGAGGATTTCTTTAAAATGATTCACCGAGGAATGGATACCCTTCATAAAGTGGATTATTTCCAGAGAGAAGTTGCCAGAATGGAATATGTTGTGGGACAACTTTAGTTAGGAAGAGTTGCGAGATGAAGGTCTTCATCCAAAGAAGAAGTCTTTTGATGATGATGTGGCACTTAAAGCACAAATGAAGGGTAAGTAGAAGAAGGACTTGAGTAAATTCAAGGTTTCAACTTTGGAAATATGGATCAGGTTTTGTCGAGATTTCCTATGAAGAAGAAGATGAGAGATGATGAGAAGAAGAAAGGGAAGAAGGTTGTAAGGGTTTCCAGCTCTCTTGAGATATATTCTCTCACCCTAATGTTGGTGGAGGAAAACTTTGCTCTGATCTCTCATTTGTTGCAGGGTACTATAGATGAGGATGCATGGTACATGGACAATGCTGAATCAAAACATATGATTGGGTTAGATGACGTTTTCAAGACTCTATCTAAATGGGACTCGAAGTGGCACATGGTGGTGGGTGAGAAGAGTCAGAAAGAGATCCAAGGATCAGGATTTATGCCATTCATGATGGAAACAAGATGGGTGATTTGGTTCCAGCATGTACTGATAGTAACAGGACTCATATATAGCATGATATTTGTCTCGATAATTGAGAATAAGGGATTTGAGGTCTTGTTCCAAGATGGGAAGGCAAGACTCAGACCTAGAGGCCCTAGATCCATAGGTATTGTTCTTGGAGTTAGTAAGCATGGTCTATACAGGCTAATGGGCATGCCTATGGATCATTGGAAGAAGAAGCAAGTGGATGACCTGCAGGTTCCAGAGAAGTAGGTTCAAGTGCAGGCTTCAGAAGGGAAAGTACAAGTTCCATAAAAGAAGGTCTAGGTTCCAAAGACTCAAGGAGAGTCAAGATTTAGAGAGAGCTTGTAAATTTAGAGGGAGACTTTGCAACCCAAGAAGAGCACGTGGTTAGTGGGGAGCAAGGGTGCTCCTATAACTTCTAAGAAGGAATCATGGAGAGAGTGGAAGACTTTGCAGGAGAAGAAGAAGAAGAAGGGTGCTTCTAGTGACAACGACACTTCCAAGAGAGGCTTAGTTCCCATTACAGGGATCCTACATTTGTGGGCACCAGCACTTGGGTGATTGTTGCGAGTAGTGATGATGATGATGAGTTACTTCCTAGTCATGGAAGTAAATCCCTTGCTAAAAGGGAGTGTTTATTTTTTAGTTGATTGGAAGCACTCCAAGCCCTAGGGTTCCGCGTTTGGAGGTTGGAGCACACACAAATTCATTTATGGGCTTAGAACCCAAGCTTGGCGTTTCACACTCATTGATGTTTGGCACAAAACCATCGATCATTTTGGACATATGATGGATGAAAATGATAAAGGGCATTGAGGATAATCAAATGCAATGATAATTGTCGAATTCCAAGTTGTCTACAATGGGTGATGAAATTTTGAAGGTTGATGATGGGTTTTTGGCACATAAGTCATGTAGGCTTCGTATGAATGTGCCAAAAGACATCTCTATTCGTGGATCCCTTGTACGGATATAAATATAAGGTGAGAGGATTCATTTTAATACATTGAAATGTGCAAATCACTCTTTGTTACACATCTAAGGAAACCAAGATTTTCTAAGCAGGGGGACAAGTAAATTAAAGTTTGTTTGAAGGTTGCATTGGTATAAGAAGGAAGCCGCGTGGTGTGAGGTCAATCTGAGGTTGTTTGTGAGGTATTTTGTGTTGAGTTCAGGTCTGAATTGTAGAATAGAGGCAACCACATTCCCTGAGAAATTTTGTGGAGTGATCGGTGTGCTATTGGAAGCATATTTGAGGTTTTTCCTTAGGCCATAGTCCAAGCACCAAGAAGGATTAGGCCACGGGTCAAATAATAAAGTTCCATGTGATGTTTGGGGGCTATTAAATAGACAAGAACAATAACAACAAGGAAAAACAAGCTAATGGAACCAAGGCGTGACTCTGAAGGAGGTTTGGCAAAAGAAAAGAAATGTTGTAGCAACTTGCTAACAACCCTAACTAGATACGAGACCTACAACAATGTCATTCTAGCCCATCAAGAATGCATAGGTATGTATTATGATGTGTATGTGTTCATTTTTTCTAGTTGGGTGGTTTCCATGATTGGAAAGTTGTTGCAGCTTTTGGGAGGCATGTGTTAGGGTTGTCTTCGATGATTATAAATCGTATCTAGGAGCAGATTCTATAGTGATTGTATTGGTTTCCCTTGGATTGGTGGAGGGAAACGTGTTGGTGACCCAAATTAGCCCTTGACAAGTTTTCCTAAAGATAGTTTGATAGCTAAAGGTTGGCTGGATTTGTTAAGCCTACTCTCGAGTACATTGATCGACAAATCGAATGCTAGATTGGCAGATCGGAGCTCAAGTATTGGATAGCCATGAGGAGGAGATTAATGATCTTGTGTTCATTGTAGTAGAAGTGACTTGTAGCAGTTTGGTGGAAGCCCTCTTGGAGTCTCTATGTCCTGGTTCTTGATGGACTAAGGGGCAACTAGAGAGCATAATGCAAGGGAAGGACTGACGTGATGAGATAGGACATATATGCTAAGATTGTAGTGAGATTGTCGATGTATCTTGTATTATTGTAGTTCCATATATTTGTGGGCCATTTTCCCTCATACTAGAGCTCGAGACAGTTGTATTATTTAGTTGGTTTAATATAATGAATATTGGGTTGTTGTGCATATTTTTACAACATTTTTTTAAAATTTGTCTATACTTGTGCATGTGTGATTTACTGCTATTTATATTCCACTGTGCAATGTAGATTTATTTAGATTTTCAGTTTGGTGGCATTGGAGATTTTAAGATTCTATCCTAGATCCCAAAATCATGGAAATTAAACACTATGAGACTGACATCTTTGATATCTACTCTGTTGAATGAAATTTGTAGCAAGAGATAAGGATCTCATTAACAAAAGCAGGAAGAACCCTGAAATGTTAAAAGGAAGGGAAAAATACCCTTTTGATGCCCTTAGACCTATAGAGAGTGGTATAAACTTTGTCATCTATCAAACTCTTAAAACTCTAAGAGTGGAATCTTAAAGATAAAAGCATTTTTGACAACCCAAGGAAATTCTATCTTGATCATTACCTGTAGCATTATATTGGTAGGTGATTACGCCGTTGCTTCAAACCACACTAATCTTCAATCAAATAATGTACTTCACGGAGGAAAAAACTAGCATTTAGGTATACTTTTAGTATAAAACGCTAATGGGTTTGGAAACTCAAGTGAGGTAAAAACCCTCATAAAATTGCAGAGTGCAGAATGACAAAACCCCAACAATGCAAATGATGGCGGAGAACAATGAGGGGTTGTAGTAACTCTAACTTATTGTTGAAGCATTCTCAACATCAGATCTCTAATTTTGATATCAACCATCTCTCTTTGACACATCACATTACCGAATGGGATGTCACAATGAAGCAAAGCCACGTAACCATAAAATCACATGGCACACCATGATATAGATGGGGCACTTTAACTCCTCATTTAAAGGGTAACACATGGGTAAGATATATATTTTACATAAGCTAGATCATGGTATCAAAAGTGTTAGCATTGGTAGGGTGCATATGTTACATATGCAAGTTTGTGGTAGAAAATGTGTTGTAAAACCACTTCTTTCTTATATATTCAAGGGATCAAATAGTAACACAGGATGGCTTGATTATAATAAGTCTCCTTAACGTTATCAAATGTTACTTCTCTTCCCCAATAAATTCCTATTGACACTACCAAAGTAAAGGTGAGGTTAGTCTCAAATTTGATTCATACTTAACTGAAAAATGCAATGAACATAAAGTAAAAACTATGATGTCGGAACAAACCAGAATATGATACACTTAATTACATATGTGACAGAGAAGCATATGATTGTTTTTCAACATCATAAGGAAACAAGTAAAAATGAAAAATTGCATAGGAAATTTTTTATTCTTTTTAATGGCGTAAATTTAAGGTATATTGCTACGTGTGTGTGTGTTCTATTTCAAAATTTGTTATATATTTGTCAACATAATATTTTTGTATGTGCATGAATAATATCATTATGATACCCATTTCTAAATTTATCAACATTAAATAAATTCAAGAAAAGATAAAGAAAGAAAACAATGACTGTGATATAAGGTCATAATATTCAATGAACAGTTAAGCCAATGTCATTTGAATATAGTCTCATTAATCGACATCATTCCCACTCTCAACATTATGTTGAATTTATTCTTGTTTTCCTAAATTTCTATAAGGCCCCTCTTTTAATTTTATTTTCTCTCCTCTCCATCATATTGTAAGTGTCCATACCCATATGATGCTATTAACATGAATGACATTTTCTTCTAAGCCCGTAATACAATGTTTTTATTTTTTTTACATTTTCTATTAAAAATTTAAATAACCCATCATGTTCTAGTTGGCTTCCACCTTTGAAAAGTAGCATATGCATCTCAATAAACACCTTCATTTCATTACTAATTCATGTTACATAATCTTGCTATTCTGTTGATGCTATGCTCATTTGTCCCTTTACAACATCAGTGTTTAAGGGGAATGTATCATAAACTCATTATGTAGAGGTATAGTGCAGTAACCCTCAATTGTGGGGACATTATCCCTCAATTTTCTTCCATAACTTCATGTAAATACTTTATTATAAAATAGTTTCTTATTATGGATGGCCAAATTAATTATTGTGTGCTCAATGCTCTCAAGAAAAGTTCCTAAATATTTATCTATAATCTCTTAATATATCTGATGACAATATTGTTCCTTTTCCTATCAATCCCTTTTTTCCATATTGAAATGTATATTCATAATTCCTTTTTTATTTTAATCAATATTAAAAAGGTTCATTGTCTGTATTTAATACATAAAGCTATCCCACCGATATTAATATGAGTTTATAATTTTGTTTTTTCAAGTGATGTCTTATAATGGGTAATTGGCTTATCATTAATGAGATGGAATTTAAATAATTGATATTCTTTCAAACCAATGCCAAGGGAATTACATTTAAAAAAGTGTGGTTCCACAACTCTTTTTATGTACAAATAAAATATCAATTAAATATAAAACATAATAATTTTGATCCTCAAATTTCTTATAAATATTCATAGCAACAGAAAAACAGTTTTCACATTAATTTTGTTGACAACTTTTCATAATTTCAACAAATCATATACCTAAAAAAAAAATACAGCTTTGACAATATCAAACACTATCCCTCACATTAAAATGGAAAAAAATCTTTTGTTATTACCTACACAAATATCTATTAGTTATAATAATATTGTTAGAAATTGTTTTCCAAAATTACAAAATTTTGTATTATGATGTAATTTTCTTTTTCTAACATATTACTTGGAATATTATATAAAATTTATCTTTAATAATTACATTACTAAAATTGAACATATGATCTGGAAAAAGTTTTTAACATGACATGGACCATAAACATTCACATAATGAGATAATTATCTTTTCAATTACCCCGTAAACCTGCATAAGAAGAAAGAAAAAATGAACATACGAGCATAACTATATAGGAAATGAAATATAGTTTTTCAATTTAAAATCTTCCCGATAAAGGAAAACGTAATTGGCAAGTTTTGCCGAATTATTTGATAGATTGATGACAATGACTCTTGAGGTTGAGGAGCATCCCATCCGCGTTGATCAGGGATAACGTAACCTTACCAGTAGTCTTAGCTAAAATATGTTGCAGAAGCTCCATGAATTAAGGGAAACGATTAGAATAATGTCTGTCAAGAGGGGAACCATGGTATGCATGCAGTAATTGTGCCAGCTCCTGCATAGGGTCATGTAAACGCTCTCATGAATTTGGCCCAACTTCTGGTTATAAGAGGATCTTTTGTCACTTTCGTCAACACTGACTGGACACACAAGCGCATGGCGGAAGCTTCAAAATGTTAAATTTGTAATTTCAACAGCGCAGGGCAGTTTTTGGAAAACCACCCGGTCTCCCCGCACCGCCATTCGTAAATGGTTGTACCTGCAAGGGAGGCCCCGACACAATCAGGACGTGCCACGCGTCCCCTATACAACAGATTTACCGCCTGCTCCCCGGACGCTAAAGGTCGTTTTGTTTGCGTGACCTTGACGAGCGAATTGCGTTGGATCGGGTCAGGAGCTCGGATCTGCGCGAAGCTGCGCAGACTTTAACGACTGGGCCCGACGAATGAGGTGGCAACACGTGGCACTGAAGTGACGTCAGCCGACCCCGCCCGCGTCAAAAAGAAATTTTTTTTGTGTCGTTTTGTGGTTGACCGCCGTGGAGGAAACGACATGGTTTTAATGCTTCTACGTAGAATTAGGTGGCGGCTTTTAATGTGGTAATGGGCATACGTCCCATATGTTATTTTTTTATATATGTTTTTACGTAGAATTTGGTGAGGCCATTTGATATGGTTATGGGCCACATTTTTTTATATGTTTTTATATATGGCTATGTAAGCTCGTGTGTGGCAATGGTTATGTAGTTTTTCTTTTGTTGTGTATTGTGACTGCGGCAGCGCACAGTGGTGTGGGTTAGTTTTTTTTTGTTTTGTTTGTTTTAAACGCACAGTAGTGCGAGAGCTCATGGATTTGTAATGAATGCACAACAGTGCGAGATATCATTGGAATGAATAGAACGCACCGCAGTGCGAAAAGAATTTGAAAACATGGATGTATTGTATTGCTTGCTCATCGCAAAAGCAAGAGATAGCATGAGATTGGTTTTGTAATACCCACAGCAGTGGAAGACCTGAAGCGAGAGAGAGACAGAGTCTCTCCAGTGAATCCCTCTCTGCGAAGAGGATGAAATATGTATCAGTCTTTTTGTTTTTAAGCAATAGAAAATGTTTTATGCTGTTGTAATGGACTGTTATGAGTACATTTGTTTTTTAAAAGCTTCCCTGTCCAAAGGTCCTGGAAGAAATGGAATAGAGCATCGGCTCTGTGGTATTTGCTTGATTGGTTTTGGTATTTTCCCATTCAAAAATACCCAACAGTGGTATCAGAGCTAGTCCAGGCTCTTTGAAGACTCAAAGAAGCTGAAGGAAGGTGTGGTTGTAGCAGTCAAACTTCTCCAGCAGTGTGAAGACTCAGCCAAAAGAGTTAAGGTATTTTTCAAAGCTTTCCTTTCTGTTACTGTTAAAGGAACAATCAGTGATTTAAAAGAAAACACAGTCAAGTATTTAAAGCCTAGATAAGAATGGCAAGGTCAAATTAGAAAGCCTCCAGGCCTGTTAAAAATGTGTCTCCCCCCTCTACTAAACTAGAAGGCAATCCATTTGAATACATTTTATTTGAAACCCCAAAGTTTGATGGAAACTTTGATGTATGGGAAATAAAGATTAGGGCTTTCCTAAAGTCTGAAGGGATTGAAGTCTGGGAGTCAGTGATTGATGATAGCAAGATGGATAAAGAATCCATGGAGTATGATGCACAAGCAGCAAAGACTATCTTGGATGGTCTCCCTGATTCTGTGAAGAGGAATCTAGGAATATATACATCAGCAAAGGGTATATGGGACAGACTGCATGACCTTCATGCAAAGGGAACACTGACCATGACAATGAGTCAAGAAAAACCCATCATAGAAGCTGAGAATGAAAAGCTTGACCTCATCAAGCTTCAAGTAAAAGAAAGGGATGAAGAGCTTACCAAGCTTAAGAAGGAGCTTGACCAATGCAAGAGGAAACATCATGAAGAAGTCATATCCATGACAAATCAGCTGAATAGTGCAAAGAAGTAGGAAGACGCCTTGACAAGTCAACTTGAACAAAGGCACATGAGAGTGAATAAGCTTGTGGAAGAGATTGGACAGTACAAGGTAGAGGTCTCCTCCCTTAAGTCCGAACTACAAGAAGCCAGGAAGCAGGCACAAGGAGCTGAAAAGAAAATGAAGAGCAGTCAAGCAAAAGATGAAGAAATCTCCAAAATGAAGATAGATATTATCTCCTTCAAAATAGTAGCAGCTGAAGCTACTCGTAGCAAGGAAGAAACTGAGGGACAACTAGCAAAGAAAAATAATGAATGTGAAAAGTTAGAAGAAGAGATTGTCCTCCTCAGGAAGAAGGTTGAAGGGATGAACAAGATCATGAAGAGCTCTCAAGCTTTGGATGACATGCTCAGCTATCACAGATCTCCATTTGATAAATCAGGACTTGGGTATGTAGGTGAACCCTCAAACAAGGATGAGGATGCTTTAAGCAAAGCAGATGTGAAGAAACCAGAAAGAAGGTGTGATGCTCCTAGTTCCAGCAAAGGCAAGGAGAAAAATGAAGGCTGCAATAGAAGAAATCCAGCTCCAAGAAGAAATGTCGCTGATGTCAAAGAGGCAAGAGGCAATGGTTATCATCAAAGGATCTCAAGGCAGCAAGGGTTCAGAAGTGCACCAAGAAAACCTCCATCTCCCAGGTACCAAAGTTCATTTTATGGTTATTGTTATGCTTGCTCAAACTTTGGTCATATGGCGAAAGATTGTAGAACATTTCATAGAGATAGATGTTGTAGTCTCCGAAAATCTCCAAGAAACAATTTTAGAAGAAGTCATGAAATGTTATTCATGAACAATGTTGAATGTTTCAAGTGTCATAACATTGGGCATATGGCACGAGATTGTAACTTGACATGGGCTCTTACACAAGCTAGACCCATGCAAAAGAAGAAAGTTACACAAGTATGGAGAAGGAAGGAAAGGCAATCTGAAAACCCCTTGAACTCTCCAGTGGATCTAAATTTGTTTTGAGAAGAGTCTGCCAAAAGAAGACAAGCACACATTAAAGGGGAGCTTGTAATTTTTACTTGTTGAACTGTATTAACAGTCACTCCTTGATGAAGACTTTTTTATAGAAGGAAAAATATGAAGTTAAATCTACTATAACAGCAGAAAAGAAATGGGGGCAGCGCTCAAATGTAAAGAGCAGCAGCGCAAGAAGAAAAGTATGCAGAGCATGGAGACCCTCACAGCGGTGGGAGGACAAAACATAAAACAGCAGTTTGAAATTTTTTTTTGGAGCACATGCATTGAAATGCATAGCAATGGAATGTAGTTTTCCTTTTATGTAATGTGAGAGAATATACTCACAGCAGAATGAGTATAATACACAGCAGATGGAAATGTTTTGTATTGGGAATGAAAATGCAAAGCAGTGAGAAGAAAATGAGAAGAAGGAAAAACGCAGCAGAGCGTAAATGCCCAGTGGCTGAGAATGCAATGAAATTTTTTTTTACACAGCAGTGAAAAATGTAATATTTTTTTTGTATGCAATGCAACATGCACATAAATGCCTAAAGAAAAACAGGGGCAGAGCAGATTTTTAATGCACAATGGTGAATGATAATGTGTGGCAGCAGCAAATCGAAAGGAATTGCACAGCAGTGCATTGTGTAAAAAAAAATGAATGAAGACTAAGAATGTGTGAAGCAAGGGTGTAAAAAGAAAAGGCAGCAGCCCGTGTTAATTTTTTTTTTTTTTTCTGGTTGTGTGGAGAATGCAGCGCAAAACAGTGTGAGGATGTTTTCTCTCTATGTGCAAGTAATGGAGAGTAAAGAGTTAGTGTATGGGCACACAGCAGTATGATGAAACAAAAGGCAGCCACAGTGCAAATTGTAGAGGCAACGCAGCAGCAAATAAAAACCCAGGGATGACAGAGTCTATGGTTATGGGTATGGACAGCAGTGCATAAGAAAAGGGAGCAGCGTGATGGCAAGAAGGAGAAGTACAGTAGTGCGAAGAAAATGAAACCAGAACTAAGAGAGAATGAAGAAATTTGTTTTCACACAGCAATGCAAATAAGAAAATGCAGCAGCATGAAGTTTTGTTGAAGAAATGAAAGGTAATGGACAGCAGCACATGTAAAAGAATTTTTTTTTCTTTACAGCAGTATATGTAACTGTAATGAATGTGTTTTTCATTGAATTGAAATGCAACATATGCAACAGCAGTGAATGTAAGAAATATTTAAACACAGCAGTGTAAATTTGTAAGGTGGGACAGAGTAATTGTTCCAGAAAAGACAGAGTATTTTGTCTTTGAAGAATGCACAACAATGAAGAGTTTGCAAAGAAATGTAAGTGAACTGCAGCAACACAACAGAAAGTGTAGACACAGCAGTGTGGGGTAGACACAGTAAAGAAGATGGCACAACAGTGCAGCAGAGAATATGCAGCAGCAAAAAAAAAAAAAAAAACAGTGCAATGAATTTTTATTGTTTTGAAACTGCATCTAAGGCAGTGTTGGGCAGTGATCCCTCCGTGAGAGGAAGATGCTCTCAAGCATACACATGGTAAATCCCTCTATCAAGAGGATGATTCTTTTCAGCATAGTCATTAGTGAATCCCTCTGTTGAGAGGAAGATGCTCTTTAGCATAGTTTGGTAAATCCCTCTGTTAAGAGGAAGATGTTTTTTTATAACAGGTGAATCCCTCTGTCATGAGGAAGGTGCTCTTAAGCACAGTCACATGGTGAATCCCTTTGTCATGAGGAAGGTGCTCTTCAGCACATTGTAATGGTGAATCCCTCTGTCATGAGGAAGGTGCTCTTAAGCACAGTTTCAGGTTAATCCCTCTATTAAGAGGAAGACAACTTTGTTTGTTTGTGAACTGCATCAGAAGCAGTTGGTGAATCCCTCTATGTGAGGAAGATATCTTTGTAACAGCAGTACTAAGGAATCCCTCTATGGGAGGAAGTGTTTGGGTATGTCCTAATGCCCAGCAGTTGAAATTAAAGGGGAGTGTTAAATTTGTAATTTCAAGAGTGCAGGGCAGTTTTTGGAAAACCGCCCGGTCTCCCCGCACCGCCATTCGCAAATGGCTATACCAGCAAGGGAGGCCCCAACACAATCAGGACGTGCCACACGTCCCCTGTACAATAGCTTTACCGCCTGCTCCCCGGACGCTAAAGGTCGTTTTGTTTGCGTGACCTTGACGAGCGATTTGCGTTGGATCGGGTCAGGAGCTCAGATCTGCGCGAAGCTGCGCGGACTTTAACGACCGGGCCCGACGAATGAGGTGGTGACACATGGCACTTAAGTGACGTCAGCCGACCCCGCCCGCGTCAAAAAGAAATTTTTTTTGTGTCCTTTTGTGGTTGACCGCCGTGGAGGAAACGACATGGTTTTAATGCTTCTACGTAGAATTAGGTGGCTGCTTTTAATGTGGTAATGGGCATACGTCCCATATGTTATTTTTTTATATATGTTTTTACGTAGAATTTGGTGAGGCCATTTGATATGGTTATGGGCCACATTTTTTTATATGTTTTTATATATGGCTATGTAAGCCCGTGTGTGGCAATGGTTATGTAGTTTTTCTTTTGTTGTGTATTGTGACTGCGGCAGCGCACAGTGGTGTGGGTTAGTTTTTTTTTGTTTTGTTTGTTTTAAACGCACAGCAGTGCGAGAGCTCATGGATTTGTAATGAACGCACAACAGTGCGAGATATCATTGGAATGAATAGAACGCACCGCAGTGCGAAAAGAATTTGAAAACAGGGATGTATTGTATTGCTTGCTCATCGCAAAAGCAAGAGATAGCATGAGATTGGTTTTGTAATACCCACAGCAGTGGAAGACCAGAAGCGAGAGAGAGACAGAGTCTCTCCAGTGAATCCCTCTCTGCGAAGAGGATGAAATATGTATCAGTCTTTTTGTTTTTAAGCAATAGAAAATGTGTTATGCTGTTGTAATGGACTGTTATGAGTACATTTGTTTTTTAAAAGCTTCCCTGTCCAAAGGTCCTGGAAGAAATGGAATAGAGCATCGGCTCTGTGGTATTTGCTTGATTGGTTTTGGTATTTTCTCATTCAAAAATACCCAACACAAAAGACGATAAATCTCTTGTTTCCAGAGAGGATCTTGAGTCGGAGCAGCAGGGACAAAAAATCCGATTTCTGTCTATTTCTGATGGTTTACCGCCCAACCATGGACGCCACTCCAACCTGAGCGAGTTATTTATTGCGTTGCAAAACTTAGGCCCCACCTTGGAGGATCTCCTCACTACTACCAATGCCAATTCACCATCATTTCCACCCATCACATTCATCATTGCAGACGCCTTCATGTCCTGCACAGAGCAAGTCGCAAGCAATATGAAAGTGCCTAGGGTTATCTTCTGGCCTCTGTGTGCTGCTTCCTTCGTTTCTCAGTGCTACGCCCACTTACTTCTTTCTGAGGGATATATTCCAGTAACTGGTATGTTTCTCTATTTCATATCAATATCAGATATACATTCTCCGAATCTTGTGTTAACCTTTTTAATCGTATTTCAAGGTTTTGTTTTCTTATTTATTTATTATATAAATCAAATTTTATATTATTACCGTGATGGGGTGGAGGTAAGGAATGATGAGGGGAACGAATGCATTCACTGCCTCCACCTAGGAGAACTGAACCTTTGTAGAAATGGCATGTGCTATACATACAACCCCAACATGGAAGTTTCGTGATGAATGGAGTTAAATTTTTATGTGCATAAGGTAGGTGAGTGGATGTTATTAATAATTCCGGGAATGGGTGTTTCTGAAGGTGGAAGAGAGAACTAAGCGTTTGTGCAGGCCGCTAACCTGTCCAAAATTCTCTGCACTTGGATGTGAGCGATACATGTTGTTGCCGGTAAGGCTTTCTTGAACGCAATGTTGGAGGCTACCGATGACAGGTCTATGACGCTAGAGAGGAAGATAACTGGAGGCTACGTTGTGGAGGGGATAGAGGGACATGAGAGTGGTATTCACATAAGTGGTCTATGGGAGTTGGTATTTGGATTCAGCCAGCCTGATAAGTCCACCAAATGGGTATCTCATCTTCCTTACTGTGATTTTGCATCATTTCAAGGGGGAGGCATTTTGTAACTGCGTTGGTCTCTGGATTTTTCCATTCCCTGCTAAGGGTAGCCTAAGCTTTCGAGTTCGCTAGACATATTGTAGTAGTGTTAGTGGTTTTTTTGTTTTTACTTAGAATACAGGCTTACAAAATTTGGAGTAGGAGGAGGGTGAGAGTCCTCGAGGCCTTGTCGTTGTGACCAGCGTTAGAGGTGGGGTGTGATCTATGGTGCAGCGTCCTCAGAGTTCTTATGAGGTAATTAGGGTGATTGTCTGGTTGCTGCAAGTTGGGGTTGGGTAGGTGTCCTCAAGGTACCAAGAACCCGAAGTCTATAGTGGGAGACGAACTACCGTGACAGGTGGCAAAATTGTTAAAAGAAAGTCAAGGTTGGTTTTCGGTGACAGTAAGGCAGTAAGTCTTGGAGAGGGCACTTGCTGAAGGTGGTCGCCTACAAAGTAGGTGCGAAGCTTTCGTTCCTGGTTTTTGATAGTTGGTCGTCGGAGGCTGGCGAATTACTCCATTTGTAGTGCAATAAAGGAAACTTTGAGCTGGGTTCAGTTGCCTAGAGGGGCGATGGAAATGTATAGCCGAAGGGGTAGAGCTAGCAGAGGGACTGTAGTGCGTGAGAAGAGGAAAAACATGAAAGGGATGCAGTGGTAGGAGAGGGAGAAGATGTCCAAGACGCAGAGCTGGATGAGGTTGTGGCCCATAACCCTAATGAGTCGCTCGGTTGTGTATTTCTCCTTCTCTCTTTAGATGTCCTGGAAGCACAACTTTGGAAACTTACACTGCCCCGTTGAACTTGGCCAATGAACATATAAAAAGTTTGGTCTGTCTTGATACCTATATATACACTAGATGCTGGTGATTTTTTTGAAGTTACAATAGGACACATTTAACCAACCTACAGACACAGTGAAGGTTTAAGATTACTATAATAATTTTATTCAATTATTATCATTTTCTCTGCAAAGAGAATAACTACAGTTTGTATCCTTTTCAGAAAAGGACGCTAAAAATTCAGAAAAGCTCATCACTTGTCTTCCGGGCAACATCCCACCATTGAGGCCAACAAACCTACTATCGTTCTACCGCGCTGAAGATCAATCGGACATTCTTTTAAATGCCTGTCTCCATGAATCACAGAAGCAAAGTAAAGGGGACTACACATTAGTGAACACGTTTGAGGAGCTGGAAGGGAGCGATGCAGTAACAGCACTAGCTTTGAATGGTTGTCCTGCTTTGGCCATAGGACCTCTTTTTCTTCCAAATTTTTTAGAAGGTCGCTCTTCTGGCTGTAGTCTGTGGGAGGAGGAGGAGCATTGCCTGTCATGGCTGGATATGCAACAGAAGGGATCAGTTATATATGTTTCCTTCGGAAGCATCGCTTCAAATCACAGGAACAGCTGGAGCAGCTCGCACTAGGGCTAGAGGGTTGCGGACAACCTTTCTTGTGGGTTCTCCGGTTGGATATTGCAGAAGGTGAAGCTACGATTTTACCTGCGGGCTTTGAAGAACGAACAAAGAAATGGGCAATGTTTGTGAGGTGGGCGCGACAGGTGAAAGTACTCGCCCACGCTTCAGTGGGATTATTTCTCACACACTCTGGATGGAACTCTATGTTGGAGAGCATGAGCATGGGAGTTCCCATAGTAGGATTCCCATATTATGCTGATCAGTTTTTGAACTGCAGATTCGCGAAGGAGGTGTGGAAGATCGTGCTGGATTTTGAAAACGTGGATGTGGATACCCAAAAGGTGGTCACGAAAGAAGAGGTGGAGGATGTTGTGAGGAGAATGATGAGAACAGCAGAAGGAAGGATGCTCAGAGATAACATTGTCAAACTCAAGGAGTCAGCAACAAAGGCAGTCCTCCCTGGAGGATCTTCTTTTGTAAACCTAAACACATTCGTTAATGACATGACGATGAGTAAAATGCACGAATCCAAAATTGAAACCATGTGACTTGGATTCCAGAAGATGTCATCCAAATTTGAGAATAATGTATTTGAGATTATCAAAACTCTTTCTAACCCATTGGATGGCTCCACTATAGGAACCCCCTGTATCTGAACATGCTTGGCGAGGGTTTAAACCTCTCACGTTTTACTACAGGAGAAAACCAGTATTATTCATCAACAGAAAAAGTATTTTTGATGTTGAACATATTAATTATAATAATCATCAATACCCCATTTCATGGCTTTAATAGCTGCAGCTGATTCAGGAATTACACATTAGAATGGTAGGTAGATTTGGCGACCTTCCAATATATTGACTAATGATTTTGCTATCTTTCTGGCTGATTTCTTTTTTACTTAATTGAATTCAGATTCGTGGCCGAGATTTGAAATTTCCGTCCCTAAAATCTTTGCCAGAATGTATTTTTGAAGCATCCTCTTCCAGTCCGCTAAAAAACACAGCAGACCATGTTTCGAAGTATTTGATTATGCAGCTTAAATGATCCAAGCACCATCTGGAAATATAGTACCAACCAGTGCTTGCGGAAACTAAAGACACCTCAGGAAAATGTTTGTCCAGGGTCCATGACGAAACCTCATAGTGCACAAGACATATATTCTCACATGCCGCTCCCACATGTAATCGCACATGAATGGCATGCGAAATACACACATTGTGAAAGGTACACATGTAGATCACACTTTGACATGCTACTCGGCAATAATTTTTGACAGCCAATCTTATCCACTCGAATTTTTTCCTCAAAATTCTGTCGAAATTCCAATTTGGATAGTTATTTTATCGAAATGATTAAAGAGTATTACATAACCATGGGCAAATTAGTCATAATGAAAAACACTTTCTCTAATTAGTATAATAGATATATTTTAAACATAAATTAATTTATTGTGCGTAAAGAATAGTATGATTTTACAATATTATTATTATTAGAAAAATAATTTATTAGAAATAACAATAATAATAAAATTATTGTCTATTGAGCTTATGGTATGTTTTAAAATTATTTTTGCTAAATCTATTTTTGCTTGGTTAAGAGTTTATCTCTCTTGGATATTTGGAAATAGGTAATCTCAAGTGAAAACCTACCTCTTTATCAACTACTGCTCAGTAATTGCAAGTGACATGGTTTTCCTTGAATAATGGTGATGAGCCAACTTGATATCAACTAAGGATGGTTATCCCCATTGTTGGTTTGAAAACTAAGTTATGATATGTTTTCCCACTTTATATAAAAAAATAAAAATATTCAAGTTCACTTTAACTTTATATAAACTTTAGCTAGAGAGACACATTAATTTAGTAAAAAGGTTCTAATTTAGTTTATAACTGTTTGTTAGTTTTTAGTATGAGGGAGATGTGTAATTCCTTCACTACTAAATATGTAGTTGACAAGTAGCATTTAAAAATAATATTGCAATTACAATCCAATACAAAGAATAAGTATAATTCATTTTGTCTTCAATTCTCACACACAGATATATATTATATATATATATATATATATATATATATATATATATATATATATATATAATGTCAATCGTGGATGAAATATCTCAATGTTTATATTAAGTAACAAAAATTGATATCATTTTTATATAGAGAGATAAAATAATTGAAACTAAAAAATATCTCTCCCTGTTCGGGATGTGGAAAAGGCAGCCACCATACTGGAGCCATTGGATAGAGGGGATGATGCCTACCACCTTGTCACATCTCCTTACAGTAAAGAGGGGGGATGGAATGGTTGTTCCACCCCATGCACTCACACATGCCACCACCTTGTCACCTCTCATTACATTAAAGAGGGGGAATGGAATGGTTGTTCCACCCCATGCACTCACACATGCTAAATGACCTCACATTCCCCTGCACGATGATAAAATCCTTCATTTCGACCATGTGCTCTCATATCCCTACCATTGCTCCATGTTTTCTTGTTCTTCCTGAATTGTTTCCCAGTCTCGTGTGGGATATTTCCACCTTGATGTTGGTTTTCTGAGAGTGCTAATTTATGGAGGTCTTTCTCCCCCTTGTAGGGTGCCTTATTCCACACATTCTATGACAACATTTTGAACTTGGAGCTACAAATTTGTTGTAGCGGTTAGCAGCTTGCAGAGTATAGAGGAATGAAGCATGTTGTCTACAACAATCCAATGCCTGGTGGGCAATCAAAATAGGGGAAATTTCTCCTACCTTCAGTCTTAGCAAACTTTTAAGTATATTTCTATTTGCATGGTGCAATTCATTCTATGGTTCATAGGGAATATCGACAGTGTTGAAAGTTATCGGAGTATACTAGGTAATTTGGTTTGTCAACCTCGCTCAAAGCTACCCCTTGAACTTGCCCTCTCCATCATTTTTAATTCACGACTTCCACTAGCTAACTTGGATGTATGGAATAGGGATACTTATGTGTTTTCCCTAGTTTCATTTGGTTTGTTTCATTGCTCTATGCCTCCTCTGGGGGTTCTTTCTCTTTGTCCCTTTCTCTCTCCTAAAGATTATGCCTTGTTACCTTATGTGTTCTTGCTAAGGTTTTGGAGGTTTGAGCCCTTTTGGCGAACCTCAAGCTTATATGCAAGCCGAAGTAGCCATTGTTGTCTTTCACTGGTTCACTTCACCATAAATCTAAGTTGAAATCCAATAGTTAGCAGCCTTAACCACTAATGATCACTAGGCCTATGCTATTCTATTTTCAGATACAAATAAGAGTAGCTATCTATGTTCTGGAACTTGGCCACACCAAGGGATAATTCGACAATAACTCAATTTTATCACCCTCCATTGGAAAATTAAGACATTCCTGGGAAAGGTGCTTAAGGAAAATTATAAGGATGACAATGAAAGCATCACATGCCTCAATAAAATCCAAGGAGTCGAATACCACTAGCTCTCCTACTTAGTCAACATTGACACCTTCCTAACACATATTGAAGATCATCTATAGTGTGGTATTAGGCCTCCAAAACCAATAGGTGCAAGTTCTCAACATTTGTCCCAAGTAACATCTTCTCACAACTAATGCTTTTTCATTTATTTTGGATCATGCTTTAGTTCGAGAAAATTTGTTTCTTTATAGTAAATATATGGGCAAATATAATTGGAAAATTATATATTGTAATTTTATTATTATATCTCCCAGTGAATTAAAAGTAGAACTAGTAGAGAATTTTGATGGTTTTGGATGCTAGTCAGTTTCCCTCACCATTATCAATCTAGTTTCCCTTCTAGCAGGCCATGATGGTGATTACATCAAATTGTGAACTGTAATTTTTGTATCACAATAATTTTTAGGTTATAAAAAAACTTAATCAATAAAAAAAGGAAATTAAAAACATTGTCATATTTTCACTTTACATTGTGATGGGAATGTGTAGTTTGTTTAATTCTTAATATGGAGTTGAGATGTGGGTGTAACAATATATTAATGACCAAAAAAGAAATTCAATACGACATTGAGTAAAATGTTTCAACATATACAAAGAATGAGTTTGTGTGTGTATGTATTTTCTTCTTCTATTGATAAGTGCTTCACAGTTCAAGTTAAGAGAGATATTAGTAATTCCTTCAACTATTTCATATAGAGCTAATATGTAACTTTTAAAAAAGATTAATAAAAAAGCAATTTAATGTATATATAGGGACAAATTATATCCCATTGATACAAGGTTTTTACTTCTCAATATGAGGGGGACATGTACTTGAAAATACACTAATAACAAAAAAACATTTCGATGTGGACAATCTTGGTAATAATAAAAATTATTTCAATGTGAGTTATGTATCTATTATATAAAACAAATGAAAGTAAAGAAAAATTCTCTTTGTTAAAACATTTACTAATGTGTTGCTCAAAATGAAAGAGAAGATTTATAATTACTTCATGCTTAGAATGGAGTTGACACATGGTGTGAGTGTGTCTGTGTGACCAACATATATCCATGTTAACTACAAATATATCAAGTGTAGAGAGTGATCAAATATCATTAGGTGCAAAACTTTTTTCAAGCTTTGCACTTTAAAAGAGGTTTGACCTCAAAGGATTTGATCCCTCTCAATGCTTGATAAATATAAGATTAACATGGATCTTTGTTAGTACATAAAATAGAATAAACGACTTCCTGAGTATCACGTCTTAATTTTTTTTTGTTATAATATATTATTTTGTAAAATATGATTATATATATATATATACTCTTATTTTTTTATTTATATAAATGGACTTTGGATAGTGCATATAGAGACATTACATAGATGTATATCGATGTAAAACCATGGATTAAAATATACTTATAGTTTTAACTTCATAATGGGGTAACCAAAATTCTAAGACTTACAACATTTTCCATTAAAAGGATGTAGACTCTATATTCAAAGAGTGCATATACATGGAGCTATTTGTTAAGAGAAGAGAGTCATTTATCAGCTAGAATATGTTCATTCAAAGAATCCAATATAGAATTATATTCATCCAAACCTAGAGGAAGAGGGTTGAAACTCAAAGAGGAAGGAGTAGGATTTTGGGTCTTGACCTAGCCTACATTAATCAACTTGGAACCAGTTTACTCCAAGATGTTTAGATGTCACTTCTAAAATACAAGGATACTCGACAGAACATCACCGTAGTTAGAATTATATTCCAGTAATGTCAACCACTACTCCATTAAATCAAATTCCTCACATAGCCACTTAATGTCCACATTGTGCTGCTACAGGGAACTATGAGTGACTCATAGTTCATGGAACTCCTACCACTACGTGAACCAACAAGATTAAGTTGAGTCCTGTGATTTAGAGAAATTCACTTATTGAAATCAGAGCTATCATGCTACCTTAAATCATAAAATATAAATAATGTTAGATTTTCATTTTCCATTTTCATCAAGCCCCTATGATATATCCCATTGTTACATTTTGTGACAAGACTTAGGGAATCACAACATGGGGTAGTGGAAGAAATAACCATTAATTTATGCTTAGGAGTGAATACAGATCACAAAATCTACTAACCTCACATGATATTATATTTGATACTATACTTGTCTTGATCCACGACAATAGGAAACATATTGGACATTGAGACTTAAAGAATAGAGTGAGTGACAAATTACCCATTTATTAATAACAAAAAAATTGTTTCCCAATTGAGTTCCAAATTTTGAACTAGATTAGATAATAATATTATTTATCATCCATATTGATGCTTTGAAAGTGGAGAAATTGGACTCACTTGACCATTTTTATTAGTGGGACTCAGAAATCTTTTAGAAGAAGTTTGAGGCATAAAGTGGCATTCATTTGGGGGTAAAGAATTTCCACTTAAGCACCAAACCCCATAACACTATTCTACACTTAAATACATTTCCAAAAATGCAAAATTCACCTCAATCAATGTTCCTATGTAATAATTATTCCACTAGCAACTTGACCTTCCTTTTTTGACCACCATGATTCAAAAGAATGCCACATAAACCCCAATTATTCATGCTAAATCGGATATCCATTTTATCATAATGAATAAGACTCTGGAAGAGTTGATATTGTAAATCTAGTTAAGAGTTTAAGGAGTCAAATTTAACCACTGGTAGGCTATTGGGTTGTGCTATAACTTATCCACTATTGGGTAAAGGGGTTCCATTCTATTTGAGTGTGTTGTGCTTTTTATAGGTGAGAGGAGTAGTCGAGAGTGGATAAAGAGAGAGGTTTTATGCATAGTAGTATCTGATGGGCCATAGGTCTCACTCTTTTGTACTTGCATCCATTTTGATTCAAGGAAAGATAGATAAGAGTAGCATGCCTTGCAGCTAGGTTGTCTCTCGTAAGGGATTCCCAAATCATATCTTATCTTCATTGTGGTTTGTGATATTTATTCATTGTTCCCTATTTTCCCTATCTTACTTATTGCATGTTTAAAAATAAGACTTAATTAACAGATCCAAAAATCTAGGAAAAAAACCTTCATAGTGTAGATTTTGGATTTTAGAATATATTTTAGTAGATTTGTTGTGAAAATATACCTAGTCGATTAATCACGGTAGTTTATAAATAATATTGGTACCAAATCTAGGTTTCTTTGTGTATTTTGTGTGATGTTGCAGGATATTTAGATCTATTTAAGAAGAAAGTTATGAACTCAAGCCATGGTCAACAAATCACTAAAAATCCCTTGATATTTAATAAAGGAGAGGCTCTCAAGGCTACATGAATAGGTCACTAACATCAATTGCAAAATGAATCTTATTATGGAGAGTATGTAGAAAGAGTCAAGAGTAACAGAAGATGGATGTTCTAATGTGGACATCAGATCAGAGAGGAGAATGGGAGATTTGGAAGAAAAAAGGAGGGAGTCTAAGAAATAACTTGAAAATGATCAACCTAGTTCGATTTACATGAACCATTCACAATCCGTTTTTAAGATGGAAGTGAAGGTTGACATCAAACCATATGCAGGTGAGATTGATGCTTTGAAGTTAAAAAATTGGTTGGAGTAGTTAGAATCTTATTTTAGTGTCCATTGTATAGAGGAAGAACATAAATTTTTTCCTTCTTCATTAAAACTAGATGGCTAATCGGTGATTAAATTGACATCTTTTAAACATCCATCCAATACCCTTTTGTACACATTTTTCCTTTTTCCATGTCATTTGAAATATTATTTTCCTTAGGATGGCCATTTAATACCTCAAAATTACCCTAATGTGCCTTTAATATTCTTAGAAGCCCATAAATCTTTAGTTATATTTCTCCAAGTTATATGTCTTCTCAAAGCTTGGAGTTTTAATTTCACTGCCTAATTTGTGCATGCATGTTTTGCTCCATTGTTATCGATGTTTTTAGGGTTGTGTCTAGCCTTTGAATTCCATAATTATGACTAAGTAATTATTCATTAAAATTTTAGACTCATTATTGTTTCACAATTATAAGATTGCCTTGGACTTTGGAATCCATTATTCAAGATTGGACTTATCTTGTTTTTATGTTGTTGGTAGCTAAGATATTTTTATTCTAAAACTTCCATTATCCTTTCTATAGAGATATTGTGAACATCTATTTTTTGGTATGTGGCCAAGAGGGTACCTATAAGAATTCACTCAACATGAGGCTTGAAATATCATTCCTTTAGAACATGAGTTCAAATATCAAGGACTCATTATCCATCTCTACCCTAGCATTGGGATTGTGAATATGGAGGAGAATCATATTATTAGACTAGAGGATGAAAGTGACACAAAGTGGAAATATATTGAGAGTGGCCTCCTTGATGGTGAATAAAGGGATGGAAAGGTAATATATGAGGTAACTTAAAACCACAATGATACATATCAACCACACCATAATGGTGAAGATAATTACACTAGTGGCATAAATAAATGTCGAAATCTAATGAAATGGGATGCTTCTTTGGCATATTCATTGGTTCACAACTCCTCTTTCTCTAAGGTTTCATTCACCTGAAGGTTTAGCTAGCATAAAAAGCTAGTTTAGTAACTATGAAGTCCCTATGTTTGTTTTTTTTAGAAGAAAAATATCCATATGAAATGTTAGATAAAATAGGTTCATTTCATATATTTTCTTCTACATGCATAGCCTAGCCTATTAATATAAACTTAAAGAAAATTTAATATGCATTAATTGTCTTGAGCATGATTGTAATGAGTATTTAGTGTGTTAGGAATGCGTTGTGATCCCTTCCCAATTTGAGTGAATTTTGGAATTAATGGAAACTAATATTCCCCTTTGATTTTTTATTATTATTTTCATGATTTCTTAGCACTCCTATTAAATGTTTTTTTTGTGTGATAAAACCTAAGGCTCAAGAAGGTACTTGTTGTTGTTATTGAAGAGTCTAAATTACTTGAATATTGGAGACGATTATATGCTCAATCCAAAATTCCATGGTGTTGGAACTCATGAGCATAGAAGATAGATTTAGGATAAATGTGACATGAATTCTCATTCATATGATTCAAATTAATACAATTTCACTAACACTTGGTTTTCATCTTCCAAGAGGTCTCTTAAAATTCTCATGATTGTTGTCCTTCTTGAGGATTTCACCTTTCCCTCAAGTGAATGTCCCAAATTCACATAACCCTGAAGGATTATGTTTCCAACATTTACCCTTTAATTGAAATGGGTTTATGTGAGTTAAATAATAGAGCTCAAATAGAAAGGTGGATAATACCAAATGACTAGATGTTTTGTCTAAAATTGTGTCTTATGGAAGACCACAGATAAAATGAGGTAGTAGAAGTTGAAGTCTTCTACCAATGGTGGTTTATGGTTGATCACGAAATCTGAAACTTGGCTCCAATTAGTTCCTGGAACAATTCCAAATCCGGCTAGAAGTTGAAGTGTTATATGTGATGGAAGTGCTCCCTAATGATGTTTTGAACATGACCTCAAATAGATGAAGTGTGTAGTAGAAGTCAAAGTCTTCTACCAGTATTGGTTTAAGGACGGCCACCAACCAAGTCATGCTCATGGACCATTAATCTATGTCTAAATATAACTCTAACTCTTGCATTGACTAACTCAAGCTTCATGATCTTACTGCAAGCTCTGCTTTATACTATGCCTCAAGATCACTTAATATAGCTTTGAAACTAAGAGCTGACCATTGACTCCCCACTTTCCAAATGCAAGGTCTGAAAATGAATGTATCTCTACTATAATACATGTTAATAATGGAGAATGAATTCATAGTATGATTGATGCATCATCTTATCTATTAAAGACCATTTCCAAGAAGTGATACATCCAAGATGAATTTTTTCTCTTGCAGGAGTCTTGTGTTTGGAAAATTTCTTGGAATGTTGAGAGTATGTTTTTCACAACGCCCAAAATGGGGAAGATAAAACAATTGATATTTCATGTGGAGAATTTGATAATAATGCTGAAATTTGAAAGTATGAAGTGGATGTGGAGGTGCATCAAGTGAAGCTGAGATGGCTTCAAGAAAACTAACTCTAAAACCTCAAGGGTTAGGAGTAGTCTGGAATGTGAAAGGTCATATATTTTTCATATTTGGGAGTAGTTTTGAACTTGTAACTAATAACCTCTTCCCAATGCATGATAATGGTCATAGGAAGTGTATGTTGAGCTTCTACATCTTCATGTGAATATGCTCCTGAAATCGAATTAAGTTTTGGTTGCTAATAAGAGTTTGTCTCAAACTCAAAAAGAGATTTTTTTGAGCAAGGACTAATTCGAAATGTTGGCTCTTTTGTTGCTATTCATCTCGTTGGAGCTATGATTCAGGTTACTAAAATAAATCATTTCTTGTGCATTTTGTAAATAGGTTTGAAGATTAGTTAGAGTGGCCTTCTTGATTTTAACTATGTTGTCAATAGTAGAGTGTATTAGAGTATTCAATAAAACTCATCAATTGAAAAAATGGGCTTCTATTGAGTTTCTATTATACACACAAAATGCCCTATAACTACAATACCTTGAAGAAGAAAAATGGAGCTAAAGTTATTAGCACTGTAATATGTCAAGAAACCTTTGGGGTCCTCTCTAATCACATACGCATAATTATTTGTTGTAAAACTACAAGGGCCTTCATAACATGTCCTCTGATATCCATATCCACAAAGAAACTATAATGACTCTAAAAATTATTCACTTAAACAAAATTAAAGCTACATTCATGCACAATTCATTTCTTAAAGACCTAATTGTTGAGATTTTCTGTTTAATGTAAAATAGGCAAAAATCTCAGTAGATGACAACAATAGGAATTTGTTGCTAGATTAGCTCCAGGTTGTTGGGAGGGAGTTAATGCATCCTAAATTTGAGTTGAGAGGATTTATGAGGCAGTTAGATTCTCCTTGCTATAAAACAGGTATCCATACAGATTGTTTTTGTGTGTGAGAGTTTGTGAGGATTTGATTAATTATGTAATCTCCTGTTTTGGTTAATAAGATTGCCGATGCCTATGTTTGGTGGACGTAGCCCAGATTGGTTGGGTGAACCACATTAAACCTCTGTGTTTCATGTGCATGTTTTTAATAGCTGTGTATATGCTTTTATATTGTTGTACATCTGATCTTCAACAAGTGGTATCAGAGCATGTTGGAGGCCTGGCGTAGCGGAGGAGGTTCTGCGTAACGTGGCGTGGTGGTGGTTTTAACGTGGTCCTGCTGGAGCGTTGATATGAAAATTGCTGGTGTTGTTGATTGTTGCATTGGAGGTATATCGTGGCTGAGCATTGGCTGAAGTCTGCGTGGAGTAGTGATAGGTGCTGCGTAAAGGTGTTTTGTTGTTGTTTGTAAATGAAAGGAGCGGCAGCCAGAGGGAATTGGTGAGGGGAGTGAACATCCCTTCATTAAAACAAAAAATTAATTTGAAATTGATTGCTAGTCCAATTCATTGCTGGTGCGTGTTTAATGAATGGTGCGTATTGCTGGTCCAATTCATTGCTGCCTGAAGTGCTGCGTATTGCTGGTGCATGTTTAATAAATGGTGCGTGGCCGTCCAATTCATTACTGCTGAGGTGGAGGTGCTGCTGAGTAAAGCGTGCGTGAAGGTGCGTAGAGTTGATGCGTAGAGTTGCTGGGCGCAGATTGATTGATGGTGAATGCGTATTGCTATTGAAAACCTGCGTATGACCATTGACTGCTATTACGCGCGTATATCCATATAATCGCTGCCTTGGTGTGTTGGAGCAGTGGATCGTATTGCTGCGTGGAGCGTTGATTGGACCTGCGTGGTGTATGCTGTCTAACCTGTGTGGAGCGCTGGTAATGTTTTATAATCACTGCTGTTGCGTGGTTTATTGCTGGTGCATGTTTTATTCCAACGTAAGGTGGTTTTTTTAACATAGGCTCCATCTTAGTAAACAAGAAAAAGACAAATTCAACGCTCATTTGAAAGTTGAAGAGGTTTTTTAAATTAGTTGGAATATGGACGTGATATTTGGGCCAATGGACCCCATTTGTGAGAATTTGAAAATGTTTTATTGAGGAAATCACAATCAATAAATAAGACCAATCTATAATGCGCAGAGTGAATCGTGACTAAATAATTGACTCAAGTCCAATGCATCGATTGGGAATTTAATACTCAGTTTTATGTATTGTAATTCAGAGCAAAAAGTGTGTTTTTCTTTTAAAGCAAAGGTTATACAGCATTGGCATTTTTTTTATTGAGATTAACTTTTTTTTTTAAAGTTGGATTTTGGAGATTATTGTGTTTTGGTTGATATAAGATGGCGAAAACTCAGAGTGCCCGGTTTGAAATTGAGAAGTTTAATGGCAAAAATAATTTTGAAATCTGGAAGGTGAAGATGTATGATTTGCTTGTCAAACATGGTGTAGCAAAGGCTTTTTGGGCAAGTCAAAACAGCCTTACAACATCACAGATAATGAGTTGGCCGAGATGGATGAAAGAGCGATAAGCGCAATTCGACTGTGTCTGGCTGATGATGTCCTGTTTAATATTGTGTCGGAGACAACAGCTGCTGGTTTGTGGATGAAACTGGAGAAACTGTACATGACTAAATCCTTAACCAATAGGATTCTCCTGAAGCGACAGTTGTACAGTTTGCGAATGAAGGAAGGTACATCGATTGCTGATCATTTAAATGCTTTTAATACTGTTCTTATGCAATTACAAAGTATAGAAGTAAAAATTCAATCCGAGGATAAAGCTATTACTTTATTATGCTCGTTGCCCGAGTCATGAGATCATTTTTTTACTTCTATAAGTCTTAGTTCATCGGAAACTATTGAGTTTGATGATGTAGTTGCATCCTTATTATCGGAAGAAACAAGGAGAAGGTCGCATTCCGAAACCTCTACATCAGAAGCTATGATGGTTAGAGGTCGTTCGAAAGAAAGACACCCCAGGAAGCCGAGCGACTCACGTTCAAAGTCAAAAGGGAAGAAGAGTAAGCAAAAGTGTTGGTTTTGTGGCAAATGAGGGCATTTAAAGAAGGACTGTTGGAAGCAACATCAACAAACTTCAAAAGCAGATTCTTCGACAAAGAAGAAGGAGGCAAATACGACAGATACAGGTTCGGCATCTGGTTAAGGTATGAGTGATGAAGTATTATTAGTTAATGTGTCAAATCATGGAAAACATTGGTTGTTAGATTCTGGTGCATCAAACCACATGTGTATTCATAAAGACTGGTTTAAGACATATAAATCAATTTATGATGGTGTTGTGTACATGGGTAATGATGTAACATGTAATATTGTGGGGATTGGGAGCATACAACTGCAAATGTTTGATGGGACAACAAAAATATTAACTAATGTGAGGCATGTACCAGATTTAAGGAAAAATTTGATTTCATTAGGAGCACTTGATTCAAATGGATATAAAACTATAATTCAAGGTGGAGTAATGAAAATTTACAAAGGTATTTTACTAGTTATGAAAACTAAGAAGGTAGGAAATCTATTTCAGTTAGAAGGAAGTACAGGGTCAGATTATGTGTCTACGGTGTCTGAACATGAGAGTAGTTCCATTCACTTATGGAATCAAAGATTGGGTCATATGAGTGAAAGAGGGTTAAAAATTTTGGCTGATCGCAAGTTACTTCCAAATCTAAAGTCTGAAAAGTTAGATTTCTGTAAGCATTGTCTGTTTGGAAAACAAAGTAAGCAAAAATTTAAAACAGGCAAACATACTAGTAAAGGCATACTTGATTATATCCATTCAGATGTTTGGGGACCAGCCCCTACAACTTCATATGGTGGTTCGCCTTATTTTGTATCATTCATTGATGTCTTTTCTAGGAAAGTGTGGGTCTACATGTTGAAAAGGAAGTCTGATGTTCTTTCAGTTTTCAAGCAGTTTAGAGCATTGGTAGAAAACAACACTAGTAGAACAATAAAATGTTTAAGAACTGACAATGGTGGTGAGTTTACGTCTAAGGAGTTTGACAGATTTTGCAAGGATGCAGGGATCGAGAGACATAAGACCACGGTTTATACTCCTCAGCAGAATGGAGTTGCTGAACGCATGAACAAGACTCTTCTAGAGAGAGCAAGGAGTATGCTGAGTAACGCTGGGTTGCAAAAGGAGTTGTGGACGGAAGCGGTGGCAACAACTTGTTATGTGATAAACCGATCTCCATCGACGGCAATAGGCTGCAAGATTCCGCAAGAGGTATGGAAAGGACACCCTTGTGACTATTCTAAACTTAGAGTGTTTGGTTGTGATGCATATGCTCTAGTGCCTAAACATCAGTGAACTAAATTAGATCCAAAGTCGAAAAGGTATATCTTTGTCGGGTATGGTGTTGGAACAAAGGGATATAGATTGTGGGATCCTACTACCCGCAAAATCATCATCAACAGAGATGTAAAGTTTAATGAATCCTCTCTTGTATAGTTAGATGTAGATAGTAGATTGAAACAGGAAGATGTATCTGACTTTCAACACATTTAGTTTGATAGCATTTCTAATGATAGTCATGATAACCATAGTTCAGATACTAGTCATGAACAGGTTTCAGAATCAGAACATGAACAGGGTTCAGGTTTACATCATGAACAGGTCTCAGATACTGATCATCAAGAAGTTCCTACAGATGGTAGTCAGCGAATCGAGGAAGCACCAGAAACATCCATAAGGAGGTCGACAAGATTCAAACAACCACCGAGAAGGTATGATGATTATGTTACTTCAGTTGCATTTACTGCTAATGACGATGAACCTCTGTGCTATCAGGAAGCAATAGAAGGTTCGAAAAGTGACAAGTGGAAAGCAACCATGAAGGACAAAATGATGGCCTTGGGTAAGAACGGAACATGGGATCTGGTTGAGCTTCCGAAAGACAGGAAAACTGTGGGGTGTAAATGGGTTTTCAAGCTGAAACGAGGTGTGAATGATACGGAAGACAGGTACAAAGCGAGACTGGTTGCAAAAGGGTTTTCTCAGAAAGCCGGCATTGACTTTCATGAGATTTTTTCACCAGTTGTTAAAATTGTTTCAATTAGAATTGTGTTAGCGTTAGTGGCTTTGCTTGATTTAGAGTTCCAGCAATTAGATGTTAAGACTGCATTTCTACATGGTGACTTAGATGAGGAAATATATATGGAACAACCGGAAGGGTTTGTTCAGCATCGCAATGAGAAATTTGTCTGCAGGCTCAAGAAGTCATTATATGGCCTGAAGCAGTCGCCTCGGCAGTGGTATAAGAAATTTGATTCTTTCATGTTGAGTAAGAAATATGTTAGAAGTGAATATGATCATTGTGTTTATTTTAAACAGTTAAATAATGGCATATTCATTATCTTGGTATTGTATGTTGACGATATGCTTTTAGCAAGAAAAAGCATAGAAGAAATCAATAGGTTGAAGGCTCAAATGGCAAGGACATTTGATATGAAAGATCTAGGAGTAGCAAGACAGATTTTGGGCATGGAGATTTTCAGAGACAGGAGCAATGGTAAGCTATGGCTATCACAACAAAAGTATATTGAGAAAATACTTTTGAGATTTGGTAGGAATAATGTGAAGCTTGTGTCAGTCCCTCTCGCTTCCCATTTCAAGCTTTCTTCAAGTTTATGTCCTAATTCAGATGAAGAAAAGGATTATATGTCTCGAATTCCATATGCTAATGTAGTAGGGTGTTTAATGTATGTGATGGTGTGTACGCGACCAGATATTTCACATGCAGTTGGGGTTGTCAACAGGTATATGGAAAATCCGGGTAAAGAACACTGGTCAGCAGTGAAATGGGTGCTTCGGTATTTGAGAGGCACAAGTAGTTATTGTATCACTTACAATAAGAGTAGTGAATTTGTTTGCAGATATGTTGATTCCAATTTTGCAGATGATTTGGATAAGAGAAGGTCAACTTCAAGGTATGTCTTTACTCTTGCAGGTGGAGCTATTAGCTGGATGTCAAAGCTACAAAACATTGTTGCTTTATCCACTACTGAAGTAGAATACATTGCTGCTTCGCATGCTTGCAAAGAGGCGGTTTGGTTGAAAGGTTTGCTTGGTGAGTTTGGTAGGTTACAGGACAACATCAAGTTACTTTGTGATAGTCAAAGTGCAATACATTTGTCTAAGAATCTGCCCTATCATAGTAAATCAAAGCATATTCCAATTAAGTACCATTTTGTAAGACAGGTTATCACTGAAAGGGGAGTCTCTCTTGAAAAGGTGCATACAAAGGAAAACTGTGCAGACATGTTCACGAAACCAGTTTTGTTGGAGAAGCTACGCTGGTGTTTGGCTTCTCTTGGCTTGTAGAAAAGATAAAATAATAAACAAACAGGGCATCAGGCTAATTGTTGTCAAGGTGGAGATTGTTGAGATTTTCTGTTTTATGTAAAATAGGCAAAAATCTCAGTAGATGACAACAATAGGAATTTGTTGCTAGATTAGCTCCAGGTTGTTGGGAGGGAGTTAATGCATCCTAAATTTGAGTTGAGAGGATTTATGAGGCAGTTAGATTCTCCTTGCTATAAAACAGGTATCCATACGGATTGCTTTTGTGTGTGAGAGTTTGTGAGGATTTGATTAATTATGTAATCTCCTGTTTTGATTAATAAGATTTTCGATGCCTATGTTTGGTGGACGTAGCCCAGATTGGTTGGGTGAACCACGTTAAACCTATGTGTTTCATGTGCATGTTTTTAATAGTTGTGTATATGCTTTTATATTGCTGTGCATATGATCTTCAACACTAATATGTAGTAGAATCACTTTCATCAAATTAGTTACTTGAGGAACAATTGTAATGTTCCCATTATTATTTTTGTCAATACTAATTTTGAACTCCTCTTCAAGAGCCATTACAATCTCTAAAGTATCAAGAGATTTAACAACATGTTAGAAAATTTGGATTCAAGAGTCAATGGTTTATCAATTGATAATGCTAAAATATTGCATACCCTACTAAGAGTCTTGTTCATGACCACAAAAATTACTCTTAGAACACTAGATGTGCGTTGAAAGCATTGAAATAATGGAAAATAAAATCTTTGATGCTTACATGATAATGTATTCAATGTAGACAATCTAGAGTTAACCTCTTTTTTTGGCATGAATATATATATGGTAGATAGTGAAAATTACTGAACTAAAATTCTAAGTAATGATACAAGGTTTGACCTTCACACAACTAAACAACAAGGATGTGGTGTGTTGCAATAACAACAAAAATAAAAGAGTTTTAAGGGTACGATTCAATTAAATAAAGGGGTCAAGGGATCATTAAAGAAAACAATGAATGCTAACTTTGGATGGCTCTACACAACTTGCAAGAGTCGTTATACTGAAACATTTGACACAATGTCCATGGTGGTGTTGTTGCACCTGAAACTAGTACACTCTCCATTCCATGACTACTTGGTAAAGTGTTACTTATTATTCTTGGTAGAAGGCATGGTTGTAACACACTCAACATGAAAATATAATGTGTAAAAAATTGTTTTTCTTCCTGCTTGAGGATGCAAAGAACACTTGATCGTATAGTGACCTAAGGTGTAAAGTCAACATTCCCCTTTGATCCAATAGGGAACAAAATATCTTGATGTATAGTATATAATATATCTAGAAAAATCCAAGACCCACTAGCGCAACCAGTTGAGGATGACATCAGTAAGCCGACCCACGATAAAACCTCTTGGAGGGTGGTTGTGCCCTATTCTAGGGGGAGGAAACATGCTTACAAATACAATCAGTTAATGGTTTTTGTGGACCAATATAGATGTAGTCCCCAGGTGACTTTAATGATTTATATTCCCTTGGGTCGTGGCTCCTTAAGCCACAATTAGAACCTAGAGGATCATAGAAAACTTTACAAACAAATAAAATATATCTAGAAAATAATTAGAGGTGAAAAACCAAAGTATCATAGATTTTAATTGGTTCGTAAACAATATATGAGGAAAATGTTGCAGAGGTACATGGATGAAAAACCAAAATGGCATAGGTATTCCTAACTCGGTGATATAATATGTTGATTATAACACACGTCCTAGAAATAGCCAACCACCTGATGGCACCCTTCCCTTGTAGTAGCTTGTAGATCTGCTAAAGAGACAAATGTATAGTTATTGAGACAAGAATCAGTCTCTAAAACTGCAACACCTCCATTCACAGAATCATTGATGGCAAAACACCATGAACTTGTAGATATCAATTATCAAACTCCAATTTGTTGGCCACAACATAGTCTTAGGAATTTCTAGCTGTTTAGGAAGAGAAGAACTTGAGAACTAGTGCCAATCCCTATAGCTAAGGTTTTCCCTAGCCACTACTATTGTACTAGGAATTCACTCAACTTGTTAACTAAATTATTTCATGTTGAAATCATTCATGGGAGCTTCTATGCAATGCACTCAACAAAATAATCGGTAAGAATTTATAACAATCTCCCACACTCTGAAGAAAGTTGGAATTCATGTGTTATTTGTAGGGAAAAGTGCGGGTAGAGAAAGGGACAAGTATGACCTACAAATGTTTTGACACCATTGTTGCAACTCACGAAAATAGAACATAGATTTAGGATGAACATCAGCTATATTTTCATTCATATGATATACATTAAAATAGTTTCACTGACTCTTGGTTTTCATATTCTAAGAAATATTTTTTACTTCTCATGACTATTGGCCTTCACTTGATGCTTTTTAGCTTCCTCTCAAGTGAATGTGCTAAATTCACATAACCCCAAAAAATTAAATTTCCAAGACATAATAGGCAAGTTCAAATTGTTTTCAATTTCAAAAATTATCATATTTTGTGAAATGGAAGTGTTTTCCTATGAGATCCATGATTAATAAAGAGAATGCATTGAAACAAAGTAAAATTTGTAAAAATATTATTTAAAGAAATCTAAGATGTTGTCACATGACTTGTAGGTCTATAAATTGATAAAAATCCTTCTTATTATTAAGTATATTTTCTTTTTAATAAAGGGTGTTGTGAATTATATTTTATTAAATATAATTGTTTCTAATTGAAAAAAAGTTGTCCTTAATTATCCTCTGGATAATATATCCTAATTGGAAAAAAACGTATTATATCCATATGCACAATGAATATATTTCCCAACCTACTTTAGTCTTCATCCTTAAGAGTACAAATATGAGCAAATTTAGGGTTATCAAGAGAAGGTAGACACTATCTCATATTTTTATTCCAATAATATATGATAATATTACAATTTGGGTAGTTTGGAAATGTTTTGGATTCGTTTTCCTGTTTCTTTTGTATCTTCCCTTTATGTATATAGAAATTTTATTATCAAAATCGACAACTTATTGTTATGTCCTTTATTGTTGAGAGAAAAACAATGGGAAAATAACCATGGCATATAGTAAATGCATGCTGAAACATATTCATGTATAGCAACAATGTATTGTAGCATAGTAGAAATATCAATAAATAGAGGTAAAGAATGAGAAGCTAATATGTCAATAAATATACTCAGGGTCATGGTTGAAATTACTTGGTCAATAGTTTTATCACATGGTTTTGTACCTATGGATTGCATGTAATTAGGCCTTTAAAATACTTTGGAAGACTTCATTGTAATGTGTGAGCGCTGTGAGTGGAAAATATTCACTAGGTTAGCTAGGTTGGGTTTTCGCCAAGGGACTAATAGAATATTTTGTTAGTTTGTTTTTTCCTCATATTTCAATCTTTTCTAGGATAAAAATTATTTTTATGTAGATTCATTTTTTTGTTGGTAAAGTTATCTTTCTCATTTAATTTCTCTCGATAATTTTTAACATGGTTTTAGAGCCACGAGTGACGTCAAATCCAATAGAGAATTATGTTGGGTTTTAATTAGAAGGTATGAGAATGACAAGAGACTTGTATATGAGCAAGGAAATGTACAATAATAAACATGCAAAACCTCCCCGCGATACTATATTTATGTTAAGGATTCACCCAAAGTGTTTGATGGAGTGACTGAATGAAACGACTTGTAATGATTTCTTTTCTTCAAATTGTATATTTTCGATCATGAAATGGGTGACCTATGCAAGAGAAATATGTTGGTTTTGTGTTGTAGACAACAACAATAATAAATAAATAAATAGAATTATTATGATGGAGTTGAAATTTTTTACATGTAAATGGTCATACTATTATATGACCTAGTAAGGCATGTATACTCTTAGTAAATTAATGGTAAAGTATGGAGTTAAACCAAGATGATAGAGGGGCATGCTGATTTACTAGATACACTAGATATAAACTTTGAGGGGTGTAGGGCCTCGAGGTGAATGATGTTGAATCACCTGGCTAATTTGGTTAGATTTGGTGAATGGAAACCCAAGCCAAGATTTAAGGGGGAATTTTTAGATAAAATTGACACAATGAAAGGGTTAAGATTACTTGGTAAATAATGGTCATTTTGCAAACATTGTTTTATACCCATGGATTACATCTACTGGGGCCTTTGAAAGGATTGGGAATACTTCATTATAATGTGTTAGGCATGTAATTGGTGAAGGCTCACTTAGTTAGCTTAGCGATGTTTCACTAAGGGGCTAATAAAATATTTTGTAAGCTAGTTTTTTCATTGGATTGGAGTTTTTCAAAGATAAATATTGTGTTTATATAGATCCCTTTCGTTGTTGATAACTTTATCTTTCACATTTAATTTCTCTCTATAATTTTTAATAGGCATGTGATGATAAACACCCATGGATTGTAGCAACAATGTAAATGTCCCAGTGGATGTGAGTTGGATACTAGATCATAGCCTCCATAAAACTCTATTACACACTAGCCTCCATAATTCCATAGCAAGATAATAACCTCCAAAAAAAGCTATTACATAATGGACTCCATTATCTCATATGAATTATATGTATAGAAAGTACAACTATGAGGGTCATATGCACCTCCATGTGGACTTTCCTAGTCAAACAATGATATAAAATATGATGGTCCATCTCCTCCCACAAGATCATCTACTGGTGGCTCTTGGTATGATGATGCTACTATGCTACCATGCTACATAAGTGTGTGAGTCAATATGGCAATTTCCTATCCACTATTGGAGGATGTTCAATAGTGGGGTTAGAACTTCATCTTGATGGATGAAGACCTATTAATGGTTTGTGCTTAACACTTTTTTATTTTGGCAAAACCCTTGATGCACCGCATGGAATTATCCCATGTCAAACTAGTTGACATGGAGTCCTAGCTTGGACTTTTCCCATAATTGCATCAAGAAATATAAAGGTACATCCTTATTATTACAAGGAGGTTTGTCAAATAACATGAACTACCTAATCATCTAATGTTCTTGAAATTCTTGGTAGGTGTAGCAGTCCATAAGAATGTGCTTTTTGTGGACTCGTAAAGGTTGGTTATTTCTTGGGTCAATAAACAATTATAGAAAATATTGTCTATTAATGTTGAGCTCTCTAATTCGGTCTTTATTTAGACTAGTTCTATAGTGTTCATGTATCCTAGCATTATAATAAGAACTATTAATTAACGGGCCTTGGGCATTGGAAATGGATGATATAATTGAATTTAATGAGCTTGCAAGAGACAATTGAGAGGGCTCTCGGGTGTTTTGGAGTTCCTGTATGAGTTCCCTCAAAGTAGCCAAGGATCCATTAATTTCATCAATGGGATTTATTTGTTCTTGGTTGGAGTTTTGTTTTTTCTAAGTTGTAATTTGTTTGGAAATTTCATGTTCTCACTAGGAATCATGGTAACCAAGCCTCCTATAATTTAGTATGGTGCTTGCCTTTAGAGTATCATTTAGGTTTTTTTCTCAATTTGCAACCAAACTTCCAAGACAAAAACCAAAAAAATCCATTAAAATGCTTACCTATAATCCAAAGAAGATGTGACTTGTTGACTTTGTGGTCTATGTAGATCAACAATGAAACATTTTGCTCAAAATCATCTAAAAATGCACCTTGTAGTCATAAACTAATAAGATAATGTGGTCATAGGCTCACAAAAATTGTTACACTAAAAATGCATGAACATTATTAAAAACACATGCTCATTATTAAAAACATGTGCACATTTGTATAAATACATGTACTCTCCTAACCTATGTCAATCTAGCTATATAATTGACACCTTAATTAACAATTTGTGACTTGCTAGACCTAGATACATATAAATGCATTCACACTCTTAAGAATATAATCACATTCCTATGAGAACACATTTATAATTGCCCCAGTGCCACTTTAAAGGCTTTCATTAACCTACCACACCCACCCATATATATATCTTCTTATATCTTCTTTTAATGATTTTTAATAATTTTTAAATATAATTATTAATATTGTCTTTTATTTAATAAAGAATGAAATTTTATATACCAATTTAAACTTATCATATAACGCTTAAATATTAATAATGACATGCATTTTGAAGATATTCATTTTCATAATAAAATTTCACACCATATTTAGTAGTAGATAAACAAGCAATTAAGATTACAGAAAATTTCTTATAAGCTACAGTCGAAGATTTCCTATCTATCCAAGCGTGCATAAGCATCTTGCTGGCTTCCTCTTGGAACTTAATTGTGTTTTGGAAAAGTTATCCATTGATGTTTTTTCATATATTTTGATGTGCTGTTATGGTGAGATAATGGAAATATTAAATTGTAATATATATATATATATAATTTTAATGAGTGAAACATATAAATTTTAAGAAAATTCTTGTATTAGTATGGAGTTGTATAAGAAGAAATAAGATGTTAAACATATTAAAATTTTATTTTTTGCCTCTATTTCTCCATTTACATGTTATTACTCTGCAATATGTTGTTATTACACACTACTATGATTCAACATGTATTTTTCATTATATGCCACTCTTATAACTTATTACAAAGTGATAATTTATCCATTTGACCTTTGTACTTCCTATTTCTATGACTAAATAATAAAGGGGTTTGCTTCATTCTGATTTCCATGGGCTCACTTGCTATAACTCTTACTATTTTGGGTAACTCCTTTTTCTTTTTCATTTGTGTCTAACCTATTATTAATAGATAAATTTCATATTTTTGTGATTTTTTTAAATATTTGTAAATGCACCAACCATTATAAAGGTTTCAATGTAAAAAATTAAAATCAATATGTTTAACCTAAGTAAAGCCACTTGAGATTCTACACTTCCTTTTTCAAATTCTCATCTCTAGCTAGCTTTGAGAAACATAAGAATAAGTTATTGGGTATGAAATGTTGTTTTTGCATTGTAAAGTGAGAAAATAAAGAAGAAAAAGAAAGAACAATAAAAAATACACATCTAAACTGAGATATGCCAAACTTGTAATATGTAAGACAATTATAAAACATATATAAAAATAGAGTATATTTTTCTTTTCTATCCATAAACCTACTTACACTTGCACTCTCAAGACTAAATGTTAAACCAAATGGTTTATATATTCATTGCACATATCGATAGTAATATTTCCTTTTCAATTAGAGTTGTTAGCATTATCAATGACAAATAAGTAAAGATAGGATGATGACCAATCTTTTTTCAATCATAAAAGATGATATTGATGTAAATATAATTCAAATATGGATACTTAAAGGAAAACAGATTTTATAATAAGAGGGAATTTTAGTAGTGTACTAACTTATGAGTCATTTGAAAACATCTTGAATTCCTTTCAACAACATGACTATAACTTGCACATTATTTCCACTCCTTCACTTTATCAAGTTTCAGTAGCACAATATTATACTTCTCTTTTTCAAAATCTAATATAGTTGGTTCAAAATAATCTATATTGCATGCCATAACACATTTCAGTTTACACATAATAACCACTATAATTCAAGAGTTGTTATCCTTTAATAACAAAAAGGAATTCACCACATGAGCTTCATATTTCCTTAGGCACAAAATCCTTCAATAGGAATGCCAAGAAATTTCAAAATGGGAAATAGGGACCTATAAGAAAAGGGAATATTAACCTCATCAATGCCATGTCCACTACTTCAAATTTTGTTTGGCAAGGATCACTACAGATCATTCATCAAATGCCTATTTAAATCAATTTCAAGACAATTGATGGATACCGAATTTTCTTGTAGTTTGCTATGGGTGTGCACGATTATGCAAATAGAATAAAGATTATGAAAGAAAGCTATGTCCTCTAAAATTTCATATGGGTATTTGTATTCTAACATGTCCCCACATAGGCTTTCCATAACAAACCAAGAATGGCTCACTATGCCAAATAGAACTTTAAGTGAAGCCTCCTTTAGATAAAGTAGAATCAAGAATCATGAATATAACAAGAAGGAATACCATCGCCTAATACACTAAGGTGGTTATATGCCTTTGGTGGTAGTATCTTATTCATTATGGTGTTGTTGATAAGAATTTCCATTTTGTTTCTTATTTACCTCATACCTCACCTTTCTCTCCCTTCATTCAACATAAATGAGGCCACTTCCAATAGCTAACTACATGGCATTACTTTCATCCTAAACTATAATACTACCATTCACCTCGATGTCCATAATACCAGTTTGAAGGCAGACAAGGATTATGTGCGCTTGAGGTTCAAACATCAATTTTGAAGGGTTGAAATTTTAGTTCTATTGTTGTGTGCCCTTTGATAGGTATCCTTTGATAAAAATGGCAAATGTTTGTATTAAATGAAATAACACCCACTAGTCAGTGCTACGAAAGAGAGTCTGAACTAGGAGAGTATGGCTCTGCAGAATGCTCTACATTGTTCATGCACAGTACACATTAAATAGAAAGCATGGTTTTAGGAAAGTTAGAACAACATCCTAAGAAATAGAAACTAATTCCTATTGCGAGGTTACATGAACCAACTCAACCTATTCTAGGATATTCTCCATTATCTTCAACACTCCACCTTAATGGAGAATGGATTCACAAACATGCCTAACATCTACCTAAACATTTGAAACTTAACTTTTCCAAGAGGCTTAGTGAAAATGTCTGCAACATTATCACATGTATTACAATATTCCAAATGGATTTCTTTTTATAGCACTTTCTCCCTGATAAAGTGGAATTGTGTATCAATATGTTTAGTGTTTTTGTGAAACACTGGATTATTGGCTAGTTTGATTGAACTCTAATTATCGCATCTAATTGTTGTTGCGTCTATCTGTTCTTCCCCAACATCCTGGAGAAGTCTCCACAACCAAACTGCCTCACACGTTGCTGCACACATGGCTGATACTCTGCGTCCGCTGTGGACAAGGAAACTATGTTCTCCTTCTTACTCCTCCATGTGATCGCCCTGGATCCAATGCTAAATGCATAACCTATTATAGGTCTGTGATCATCTACATTTCTAGCCAAATCTGAATCTGCATATCTTGCCAATCTAACATCGGCGGAGTCAGTGTAAATAATACCGTAATCTACAGTACCTTGTAGATACCTCAAAACACTTTTTGTTGCATTCGAATGGCTTTCAAGTGGCTTAGACATAAATTGACTTGGCACACTAACTGCATAAGCCAAATCAGGTGTGATGGTGGTTAGGTAGATTAGACTCCCAACAAGTTGTCTGTAAAGTGTTGCATCTGCCGCGTTTGAGCCATCCTCACACTGCAATTTGATGTTCTGCTGCAATGGTACCACTCCAGGCTTACACTGATCCATCCTGAACTTTTCTAATAGGATTTTGACATACTTTGTTTAGGACAGAAATGTTTGACCTGAATCTCTCCAAATCTCAAGACCTAAATAGTATTTGAGTTCACCGAGGTGTTTCATTTCAAACACCTGTGACATATGTTGCCTGATTTCATCGATTAGATATGTAGCATTACCTGTAATGATCAAATCATCTACATACAATGAAATCAACACTATGCACCCTTGTTCATCTTTCATGGTGGAAAGATTAGGGTCATTTTTACTTCTATTATAGCCAGCTTGCAGAAAAAATGAATCAATCTGTTCATACCAAGACCTGGGAGCTTGTTTTAGTCCATAAAGTGCTTTATTCAATCTACAGACTAAATGTTCTTTTCCTTTTTGGACAAACCCTTCTGGTTGCTCTAGATGAACCTCTTCTTTTAGTTCTCCATTCAAAAATGCAGACTTTACATCTAGTTGGTCCATCATCCAATGTTTCTTAGTAGCTAAAGCGATTAACATTCTGATAGTGTTTAATTTAGCTCTAGGGCGAAGGTTTCTTCATAGTCTATCCCTTCTTTTTGTGAGTACCCCTTTGCTACCAACCTAGCTTTTAGTTTTTATATGGTTCCATCTACATTAATATTCAGTTTATATAACCATTTACAACTTATGGTTTGTTTTCCTTGAGGAAGTTCAACCAATTCCCAAGTGTTATTTCTGATTATTGAATCATATTCCAATTCCATGGCTATTTTCCATTCACTGCATTCATTTGCTTCTTTATAACTAGACGGTTCAACCACATTCATCATACTAGCTATAAAAGAATTTTCCCTATATCTTGTAGGCATTTGAGCTTTCCTACCTGATATCCTGAGTGGTGGGGTGGCTTCAAACCTTAATTGATCATCATTTTCTTTTTCTTCCTGCTGTTGTTGATGCTGCTGTTGCTACTACTGTTGTTGTTGATGTTGTTGTTCCTGTTCATCATTTGCCTTTATCTGCTGCTAACCCTGATTGTTCTCTCCCTCTTCTTCCACCAAGTACGAAATGTCCCATTCCTCATTGTGCTCATCAAATTCTTCATGATATTGCTCATGGAATTTGACATCTCTAATAACAAAAATCTTGTGAGTAGAGGGATTAAATAATATGTAAGCTTTATACTGTGAACAATACCCTATAAAGGTACATCTGATGGCTTTTGAATCTAATTTTCTTCTATCTTCCTTTGGAATGTGGGCAAATTCTTTAGATCCAAATATTCTTAAGTGTTTTACTGTAGGTTTAAATCCATATAATGCTTCATCAGGAGTTTTAGACTCAAGACTCTTTGTAGGACTCCTATTTTTCAAATAAGCTGCAGTATTCATTGCTTCAGCCCAAAAACCATTTGAAAGATTCTTACCTTTCAACATACTTCTAGCACATTCCACTAGTGTTCTATTCTTTCTTTCTATTACTCCATTCTGTTGCAAAGTATGGGGTATTGTGAACTACTGCAAAATTCCATGATCTTTACGATACTTGATAAGCTCATCCTTCCTATATTCTCCCCCTTCACTGAGAATAGCCCTTTCTTTTTTTAAATATTCACATGATATGCCTACATATTTCCCTCCAACCATCTGGAAAATGACTGTCAGCTCTCCAACTTCTCCTTTACATCTCAACCTCTCATGATTAGAACTTCCAGAAGGCAAGGAATTCAACAGAGCATCATTCTTTGTACAATGCTTATAATTCACTTCTCCTCCCCTCAAAGACGATCTAAACAGTGCATGTTTTCTGCTAAGTTTTTGGAAAGTATTTACTCTTTCAGTGTCCTTGTTTGGCATTTTGGGAGGAAGTTATGGAGCAGTCGTGTTGTTTTGTATCAAGCTAGAATCATACTCAACACCTTCTTTTTCAATGCAGAATTGCTCATTTGGCTTACTACTTTGTTAGTTATTGGGGAACTCTGAAGAATGGGGCTTGCAGTTATGTATATCAATTGAATGTGATGTCATATAAGGAACTGTCATTACTCTATGTGAAGAGATGTTATCCTCATCTTTTTCCAAAGATGATTGAAACCCTGTGCATCATGAGGAGGGGAAAAAAGTAATTAAATATTTGACCTAAAGATTCAGATCTAATTAAATTCATTAGATAATGTCCAAGAATACCCATTAATCCATGTGAACTTGACAAAAGTAGTGAAATCAGAAATCTATTCTGCAAATATTATGATAGTACTTCAAACTCCTTTAGGAATTTAATGAGTGGTCAAAAAAAAACGTTTACTGCATGATCAAGTCCAACCATAGTTGAAAAATGACGACCATGTGCATGCTCCTTGCAATTTTTGTCTTCAAAAAACAGGTGAATTTTTTTAAGACAATCTCTGATGTGCACTTTAATAATTTTGAAGTGTTAAAGATATATGTTTGAAGTAAAAATACATAAATATTATGTACATGTACAAAAATTGATGTATTGAAAGCCTACACAGTGAGGCAGGAAGTGCATTGTGAATTTTTAGGGATCCAAATGATTTTTTTCATGAACTGTAGGGTATGACCTCAATTTGTAAGCCTCAGTTCAATATAAAATCTTTAAACAAGTAATAAAATAAAAACCCAGGAGGAAAAAGGACAACAACTTGATAAACTATTATTTTCATTCCTCTAATTACATGAGCTACCAAACCCTAAGCCAACTGAAAATCCAACATCAATATAGCAAACAGAGTTAAAAAATTAAAGCTGCAAAATGATTTGAAGAAAAGATTTTAATTTTTTTTTTTTGAAACAAAATTAAAATACCTTTCCACATGAATTCAACCATGGAGGGTAGGGGGCTAAAATTCTCATCATCATCTGTAACGCGACCACCATTTGCAGGGACGAAGTTTTAAGTTCTGAGGAGTGTCCATTTTCCGAGATCATCTTCAACAGGGACCACACGCCACATTGGCACCTCCTTCCTCGCTCCCATCCCATTCATTCGTTGTGCAATCAGGTGTGACTGACATAGGAGATTAATCTCATCACTTAGAATCATCCAAATTTGGTTGAATTTGCAAATAATATTTGTAAACCATGTTGCAGAAGAAAAGGTCTCACTGGCAAATTGTTCTATCAATTGGTTTCTATTATTTTCATCAGGTTGGCATAAATCCGATACCTGCATGATAGTGATATAATAGATAGGTGGGCATCATGACAAAAACAATTACATATAATATGGGAGGAAAAAGTTATCAGTACAAGTCTAAAGTCTTCATCATTTTGTAATGAAGCTGGCAAATGTTTCTTGTGAATTGGCGAGGTGCATTAAAGCAACAATATTAAATCAGCTGTGACAAATATAATGACTATCTAGATGCCACATAGCAATTGAACGAGATTTGAACCCCTCTATGGCAACTTTACGAAGGTTCTGAGCTAAAATAGTGTTCCAGATCTAGAATAGACAAAATTGACGGCTTGAATTCATGAACTAAAGTTGGGTTTTGTGACTAGTCTCGTGGATCTGAGGCTGGACTAGTACGCTACGGCTTAACCCCAATCTCACAATGTCTTCACCGTGACACTGAGGTGAAATCCGAAGATCTGTGGATTGTTTTTAGTCAGATTTCTCTGTGTTGGAAAATTCAGATCTGAGGCTACTGAACCACGAAGACATCTAGGCTCACATGATGGTGAAATAACCTTGACAAATATAATGACTATCTAGGTTTTCTTACTAGTCTCATGGATCTGAGGCTGGACTCGTATGTTATGGCTTGACCCCAATCTCACAATGTCTTCACCGTGACGCTGAGGTGAAATCCGAAGATCTGTGGATTGTTTTCAATCAGATTTCTCTGTGTTGGAAAATTCAGATTTGAGGCTATTGAACCGCGAAGACATCTGGGCTCACATGATGGTGAAATAACCTTGACAAATATAATGACTATCTAGGTTTTCTGACTAGTCTCATGGATATGAGGCTGGACTCGTATGATGCGGCTTGACCCCAATCTCACAATGTCTTCACCATGATGCTGAGGTGAAATGCGAAGATCTATGGATTATTTTCAGTCAGATTTCTCTGTGTTGGAAAATTCAGATCTGAGGCTATTGAACAGCGAAGACATCTGGGCTCACATGATGGTGAAATACCCATGACAAATATAATGACTATCTAGATGCCACATAGCACAGTGTATAGGTTCAAAAGCCAAAGGCGTAGTGTACTCATGTTTGGGGAATTGAGCCTCAATCACTAAGGTAGGTTGGCTTACGGTGTCCATCTATTAGGGGCTCTATATGGTACCCTGTATTCACCATGTTCTAGAAATGTGGTTTCAAGGAAAGGCCCTGATATTCGGAAAATGGTCCATTCTGAGATGTTTTTTTATGTTTTTGTTTGATATCTGCAACCAAAAAAATTCTGATATTCTGATAGCTCCTTCCTCAAAGAGTCTTCTTGGTAACAGAAATGAACAAGCATTGTTGACAAGAAACAATTGACATTGAGAAGGCATTGCAAATATCCAACAGCAACGCAAGTCTGGACTCTTGTTGAGGGGATTGCAGTCACAATCCCCAAGAGCACTTAGTTTACTATTCATCCTATGTTGAGCACTATATATGGTGCCCCTTATTTACATTTTACAGAACAAACTCTGACAATTTGATAGCGATCCGTGTGGTCTTCTCTTTTTAAATTCAAGTTTGATATCTTCTGAAATCATGAGGTTATTGGAATTTTCTGATAAATTCCATAACAGACAGACAAAAATTGCTCTGTTTTTGCACAGAAAAAACAGAAAATCGCTTGCTGGAAACGGTGTTTCAGCAACACAGTTTTTTTTCAATTGCTGTAACTTGTGTTGCAACAACGCTGTTCGTGGTGTTGCAGCAACGTAAATTTTTGACGTCAAGTATTTTTGAGTTACGGTGTAACAGCAACAGGAAAAATTAACTTGCGTTTATTAAAAATAAACTAATTGTTACAGATTTGTCTTCCTCATACTGAGGGAATTTCACAACTTCTATTACAAAACAGATTCACCAAGGAACACTTCTGTTCCACACAAATAAACATCTGTTAAACAAATTTCATTCAAATATCTGCATTGATGTGCATTTTTCCCTTTCTGCTCTCTGCTACGCTGTTGCATCTACTCCTGCTGTGCGCTGCTATGCATTTCACTATCTGCCAAGTATTATCTTCACGCTGCTGCATGCTCTCCTCTGCTCTCTATCAATATGCTACTAACCTCGAAACTAAACTGCTGTGTGATGCATTTATATGTTAAAACATATCTGATTTAAACAGTAAAATATTACAGAATATCTTCTAATGCCTATCACCGAATTTAATGCAGCAAGGCAGTGATGCTTCTATCAAGAAACACGTCGGTTGTCTGCAGGGGAATTCAATTGAAACTTTAATGCATATTAATGTGCAAAAATATCGGGCTTGATTTTAAGGCATCGAACAGGCTGGAGTATTTACTGCAAATCCAGCTGTTCATTGTTGCAGTTGGAATTAAATTCCAACACTCCCCCTTAATTTCAACTGCTGCATACCCAGACATTTTCTGAAATGATCAAAACCTTTCTTTGCTAATGGTTTTGTCAAGATGTTAGCAAGTTGATCCTTTGTTCTGCAGTGCTGCAAAACAATCTCACCATTGTTAACCAATTCACGTATGAAGTGAAATTTGGTGTCTATGTGCTTTGTTCTTTTATGAAAAACATAGTTTTTAGACAATGCTATTGCTAAGCTATTGCCACAGTAAATGGTTGTGCCATTTTCTTGTTCATGACACAAATCTCTGAGAACTCTTCTCAGCCACACTGCTTGGCATGCTGCTGCTGTTGTTGCCACATACTCTGTCTCTGCTGTTGACAAAGACACAACTGGTTGCTTCTTGGAAGCCCATGAGATGGCTCCCGATCCCATATGAAACACATATCCCGATGTGCTTTTCCTATCATCAACACTTTCAGCCCAATCACTGTCAGTGTAACCTGTCAACATGAAATTTTCAGAAGAGGAGTATAAAATACCAAACCCCTTCATTCCATTCACATACCTTAGAATCCTCTTGGCTGCCTGCCAATGAGTCTCTTTCGGTCTTTCCATAAATCTGGAAATTAAACTCACAACCTGCATAATGTCTGGCCTAGTTGCAGTCAAGTACATAAGGCTGCCAACTATGCTCTTGTACAGTTTTGGATCAAAATATTTGCTGCTGTCTTCTTTGGTTAATTTCAGCCCCACTACTGTTGGAGTCACAACAGCCTTGCTATTCTGCATGTTAAATCTCTTCAACACAGCTTCTACATATTTATCTTGAGAAATGAAAACACCATTTTCACTTTGGTCTACTTCAATTCCAAGAAAATATCTTAAGAAGCCCAAGTCAGTCATTTCAAATTCACTTTTCATGACTGCTTTAAAATCAGCAATGAGAGAAGCATCATTGCTAGTAAAAATCAAATCATCTACATATAAAACAACAATAATAATCTTACCGTCATTCTGCTTTATGTAGAGTGTGGGTTCACCATCACAATTATCAAACCCATTCTCAATTAGATAAGCATCAATTCTGTTGTACCATGCTCTTGGAGCTTGCTTCAGCCCATAAAGAGCCTTCTTCAGCTTACAAAATTTATGCTCTTGGCCTTCAACTTCATAGCCCAGAGGTTGATCAACATAAACCTCTTCTTTTAACACTCCATTTAGGAATGCAGATTTAACATCGATCTGATAAATCTTCCATTTGTGTTTTGCTACAATAGACAACACTATTCTCATTGTTTCCATCCTTGCTACTGGTGCAAAGGTTTCATCATAGTCTTTGCCTTGTTGCTGCTTGTAGCCTTTCACAACAAGTCTTGCTTTGTGCCTGTCAATCTTACCTTCAACATTGCTTTTGGTCTTATAGACCCACTTAACTCCAATGGCATCTTTGCCTTCAAGGAGATCCACTAGCTCCCATGTTTTACTCTTCTCAATTGCACCAATTTCTTCATTCATTGCTTCAATCCATTTATCTTCATTTACAACATCTTCAAAATGGATTGGGTCATCAATATGACAATACAAAGCGAATAATGAATTCAGACCGGTATTGTTACTTACCTCTCCTTGTTCATAAATCTCATTCAGATTTCTGAATCTTGGTCTTCTTGGTGTACTTGGAGTTCCATCCGAACTTGAGGGTATATCTGATCCTTGTGGTGTTTCAGCAACAACTGTTTGTGGTGTAACAACAACTGTTCTTCCTTGACTTCTCAAGGCTGTTCAAATTCCAGCTTGTGGTGTGGTTTGTTGTACTTGCTGTGGTGGAGGAGGAGCCACCAAGGAAGGATTATTTGTTGCTGTCCCTTCCTCTTGTTCTTCATGACACACAATTGTCTTCACATTCACTATTTTTTCCAAGCTTCCATCCCAAGCTTCATCTTCAATGAACTGCACATCTCTGCTTACTATTAATTTCTTGGTGGATGGATTATAGAGTTTGTATGCTTTTGACTCATCACAATAGCCAATAAAGACACACTTCTCTCGCTTACTGTCAAGCATTTGCCTTAGCTAATCCGGTACATGTGCATATGCTACACAACCGAATACTCTCATGTGAGTGACAGTTTTCTTTTGACCACTCCATGCCTCTTCTGGTATTCTATTCATGACAGCTTTAGTTGGGCATCTATTCAAGATATAAACTGCGCAAGTAACAGCTTCTGCCCAATACTCATGCGGCAAGTGTTTTGACTTTAGCATACTTCTGACCATGTCAAGAATGGTCCTATTTTTCCTTTCAGCAACACCGTTTTGTTGAGGTTTATATCTTGTCGTGAACTGCTTTTGTATGCCATTCTCTCTGCAAAAATGCAGAAAGTCTTGGGAGATGTACTCTCCTCCTCCATCTGTTCTGAGCACTTTGATATAATTCCCACTCTGCTTTTCAACAAGAGTTTTGAAGTGGCGGAATTTCTCAAACACTTCACTCTTCTGTTTCAGCATATACACCCATGTCTTTCTGGTGTAATCATCAATGAAGGTTAAAACATATTTATTTCCAGCAAATGATGGTATTTTCATCGGTCCACACACATCAGAGTGAACAATTTCCAAGGGTGCTTTTGCCCTTATACTCTTTCCTGCTGGAAAGCTTTCTTTGTGTTGCTTGCCCAAGATGCAGCCTTCACAAAGGCTGTCCAGTTTCTCAATCAACGACAATCCCTTTACCATTCCCTTTCTGTGCAACAGATTCAGGCCTCCGAAATTGAGATGTCCAAATCTCAAATGCCACAACCAATTCACATATTTCACTTGTTCTTGAAAGACTTCTTGTGTTACAGCCGCAATAGTTCTGCCTTCCTTCAAATCTGCCCTGAGTTTGAGAGGAAACATTCTATTGCTAGTCATCTACACCTGTGCAATGATCTTCTTACATGGAGGTATGTCTCTGATAGCACACAAATCACCTTTGAAGAACACGTTGTAACCTTTGTTTATGAGCTGCCCAATGCTCAAAAGATTACATTTCAGACCAGGTACATAATATACCTCTGGCACAATCATCTGTCCTCCATTTTTTGCTCGAATACTGACTTTGCCCTTACCCTTGACAGATATCTTATCATCAGTGCCTGTTGTTACCTCAGATTTCACATTTTCGTCCAGATTGGCAAACATTGCAATATTTCCAGTCATGTGATTACTACAACCTGAGTCTAAGAACCAAAAATCTTCTTGTTTGTCTTGTGCTATGTTACATGTTAACAACACGTTCTTCGGGTTCTTATCTTCTTCATTTGCAAAATTAGCATTCTGCCTATTATTCATGTCATTTTGTTTTTTCTTGCATTCATTGGCGTAGTGCCCAAACTTTTTACAATAATGACATTGGACTTGGGATTTGTCATACCTTTGTCCATGAGCTTGTTGTTTGCTCGAACCTTCAGCTTGGTTCTGATTGCATCTCCTTCCGCTTGTGCTAGCAGGATAATTTCTGCCTCTGTTTTGGCTTCTTCCAAGACCTCTATTCTTTTCTCTGCCTCGACCTCTTCTTTGGCCAAAAGACATCTGAGTCTTGAATGCTTGCTCAAATGAGGAATCTGTTCCTCTACTCAGTTTTTGTTCATGAGACAACAGAGAAGCACTCAGCTCATCTACCGTGAATTGTGAGAGATCTTTTGTTTCTTCTATTGCCACCATAATAGATTCAAACCTTGAGGGTAAACATCTCAAGATTTTCTCTACAATTCTTCTACCTTCAAGAATCTCACCATGAGATCTTATCTGGGTTATCAAGCCAATAACCTGAGTGAAGAATGAATCTATTGTATCAGATTCCTTCATGCTGAGATTTTCAAAGTCTCTCCTCAACATCTGCAACTTTGCAGTCTTCACCTTCTCCATGCCTTGATAGGTAGTTTTGAGAATATCCCATGCCTCCTTAGATTTTGTTGCTGCTGCAATTCGCGGAAAAACACTTTCATGTACTGATTGGAAGAGGAAAAAGAGGGCTTTGGCATCCTTCTTTCTGTCGCCCTTCAACTGGTCTCTTTCTGCTACTGTCAAAGCAGCCAGTGTTGTTGCATCTGCAGGTTCAGCATAGCGAGTTTCAACCAGCTCCCATATTCCTTGAGAAGCAAACAATGATTTCATTGTTATGGACCAATAACTGTGATTTTTCCCATTAAACTGTGGCAGTTGGGAATTTGTCAAACCTGTTCCAACATCTGCCATCTTAACCTGTATTGGTAAAGAAGAGATACTAACTGTAAAATGAAAACAAGCAAAAAACTTTCTCTATTGGGAAAAATTCTGCTCAAGAAACTTCTTACAGCTCCTACAGTGAAAAACAAGCTCTGTTTTTGACTCACTGAGTGCCTAGACCAGCTCTGATACCATGTTGGAATTTTCTGATAAATTCCATAACAGACAGACAAAAATTGCTTTGTTTTTGCACTCTGTTTTTGCACAGAAAAAACAGAAAATCGCTTGCTGGAAATGGTGTTTCAGCAACACAGTTTTTTTTCAGTTGCTATAACTTGTGTTGCAGCGACGCTATTCGTGGTGTTGCAGCAACGTAAATTTTTTACGTCAAGTATTTTTGAGTTACGGTGTAACAGCAACAGGAAAAATTAACTTGCGTTTATTAAAAATAAACTAATTGTTACAGATTTGTCTTCCTCATACTGAGGGAATTTCACAACTTCTATTACAAAACAGATTCACCAAGGAACGCTTCTGTTCCACACAAATAAACATCTGTTAAACAAATTTCATTCAAATATCTGCACTGATGTGCATTTTTCCCTTTCTGCTCTCTGCTGCACTGTTGCATCTACTCCTGCTGTGCACTGCTGTGTGTTTCACTATTTGCCAAGTATTATCTTCACATTGTTGCGTGCTCTCCTCTGCTCTCTATCAATCTACTGCTAACCTTGAAACTGAACTGCTGTGTGATGCATTTATATGTTAAAACATATCTGATTTAAACAGTAAAATATTACAGAATATCTTCTAATGCCTATCACCGAATTTAATGCAGGAAGGCGGTGATGCTTCTATCAAGAAACAAGTCGGCTGTCTGCAGGGGAATTCAATTGAAACTTTAATGCATATTAATGTGCAAAAATATCGGGCTTGACTTTAAGGCATCGAACAGGCTGGAGTATTTACTGCAAATCCAGTTGTTCATTGTTGCAGTTGGAATTAAATTCCAACAGAGATTCTGATATACTCAACAGAATACCTGTAAATAGAGTAGAATGATGAAATTCATGATACAACCATCAATTTGTTCTGTGCCATGACATTATCTTCTGCCATTCAAGTATCCTATTGCAGTTTGATCTCTTTTCAATATATAAAATACTAATAAACCGAACGCCCTAATTCAAATGATAGATAATAAGTCGCTCACACTAATGGCATCAGAATATAATTACAAACTTCAAAAGACAAGAAATACATACCGAGACTCGGTCCTTCAGTTTCTGGACCTTCGCAGAAAGATTGGTCATCCTGTGTTTGGAAACCTCAGCCTGAGGCACCATGGTGGATATGGAATACCGTCTATCCAATGGAGGGCTCTTGCTGTATGAAGTGGGCAGCACATCTTTACCCCAATCATTCTCCACGTCCTCGTCATCACACATCTCAAAAGACTTCATTTTCTCAAATCCGGGGAGTTGCCAACTCCACCTTCCCGCTAGCTGAGTCCCCCATTTGGGTCTGTCTATCGATCTTGAGACTCTTGATATATCTGAATTCTATCCAGCTAGACTTAACCCCTTCTTTATGGTTCCAGATCCAAAAGTCCGCTTAGGATTAAATGCGGAAAGTTTCAATACCCATGAGAAAGTTAAAAGTTTATGGCGGGAGCTTTTGAACATGAAAATTTCATTTAATAACAGTTGCTCATGGTAGCACCATGGTAGGTGGATGACATATGTAACCATCCCCAAGTAATAGTATTATATTAAATTTGCTCAAAGTATTATCCATGTATTGGAAGAGTCTTTCAAAGTAAGACAATATGCAACAACGTAAACTCTGAAATGGGAACTAATACTTTACCTATTTTGTAGGATAGCAAAAAAGTGACTCGATTTTGAAAAGGGGTGATGCAGAACAAATGTTTTTTTAGAGCATAGTTTTTTGCACTTTAATTTTTTTTATGTACATTGCGTTTTAGAATGGTAGTGATTTTCACGCTGATTTAAAAAAGTGATAATTCTGCATTAAACTCTTTTTTTAAAAGAACTATTTTTTGAATTTAAATTTTTTAATGTATGAAATGTAAATAATTATTTTGTAAATTTAATAATTTTGGAAGTGGTCTTCTTCTTCATATTTTCTTGTTTTTATTTTTATTCTTATTTTTTTTGTAGTGAGGTTTTTATTGTTTTGCATATTTAAAGAAGAATTTCGATATTTTGCATTTTCGATATTCTACATATTTATATATCGTTAATTAAATTTTCAATCCACATGAAATAGTTGTCTCTAAAAAACAAATATAAAAATATATATAAAAAAGACAAAAATAAAAAATAAAAAATGATAAAAAAAATTATCTCGTAAACCATAAAAGAATTTGGAAAAAAAAAATAAATTAAAAATATATATATATATATAAAATTAAGTAAGTAAAAATAGAGAAACTAAAAAAAAAATTATAGGAAAAAAAAATTAAAAACAACTTAGTTTAAAAAGAAGAAGAAGAAGAAAATTAACGAAAAAAACTAAAAAACTAGTAAAATTAATATTAAAAAAACAAAAATAAACTTAAATTATAAAAAAACAAAAAAACCAAAAAAATTATGAAAATGGCCTAATATATATGTCTTTTCAAATGAAAAAAAAAAAAAAAACATTTACAGTGTATAAAGAAATGCATACTTTTGATTTAAAAAAAAATTAAAATTATAAGAAAAAAACAAAAAAAAAAATTCAAATTATAAATTCAAATTAAAAAAAATAAAAATAAAAAAATAAAATAAAACAAAAAAAAATGCATATTTTTTATTTAAAAAAAAATAATTATTTTTTATTAGAGATACATTTTTTATTTAAAAACGATATATATATATATATATATATATATATATATATATATATATATATATATATAATTTTATTTTCTTTTATTAAAAAAATATAAAATTGTTGTCTTCCTTTTTAAAACAATTTAAAAAAAAAAACAGATCATTAAAAAAAAGTTAATTTTTTAATTTAAAATTTAAAAAATTATTTAAACAAAAAAATTTTAAAATTTTAATTGGTTTTTTAACATTTTTTTAATTAAAAAAAAAAAGATTGGCCTCGCGCTCCACTCCCCGGCCACCCATGGTGGCGCAGCCCTAGGAGGAGGGGCTTGCATGTAGGCTCTCCGCCCACGGTTGCGCCACCACGTGTGGTCGGGAAGCGGAGGGCCCCACCAATTTTATTATTTTTTTAGTAAAAAAAAACGTTAAAAAACCAATTAAAATTTTTAAATTTTTTGTTTAAATTATTTTTTAAATTTTAAATTAAAAAATTGAATTTGTTTAAAAAAATTAATTTTTTTTTAATGATTTGTCTTTTTAAATATAAAAAAAGAAATAAAAAATAAATTGTTAACAAAAATTTTATAATTTTTTTTAATAAAAATAAAAGTTTGTTTTGTAAAAAGAAAATACATTTTTTATATTTTATTTATTTGTTTGTTTATTTTTTTTTTTCGTTTTTAAATAAAAAATGTATATTTAATAAAAAATAATTTTTATTTTTAAATAAAAATCCTTTCTTTCTTTTCTTTTCTCTTTTTTTTTTTTTTTTTTTTTTTTCTCTCTTTTTTCGTTTTTTAATTTGAATTTATTTTTGTTTTTTATAACATTAATTTTACTAGTTTTTTAACTTTTTTCGTTAATTTTCTATTTTTTTAAACTAGTTTGTTTTTAATTTTTTTCCTAGTTTTTGCTAATGTTTTTTTTTTTTTTTTTTAATTTCTCTATTTTTACTTACTAAATATATATATATATATATATATATATATATATATATATATATATATATATATATATTATTTTGATTTTTTTTTCCAAATTCTTTTATGGTTTATGAGATAATTTTCTTTTTAACATTTTTATTTTTATTTTTTATTTTTTGTCTTTTATATATATTTTTATATTTGTTTTTTAAGTAATCAACATTTTAATCTTAATTTTAGTAGTTTTTAATTTGTTTTGTTAATTTTATTTTATTTTATTTTATTTTAATCTAGTTTGTTTTTAAGATCAATTTTTACTTTTTTACTTTTTGTTAATTTTTTTTTTTATTTTTCTATTTTTACCTACTTAAGTTTTAGTTTTTTTAATTTTTTTTATTTTTTTTTCCATATTCTTGTTTTGTTTTTTTGTTTGTTTGTTTGTTTATTTATTTATTTTTATGGTTTACAAGGTAATTTTTTTTTATTTTTCTTTCCATTATTTTTTAAATATTTTTTTACTATTTATTTGTTTATAATTTTTATTTTTATTTTTTAGTTTTTTAATTCTTATCATTAATTTTTTTTTTTACATTTCTATGATGGATTTTTTTTTTTTTTAAGGATATATTTTTTTTTTTTTAACTTTTTTGTTTTCTTTTGTGTTTTTTCATTGTTTTAATTTTATTTATTTATTTTATTTTATGTTTGAATTTTTATTTGATTTTTTAATTTAATGTTTTTAGGGGTCATGATAAAATATTTTATGCCATTATTTTGAAATGTTGAAATTTTGCTTTTGGAAAAAAAAAGTGTTCTCCTAGCGTTAACACTTTTCGTTTTTGTTAGCCTCTCTCACAAAACAATAATAAATCCAAAAATTAGTTAATTAATTAAATATTCCAAGTTAGGAATTTGTGCCTAACTCTTGGGTTGTTCCTCTAAGATAGGAGTTAGTTTAGGTAACTCCTATATTGGTGTGTGTCTGCTGAGAAATTATCTCAACCAAAGGAGAAATTATCTCAACCAAAAGTGTCTAAGATAGCAGGCACTATCTTGAGAACACTATCTCTCATCTATTTATTTGTAACACTATATTCAATTATTTTAATGAATGAGAATGAGTGAGAATACCTGAGGAAGCATGAGGCTTCAGCCTTTTTCCGCCAATATTTTGTGTCTGGTTTTTATGTGTGTTTTTCTGTAATCTGTTTGAGTTAATTTCATTTTCAATATGTGGTATCGGAGCCATATGGGCCTGAGAGTTGGCCTCTCCCAAGGCGACAAAAAAAGGGAATATATGTATTTGTTTTGAGTTGTTATCCATAAAATAAACTAGTTGAAGTTATACACACCTTTGCATCTAGTGGGTTTCCACTGTCCATGGTTTGCTACGTCTCTTGTCAAAGTGCGGCATATAGAATTGATGCTGCGTTGTAGAGGAAATTACTCTCTAGTCGTCTTCTGAGTTGAAAATGAAAATGGAGCATATGCATAGTTGACCACAGTGAAAATTGAAGAAGCTAATGAGATGTTGTTGCATTTCATGCTGGCGATGTCGATCTTCTTTACAAGTCATATGATAGAAATGTGACCAGCACTGCCTTGAAACAATGTGAGGATGCTGCGTATTGGAAAGCTGTAGAAGTGGAGCAAGTGTGGTGCGAAGGCAAAGAGAAGTGCTGATGCATGAGCGTTGAAAGTAAATTTATCAGAGAATTGAAGTTATAAAAACGATTGTTTCTGGCCAATCCTCCTGTTGCCAGCCATTCGTTTGTTGGATTGAATTCAATGGCTTAAATGGAATCTGATTGCTTCCACTGCATTGATAGTCAATCACGACAGGAGATGTACTGCGTTAATAGCGTGACAAAGGAGCACTGTTGACACCATTATTGTAGAAGATCGAAGGCTCATAAAATATTGCAGAGTTGTGAAGCGTTTACGTGGAGGAAGTGACATATTTAAAAAAAAAGACCGACTATACTTGCCAACATTCACCAAATTGAAAAATCACATTAAAATTAGAATGGTTCCCAGCATCATCGCCATTTTTATCATGCATGTTTGTGATGATCTACGCTCTATTTGATTCCTTCGTTCCATCCCATAAAGTTGCAGGGTGAAACACTGCATAAGAGTATGCGAGTTCGATTCAGATCCGATTTGAGTCAGCCTTGGGAGAGTTGTTGGTAATCTGCGATATGCGGGAGTTTCTGCTGGACCCATTACATCCCCTCTTGTTTTGTCTCCCGAAACACCAGGCTCTACTTCTCCAGAGGCCTCTCGTCTTTCTCAGCCGACTGTGAAGAGATCTAACAATACCAATGTCAAAAGAGCAATAGTTTTTAACAGATCAGAAAAAGATTCCTCCGCTCCTCCTGCTTGTGAGTAGTCTGGAACCATTCAACACCTCTGAAAAGGAAGTAAGGGGAAGCCAATTTGGATGATGACCTTACTCAAAGTTTTCAATCTCCACAGTCCCTTATAGCCATTGCGAAGTCAGCCAGCAAGAAGCCAGCAGCAACAAACCAGCGTTTGCAGTTTGCAGTCAGTCAGCCAACGTTCCAACTAGTTTGTGTGCCAGCATTTTAAGGTAATTTCCAATGTTCCACTCAGTGTTAATGATGGGTGAAATTAAAAAGTGGAGTTGGTAATTGGAGTTTTTTTTTAAATTGTAATTGTGATTTGCAATTAAAATCATATTATATTTGGAGGAATAAGAATGCGAGAGGAATGAATATGGTTTTATGACCATAAGTGAATGTTTTTTTTTTTTAAAAGGAGCTTTCGCATGTGTTGAAATTGCCCAGTGAGTGGATTTACTTGACATGAAATTGGAGATGCATTTTTATATGCATGAAAGTGGTGAGATTGTGAGTTGGAAGGATGGTTTTTTGCTCTGTGTAATTGAAGAAATAAGGAATGTTTCCATTTGTATTTGGCGTGATAAGGTGCATTACATTTTGTAAATTTGAAGAATATTTTGTGGAGATACAAGTGTCTTATTTTGTATTTGGAGTGATAAGGGAAAGTTGTTGTAATTCAAAGTATTGTTTTACTTTGAGAGCGGTCGTGTCACTATCCATTCAGATTTTGAAGGTGAGGTGTTTCAAAGGGTTGTCAGCTTGGAATTATCATTTCTTTAGATGTACTCAGTGATTAATAAAAATATCATTTTTTTTTGGTGTTGATGTGTCCTAGATCCGCCTGAAATTGAATAAGGGGATCTAAGGTACACTATGTGTGTTTGATGGCGCATGTGTTTTATGGCTTCATGTTTTTGATTTCTATTTGTGTCTAGTTTTGACACATAAATGATCTCATTTAACACACATAAAGTTCAATGCAAGAAAGCACAACACCTGTAACGAAATAGCTGCAAGGAAGGATAATTAAGCTCAACACATGCATTTGTGTTACTAGAACAAATAATCAAAGTTTTCAACATCTGCATTCTACCTCAACAAACAATTTCACTCAATACAATCAAGTTCATGAATCTGCAAACTCCAGCATTTCAAAGCAATGTCTACATCACTACAATCAGGGTAATGAATCTGTAAACTTCAACGTTTCAAAGCACAATCTACATCAATATTATTGAACTTGTAATCAAACTCAAATTACATTGAATTGTAAGGGTGCATTCTCGATTGAAACCGACACCCAAGTCTTGAATTGAGTCAAATTGAATTCATTGTAGTGAGTCATTGAAATCATTGTAAGCCTTTTTGGGTGCATTTTCGACGGTGTTCGACACCCTTCCTTTAAAGCACAATCAAGTGAGTCCATGAGTTTTAACTCCAAATGAAACAAACAACAAGTTCACATCTCCTGCAAGCGAGTGTGAGTATTCATTCAAGCAATTTGCCTCAAAATAGTACAAATTTCAAACTTTCAAGCGAGCCAGAGTGAAGATCATTGCAGCAACCATCAAAGCAACCAAACAAGTTCAAATCTAACACCAATCAAGCAAGTTGAGATCGACATCAAGTGAGCGTGGCTATTCCTTCAAGTGAGTGTGAAGTCATCAAGTAAGGCAAGTGAGCATTTATGCAAACACGATCATCATCAAGCGAGTGTGAATTCCAGAGTTTAAGCAAGAAAATTCTACAACTCTAGCAAGTGTTCCCAACAAGTGCAATAAGCAACAAATCAAGCGAGCGTGCCTTTCAAGTCCCATAGAAAGTGAGCCTGTCATTCAAGTAACAAAATCAAGTGAAACTGTTTAAAGCACAACATCTACGACAAGAGAGCCTGATTTCAAGTGAGCAAGTTCAGATGGCGCAACATATTCAGTGGTTACACATTCTTCATAGTTTGATCATCTCCAGTGATGAAGACATGGTGCATGTCAGCAAAGAAACTCTTGCTGATCTTTCACGGCATCTACAACAAACACATGAAACCATTGAGTTTCTTCAACTTGAGTCGCAACTTCAAAGGAATGAATTGCAAGAAAAGAGTGATACTTTCAAGTCTTTGAACCATCCAGATGATAAGTCATTCATCCCAACAACTTCAAGTGTCGAAGTTGTTCCAGTTAACATTTCTTCCAAACCCATCATCAAGCCCTGGGAAGAAATTCAAAATAACAAGAATTGACGAGGGTTAGGATATGTCACTGATGACACCAACTTACATATCCCTTATTATTCCAAGCCAATTAAGTTCAGCAATGCAGGATTTCTTGCACAACACACCTCAGCAGGTTCTGAGAAAGTTGCAAAGAAACATAATTGCACGCAACCTGAAGTTGATGTCCAACCGAAATGTTCTCATTGTCAAAGAACCGGTCATATGGAAGATCAGTGTTTTGATCTCCATCCTTGTCACCATTGTGGCAAGCCCAATCATTCCTCAAAAAAATGTTGCAACCAAACAAAATTAGCCAGATTGAAGATACATTATGAATGGATCGATCCTTGGAAATGGTCATCCACAGTCAAAAGATTGTCTCAGTTCTACAACCGACTACAATCACACATAGTGCAACCAACAGTGAACCGATGATGGTACTCTCATGCAGCTGAACGAGGGAGTACAACAATGAAACTCTCCTACACCTGAAGGGGGGGAGTTCAAATATATTTTGGGAATTATTGTCTCTCCTTTCAGCTGACAAAGGGGGGAAAATGTCAATGAAATTGACAAGTGGTTGTCAGACTGAAAGTCTTGACAATATCAGTGAAGCAGCCAGTGGGCATCTTCATCAGCCAGTGGGCATTTTTCATCAACAGTGTTTTTTGGATAATTTTTGTTCAAAAAATTGGTTTTCACCACCATTTTTAAAAAATGTTGAAAATTTACCCAAAAAAAAGGTGTTATTCCAGCATCAACACTTTTCGTTTTTAGCACTGTTTTTTATAATTTTCGGGGTTTTCTGGCCAGAGTTCGCATTTTGAGTTTATAGTTCCCGTTTCAAAGTTTACATTGTTATGCGTATTATATTGATATTAATATTATATTGAGTTATTTTTTTAGTAATTCAATATAAAAGGATTTTTATTAATATAAAAAGTTTTATATTAATAGTATATGATAGAACCGGTTTAAATATGGCCATAAACAAAGTAGGTCTATGGATGGCCATGAAACAAAGTCCATAACACATATAGGAAATGAAAAAATAGAGACATTGGAATCCTGCAGATTGGGATTGATCACCACTACGTCTTTTCTTTCCTTTCTTCTTTGTTACTTTGATCTAACCTTCTAGAGGTCTGGCTACCAAAGCCACCTTAAGATTGTTTTGATAATCCAAAGAGGCATATTTTTCAGAGTCTGAAGAGGTTGATTCACGGGCGCGCTTCATGGCACCGATCGGAATATTGTTACTAAGTTCTTCTCTTTTGGCTAACAAAACTTGGATCTCCTAATATCCTTCACAAGGCTTTTGGAGATCTGAATCTTGGGCCTCGTCCGATGTGAGCATGTCATCATTAGACTCATCATCTTCCTGATCCAAGGAAGAGGAATCCTCTTCTTCTTGAGGAGGCAGGCTACATGGCTTCCATACTTTAGATATGGGCTTCTGTTTGACTAGTTTTTGAGAACAAGAGTTTTGAAGATGACCTGTTTTATGGCAAAGTTGACATAGAAAAGTAGTGTTCTCATAGTCCAGTTGTTGGGTGCAGTGAAAATCACTTATTTTTAAATTAATTTTTCCATGAAAGTCATTGTTGATGTTGAGTTCTATGCAAATCCTACCATAGGTGAAGACTCCACACTAGCCTCGCGAGGGATCTGCAGCCAGAAAACAACCCAAGGTGTTTCCAATACCCAGAAACACTTGAAGAATGCCATAGATGGGCCAACAAATTTAGGAGCCTAACCAAAATGGGTAGCTTTGTGATCATAGTTGTGGAGGGGTCAAAATCTGGGAACCAAGGGGCCAGGAAGAGCCCAACTTTTCCCCAAAACCAAGGCCCCTTAGAAAGAGCATTTTGATAATCCACATCATTGTCAAAAATGATGATGAATAAGCCCTTGGAACATAAGAGGACCTTGCATGCCTTGGTCCAAGTTGAATGGATCCATTGGTAAAGGTTTGTTGTACATGGCCATAGCCCATTGAAACAATAAATGAGGCCATTACATGCGAACAACTCGTAGATTCTATCCAGATATGGATGAGTGATTTCCATGGAAGGAACATCCTCAACTTTGTCTATTATAAAAGGACTCAGAGAAACGTGGGTTTGAGCCGACTTTCCCAAGGGCATGGGATGTTTCTAAGGTGGCTCTGCACTTTGGGGATCCTAGTTTTAGACCTCGTCTTTGTAAGAGGAGGCTTGGGAAGAGGAAGGATTTCCCAAAGCTCCCCCATGCAGTTGAAGAGCCAAGAAAATTGTGACATCCCTATGTATATTATAAACAGAGAGAAGAAAGAGATCTTCCATTTGCTTACCTTCGAAAAGAAGGCATTGCAATCCAAAGGGTAGCCCTGTTTTGAATTCCAACAATAGCTTGAGGTCTTTTACCATATTTGTAGCTCTAACCATTATTATAGTATGGATTTGGGCCAATTACAGTATGTTGTAATATTAAAGAACAAGATATTTTTATTTTTGGAGTGTGTTGTCAAATTGAATAAGGTGTTGTCTAATTATTATATATATTTTAAGTGTTTTGCTAGAATTTGGGGAAATATTTTTTTATCAAATTGTGAATTTTTTGTCGTTTAAAATGCATTTTTTACTATATATGGATTCTACCGTGTGAAACTCCTAGGACGTTGAGAATGTGGAGAGTTCACAATTCAAACTTGTGATTCCAATAAATCTTTAGTGGATATGCCCAAAAACACTCCAAACAGATACACTAAACAACTGGGAAACGAGATATTTTTTATTTCTAGGACAATGGAGTCTTTATTTGTAGAAATAAATATTTTTCTAAATTGTTAAAGTGTCATTACATAAATTGGATTATATATGTAAGTATTATCTATAGTTTTAAAGGTATGTTTAAGTTTTTGAGTTAAATGGGTTTTATGGTCTATATTTTTAAAGATTAAATTCATAATCATAGTTGATGTTTTATTTTAATGATTTTTATTTATTTATAAATTTACTTATAAAGGTTTTTATTTTATTCTCAATTCTCTAATATAACATTTTTTTATTTTGGCTGGTATATGCAAGTTTTATGAAATTTCCATATTCATGGTTGTAATAATTTTTGGAATGTGATTGCATGGTGTGTTGTTCTAATTTAGATTCATTTGTATTTATCTCCTCAAAGCATGTGAGTCCCATTTAGTTAGTGCTTGGTGTAATTAATCTTTCTTTGGGATAGAGTTATTGCAATTGAATCTATGTGAATGCACTCACTCAATATGTATATAAGTATCTCCTCATTTGATTAGAATGTAGGACAAGTGTAAGATACCCTCCCTAAAGTATCTTAAATTTTCCATTAAATTTTCTGAGTCTGGTCTCAGTGTTCAGTGTGGCATTTTCTAAAATAGTTTATGTGTACTTGGCTATATAGATGCACTATCTTGGTTTTAATTTCAAATAGATATACATAGTGGCTAACACATGCCAAAGAAATGCTTCAAGGCAAAATTATGTTCTTTGGACTAAACCCATAAATTCATATATTTCCCATACAAGTTTGTATAACCATAACTTGAACATAATATATCATTTCATTAACATGGCACATAAATACACAGTGAGCAAAAGGAGTAGAGGAACTTGGTAATAACTCAACAATGTGAACTTCAATATATTAAGTGCTTTATAACATGGTTCCAAAAATACAATACTAAGAGAAATAGGCTTCCAGATGGCTTAGCTCATTCCCCTTTCACCTAGAAATATTAGTCCATGCAAAGATTGTATACACTAGCCTTTAAACTAGAAGCAAGTTGACCTCATCTTTCATGTTTAGCTTCTAGATTGACTATAAATGCACTTTGGTTCACACAACCAGCACAATAGGTAATTTGTGGTCACTACAACACTAGTAATCTCTACACCTTCAATTGGAAAACTCAGTCACAGTCTCGTGGTCTCTCCCCATCACTCTTCTAGCATGAAAGAATGGACTCGATCCTCTGAAGTTACAATACTTGACCCTCCTTGTTATTATCATCTCTCTGCCAACAAGGAAATATGTACTTGACCAACAAGAGAACTCACATTCAGCTCTTGAAATGACACTCCCAGCTCAGAAATAAAGAGAAACTCGACCTGTCTAAAAATAACAACTTAGTCTCTTTAGTAGTGGGAGATTCGACACAAATACCAAGCAACTCGACTGGAAAAACCCAGGATAACTCAGCCTCTTTAGATGGAACTCGACCCCTAGATTATAGATCTTAGTAAACCATGCTTTTATCTCCAACTTCTACCATCCATGCTACCCTTGTGTCCCCTTGCCTCGTTCAATACACCATAACATATCCCCCCACAACCTTTTTGTTCATGCCATTCCACCTTTCCTAATGTTATGAACCCACATATTTTGACCCAATGCCCATACAACTACACCATTGGGACCCCTTGGAAAATGGATTAAACCCATTAATGGTTATGGGATGTGATAAGGGAGCCCATAATCCCCTTATCACAACTAGAAATAGGCTCATGAACACCGTCAATATCTACTAGATGTGCTATGATGAAAGCAATAATGAATACAAAAGTTGTGGTCCATAGGACAAGGATCATCAAGATGTTAAACCATCCAATGTAAAGATGGTTTTCAATGCTAGTGATCTAGTCACATAAAAGACCCCATAAGAGACATTCATGTATTTTAAGGTGTGCTTTATTGTTGAGTTCACATATTTGGAAGCACAATTGCACAAGTGGAAACATCTCACATTTGGACTTTGGTTTCTCCTCATTAGCTAGACTTTGTCTGAGGATAGGAACATTGTGCATTGGTTGGCATTCCACCTATAGCTATAGGTCTTAGTATATGCTCGTTGTCATCTATTACAACAACCACATTGGAAAATTCAGATATGCATCTACATAGGTAAATGAGTAGATTCATAAATGGTTGCAATGCTGGGCTTGAATCCTTAACAAATTGCTTGGCATATATCTGCATCTATTTTAATTGTTGGTTTTGTGATTGGGCATAGTTATAGCTATTTGTGTGCAGAAAATAGAGTTTGGTGTGGTTGGGATTATTAGAGTGTTGTGCAGTAAACAAAGTGTTGTTTGGTTGGTAGTAATAGAGTGTTGGGATGCAAAGTAAACCAAACACAGTTTGGGAATTTAGTTGGTAGTGGTCTGGCCACCACATGCAAAGTAAACCAAACATGGTTTGGGAATTTAGTTGGCAGTGGTCTAGCCACCACATGCAAAGTAAACCAAGCAGTGAGCAAGTCTGAAGACAGAGAAGATTACATTGTTTATTTACATAGAGGATTTGTGTTGGTAAAATTAGTGGCGGCTAGACTACAATGTTTATTTCCAATGAGGATTATATAGTATAATTCCCTTATTTACATATTAGTGTTTGTATATCTGACCAATTGATTTGAATTTTTGTTGAATACTTAATGGTAACTTGATATGTAGCTTTGATATATTGATACTCCCACTTTGCAGTCCTCATATGGCTTTCCATCAAATCCTACATTAACCTAGATACTCAACTAATGGTGAAGGCAATATAAAGTTGACTATGATTCAAATAAATGAGACTACCAACATATTGACTTTCAAAGAATCACAATCCTTAGTCGTCTTAGCTTCTGATTGAAATGGAGTGGAATGAGGCTTACAAGTAATCTATTTTAAATATCTTCAGTTTATCCAAAGCATACTTTGGTTGAGAAATGAAGATACTACCACCCAACTGAATAACTTTGATGCCAAGAGATAAATGCTATAGGTCTAAAGTTAGTCATTTCAAATGTATCTTTCAATTGTGACTTTAGACTTAAATTGAATCACCATTATTTCTAGTGATAATCAAATCATCCACATGCTTCTGATTGAAATGGAGTAGAATGAGGCTTACAGATAATCCATTTTAAATATCTTTAGGATATCCAAAGCATACTTTGGCTGAGAAATGAAGATACTATCACCCAATTGAATAACTTTGATGCCAAGAAATAAATGCTATAGATCTAAGTTAGTCATTTCAAATGTATCTTTCAATTGTGACTTTAGAGTTAAATTGAATCACCATTATTTCTAGTGATAATCAAATCATCCACATGAATCACAATTAAGAGAACTGCATCATTCACATGTAACCATAAATACTGTGATCTATGTTAGGATGCCTCAAACCAAGTTGTAAAAAAAGATAGTAATCTTCTGATTTCATATCCTAAGTGATTTTAATCTTTGAGATGATGCATGTCATGGGAAAACTATGCAATATAATTCCTAAGATAGTTCACCATTTGCTTGAAATATTGTAGGTCAAGGTTGATCTTTGGTGGTGGCCAAATAACAATGGTTGAAAACTTCATTAGATCAATGCTTAGTCAATAGTGGTTCACACAAAAATCCAAGATAATCAAGTTTCTTCTACCCAAATGCACACTTCTTCATGTTCACAAATAACTTGTCATGTGCTACAATTTATTCATCATAGGTCTGGTTGAAAAGTAATATGTCTAAGTACACAATTAGAGTTGAGTAAAGATGTGGTTGTAGAACTTTGTTCATCATCCCATGAATGTTGCAAGGAAAAAATTAGTAACAGTTAATGACATCAGTGGCCATGCAAGCAGTCCTTGTCACATCTTCAAGGATGTATTCCACATATCCTTATGTGAAATTACTAATATATTACAGATCTTAAGTTGCATTTCACACTTAAATAACCAATTGTCTCTATTAATGAAATGATGTTTTTCTTTATTTACAAGTGAAATACTAACACATGTTAGATAGTTCCAAGGCATGATACGCATGTCAGGATGTACTGTCAATGCCAAGGTGTGGTGTGAATGCATGCTAGGGAGTGTGAGGGCCAAGTGCTAGGGAAACACAAGGGAGCACTTATTTCAAATCCATGGAAATGAATTGTCAGCAAGTTCTAGGTGTGCTAAGGAGGGAGTGAAAATGTATACTAGCCAGTGTGATGGCATCAGAAGGGAGAACTAGGTCAAAATGCTTGGAAATGAACAAATGAGAGTGAAGTGTGCAAAGGAGTGCCAGCGAATTCCAGGTGTCCCAAGGACGAAGTGTGTTAGGATAAGTTTAGAATAGGACTTGTAAGAGGCAAGCCTATGGTTGTGATAAGGTGTGTACAAAGTAGTTTTAGACAAAGGGAGAATTTGGGTTGGGCACAACATTGTATTGTTAATGACTTGGTTGGGTTCCCAAGTTGCAAAAAAATAAGGCTATCTATGGGGGCATGACAGCTAGGGAGTGCCAAGGTGTTCTAGGGAATGCTAGGAAGCACTAACACATGCTAGATAGTTCCAAGGAATTTTAGGCATGTTAATACATGCCAAGTGCTAAGGCATGCCAAGAAGTTCCAGGTGTCAGGGAGTGGCACCAACACATGCTAGGGTCTGTTAGGGCCAAGTTCCAGGGAAACACAAGGGAGCAGTAGTTTTAAATGCATGGAAATGAATGAATAAGAGTGTGATAGAGAGTGTTAGCTAGCGTGTACGAAGTGTGCTAAGTGTCAGGGAGTGCTAGGATGTGTTAGGGAGTTCCAAAACATGCCAAGAAATGCAGGGGATGCTAACACGTGCTACAAAGTTCCAAGGGATTATTAGGCATGCCAGGTGTTATTTGATGTTAATATTTAAACTTTGTTGCTTAGTTGTTTAATTTTATGACCATGGTTGGATGTGAGCCTTGTCTTTGTAACTTGTTAGGTTGGATAAGCTGAAAGTATACATGAGTAGCCTAAGATGAGTTATAGGAAGTTCTTAAGTGAACAAGGCATAGTTTAGTTGTAGTAATTTAACTTGGTCAAGATGTTGTTATAGTCAAGTTGTTGTTCTAGTTGAGGCAGGATTTTGTTGGGTTCCCATGTTGCAAAAAATGTAAGGGTAGTTGTGAGGGCATGAAAGATAAGGAGTGCCAGGTCTTGCTAAGGAATTAAAAGGCATGTTGACACATGTGAAACAGTGTGAATGCATGCCAAAAAGTGTTGGGGGTGGCAGGGCTAGGCACAACATTATTTTTTCAACGACTTGGTTGGTTTCCCAAGCTGCAAAAAACATAACGCTATCTATAAGGGCATGACAACTAGGGAGTGCCAACATGTGCCAAAAAATGCCAAGAAGTGCTAACACATGCTAGACAGTTCCAAGGCATGTTAGGCATGTTGTTGGGGCCTCCGTTTTGAGTTTTTACGAGAAGAAAAGACAAGAACAGGTGGCAGGGACGATCAATCGAGTTGTAGAGCTGACATCTGAGGGGGGAAACAAGAACTAGCATTGGTCCGACAGTTGCAAAAAGGTGGTGGGGGAGAGCAAGAGAAACTGAGAAAGTAGAGAGAAAAGGCAGCCAAAGGCAGAGTCAGTCGAGCAGGAAATAAGTGGAACTGGCAGTCTAGGCATGGAGGAGAGGATAAAAGGCAGAAGAAAGGATGGGAAATTGCTGGTGATTACTAGCTGTTGATGAACCAAGTGAACCAAAAATCAATGCAACCTTCCTGAGTTGTAGAAGGTGGGTACACCCTTGCTCTGTTGGTCTCTGATCTATGGGTTGGGTCACTCTTGTCATTGATGATCAAGCTTCGAGCCTTCTATACTTATTTATGCATTTATTTCTATGAAGCATAATGAAAGATATAGTTTTCACCTATGATGTGCTATTGAGTTCTATACAATTGGTTTCTAGACATGTCGTCATTTCATCGTCGTTCTTTTGTAAATCATTTGTTGCATTTTGAAATGTAAAAGTGATTATTTGTTTTCCATTACTTGTTTAGCAACAATGATGTCTAGTCTTATTTTGAGTCGCATTTTACACTCTAAAAGTGATGTTATGTTTCCATCACTTGTCAAAACAATAGTGTTTGGCCTTATGTTTGTAAATCATGTGTTGCAGTGATGATGTGTTTTCCATCACTTGTTGAAGTAACAATTATAGGTTGGCCTTATTGTCGTAGTTGGGGTCTTGCATCCATCTTGATGTAAATTTGACCACCGAGTATGTGTTATAAACTTGTGGCAAGTGTGGGATGTTTAGGTCATTACTTGGTCATAAAAGTAAAGCATGTAATTTGAAAAAAAATGTACTACAGATTGCAGAGGTAGCAGGTGTCGACTCGTCGCTTAAGGCTACGAAGAACAAAGGTGAAGGAGATGGAAGTGAGACCCTTTCAGACACTTGTGATGCAGACAAGGTACAAAGAAGTTGTAGATTATTTTTCATGAGTTTAGTGGACCAAAATCTCCTCAATGGGGATGATTGATCCAGGTGGCTCCAGAGGCACACGGGACAAAGAGGGCTTATGAACGTTCGAAAACCAAAGTTCTTAGATTGACTTCGGCCCAGGACTAGAGTGTAGATCTCATCCTCCTGGTTGCGGAGGTGCGAACAGTTCATCAATTTGAGATCGTATGAGGGAGAACGAGCTAGTCAAAGTTTTGGTCAAAGTTGGGATGTGTGCCAGGTTTAAGAGTCCTACAATTTGATCGACCCCGAGGCATGAAAACTAGCTCCCGAAATTTGTTTAAATTGCGGCCTCGTTAATTTTCCCAATATCTCTTATTTCCTAAAGGTTGGAAAATCTCCTCTATGTTTAATAAAATAAATAAATATACATATACATATATATATATATATATATATATATATATATATATATATATATATATATATATATATATATATATATATATATATAGATATAGATATTGTGGTGGTGGGCCACCACCCCCGCCACCCCCAACAACAATTTCATAACAAAAAAAAATGTTATTATAAGGTTGACGAGCCATGACCCCTGCTGGCCTAACCACACCCCAAAGCCTTGCATAAAATAAAAATTTTCAAGTTTGGCTTGGTGGCCGTCACCCCACCGAGCCCTCCAACCACCATACACATTGTATTAATGGGGTGGCACGGGTCACCTCCGGTGGACCTGGCCCACACCGCGAAACCCCTTTCAAATGCGCCATTAGTTCGAAATCGGCGAGGGTCGAACCCGCCCGGCCCACGTGGGCTGGCCCCCAAGCGGGTGGCCCCATAAAAGGTACCACCACCATATGATAATACGCAACCCATAAATGGTGGTACCACCATAAAAATCACCGCCCCCATAACTATTGTGAACGGTACCACATGCATACACTCCGATGAGAAGGCATGGGGTGATCTGCCCAATGCAGAAGCGACCCCCTTTTAGAATTTGTTCAGTTTTTAAAAAAATGATATTGTGTAAAAAAAAGGGACGGGCGAGGTTTGACCACCCAACCCTTCCTCAACTAATACCCTAATTTACCAATGCACCACAACTGACTCATTAGTTAATCCACCCAATAATTTATATATAAACTTCATTTCCATAGTGCACGGGGAAGATGGCAGAACCAGGAGTAGGCACGAATTTCGAGACAGGAGGAGGCTATGCACCCAATTCGAGGTAGCATTTTGCAGGAGGGGTGAAATTTCACTTTGTCAGATTTTGACAAATTTTGTATGGTTTAAGCACCTCTCGACACCACGAATACAATGGCACTGTCCGTGACTCCATCATTGTTCTGCATTTTTCAGCCATTTTCAGTATGAGGGTGGAACCATGATTGCTACAAAAACAGGAAGTGGAACAGTGATCCTTGCAATTTTCTGGAGGAGGTAATTTTTCTCCATGTCGGAATACAGTCAACTTTACGGTCATTTTTCATGGTTTTCCGCAGGGATAGCAATGGTGAGGCCAAATTTGCCTTTGGAGTTGCAGATTTCCAATCCACCTATGGAGTAGAATCTTTGAGGAATCTAGGGGGATCTAAAATATTCCTTGAGCCCCAGATTCTCAACTTCTCAGAATTCAGAAATTTCACTGTCGATTTTTCACTATTCGATGCCACAAGTTTGACGATGCGTTCATATTTCTCATTTTCTCATTCTATTCCTCAGCCACTTTTCTAAATGGAATGCACGGGTCAACATTCATGTGCGGGCAACCATTTTCGTGCGATTAATGTCATGAGATCGATGGTCTGACCAGCTTTAGTAGCTTGACATCCTTTTCTTCATATGGCCCCTGGATGTGAGGTATATGCAGTGTGTTCATGTACTTCTTTTGTTATGCATTGTGCTGAAAAGATCCCTGTGTGATGCTTGATGTGGGATCTTGTTTCTTACTTGATTTCATGATTCCTGCTTGACGTGATGAGGAATCATCTGTGTGATGTAATTGTTGTCATGATTCGTCATGTTGTGTTTTGAGATCCGTTTGTTGTATGATGATGGGATACTCATGTTGTCACCATGTCTATTTGCATTGAGATCCCTTTTATGCCATGTTGGTGGGATGCTCATCATGCATGAGTTTGTGTCATACTGATAGGAGTCCTTTTGACTAAGAGTTCATGTAGTGGAACATCTCCTGGAGAAACTCTTGCATGAGGGCATTTTCCTTGTATAATAGAGACATCACCTCTTATGTACATCATCACTATTGACAACACCTAATGCAGTGGCCTACACCATCTTGACACCGGGGTTTGGAGACGTAGTCCCTCTTGGATGAACTTCATTATCAACTACTTATGTTTCCATGTGTTGATGAATATCATGTTCCTCTTCTTTACAACATGTAGATGCATTCATTTATGTTCTTTTAGAAACACAATTTAACACATCATGAAAGTAAAAGGTCTTGGAAGGGTCCTTTGTCACACCCGGACCGGGATCACTAGCAGTCAAAGGGGTCTTAGCCACTTGTTTTTGGTTAGTTTTGAAGACTCATCCATGAGCTGGGGGCCATGGTATTGTATTAGGAAAGCTATAAATATTTCAGTCTTAGCAAGTCTTAGAGATAACTTGGGATAGAGAATTGGGTATATTGAAGAGTTTTGTTGTCTTGGGCAAGAGCTAAGGTAGGAAGGTTTTTCTTCTTGTGCTTAGGTAGAGAAGGGAAGGCTCCTGTAGTTGAGTGCATAGGAAGCCTGGGTAGAGTTCACAGTTGAGTGCACAAACCCCTGCATTTGTGTGTGCAGGGTGAGAAGAGTCTATAATCGGTGAATTGAAGATTAATAAAGACACCTTTTTGAAGAATTAATGTGTATTTCCATTGTATCTATTTATGTTATATGTTGTCAATTAATGATATGTTTTTGAAATATTGAATGAATGTTGTGCGAATTTATTGAATCTATCTTAATAACATATGAAGTAAATAGTTATCCACTCTCACAAAGTTAGAAGCTAATTCTCTTATGATTTTTGATAAATTAAGTAGATCTACGCAACACTCACTCTAGGGTTGCGTGTTTATGAACAAAAGTAGGTAAGTCAACTATGTAAGGTCCACAAGGAATGATCGCGGGCCTTCACGAAGGTCTAGAGACCGTTAACCTAACTACAGTAAAAGAGCCCTAGAATTCTATCGATCTATGCAAAAGCAGATCTAAGGTGCTGGAAGACATCACACTAGTCTCTAGATGTAGAAACTTGGTCCTTGCATCCCCCAATACTACTTCGGGTGAGACTACAGCCTGCACTACACGAGTTGCTGCCGAAAGGGCCAGTGGCATAGGGTTTTATTTTTGGCACAACTAACTCTAAACTTGGGTTAGGACCCCCTAAGCCAACAAATGGTTCTGCTGTTGGGAGCAGGATCTACTTAAAGAGATGTGTGATGTCGTATCATTGGAATCTAACTAAGAAAGAGAATGAAAAGTGGTTATATCGGAAGATTCACGAGTTTGTAGCGCAAGAAAATAAGAATCTGCACTTGTCGAAGGATAATTGGTTGAATAAGTATCTGTATACAACGGTACATAAGATTTTCTTTAGGAATTTTCCAATTGAATTATATGCTTGGTTAGCTAAATTGGCAGACAGTCAAGGAACATGGAAGCTTGATAGTCCCATAGTGTGGATGCTAGAATCGGTGCAAATATTAGAGACATTCGAGAAAAAGATCACACGGGCAATCAATCATTGGCTTAACCAAATTTTGGGAGGATTTGTTACTGAATTTGTAGTAGACACATCAGTTAGCTATAGAGAAGCATAACAGAAATTCTTCAAAGGACTGTGAGGTAAGTACATCAGGTCATCAAATACTTGGATTAAGATGTTGTTGTGTTAAAATTGGATAATCCCTTAACCTTGATGTACGGAGATACATGAAATGGAAGTTTCTTTAGAAATTGTGAAGAATGAGGTCCATAGTATAGCCCATTCATTGGACCCTCTTCAAGTGATGACAAAGGGGCGGTGCAGACTACGCTGCAAAGCGTTGTTTAGCTAATAACTCAAGGTTTGCCTAGAACACATCATCCTTCCACTCCACCTCCACCTCCACCTCTACCTCCACTGCATAACCCTTCACGCACACCTCCACCTCCACCCCCACCATTAAACATGGCGAACGCTATGAAGATGTCGATCTTCAAGGGCACAGGAAGTGAATATCCAGAGCAGTTATGGTTTGTTGCGAACGTTGTATGGATAGTGTAGGAAATAATCGATGATAATATAAATAAGGCACAGTTTATTACCACCTTGCAAGATCATGTGCCAACCTGGTACATTAAGTATTGCGTTGATAATCCTCATGCATCGTTAGCAGAAACTCAGACAACTTTGAACAAAGAGTTAAGTAAACTTAAATCTGAGGCACAATCGGTAATTGAATTTAAGGAGATCTTGATGAGGGTTGAGGAGACACCTTGGGACTTTGATCAAAGGTTGAAATGCCAGATCAGACAGCCTATAATGCAAATCTCAGATACCTAGTATCACGACTAGTTTATTGCATCTATTTTACCGCATTTAAGAATTTCTTTGTCATAGCCGAAGATAGCAACACATGCCGATGCCTTAGAGATCACGATGAGGCTGCACGCATCACCTATCTAGGATACAAACCTAGGGCTACAACAGATTAACTTGTAGTTAGCGAGCCTGCACCTAGAATTTGAGAGTTTAAAGAAAGAAAGGGAAACTAAGGTAGAAGTACGTGCAGAGGTTTGGTTTTTGAAGTCCAAGGGCCACAATCATGATAAAGATCATTGCCCAGTCTACACGAATTACATTATGGGGGGGCGCCAGTCTCCCTGAAGCTAGAAGCTCCAACGGGGCTGAGCACGGGGGCTGCACTATGGTGTGCCATTTGTCAAGTTACTGGAAAACATGCGACAAATAACTACCACTTACTTCAGAAGTTCGTTCAAACACCCCAACAACTATTTTGTAAATTCTGTAAATTCGTGAGCCATGACAAGTGCCAATGTCAAAGCTATGAGCTGATGATGGAAAGAAATCATATTTACCATATCCAAGCAGAAAATCATCCCCCAGATAAAGGCCTAGGAGGAGTGCACGGTGGTTTTCAAGGTCGAGGATAGGGAGGAGGAGGAGGACCCGGTAGATTTCATGGTCAGATCATCTGCTACAACTGTAGACAGTCGGGCCACTTCGCGTGAGACTACCCAAATCCTACACATCCTTCATGTAAGTACTGTAGAAAATTTGACCATGCCATATAAGAATGTCTGCTGTTAATAGCCAAGATGCAAGAGAAGAAAATGCAGCCTCAGCAGCCTACGCAGAATTTACAAATGATGAGGTTTGAGACCTGTGCGGAAGATCGAAACATTAATATTGTACTCCAAAGCGGTATGAAAATGGGTGCAGATAAGGGTACACAGCTTGAAGAAGACGGATGGCTCTGCAATGCTCTCGAGAAAGAAGTTTCCTTTGACCTCAATCGCACTAAGGAAACATTCATGGAGGCAAGGAAAAGCTTCGCTGAGGCGTCCACCTCAAGAAGCGAGGAAAAGACACTAGAAGCTAGTACAACACAAGAGTTTGCCCCTTCTATACTCACCACATTTTTAGAGACCTGCATGAAGTTACTATGCGACAAAAAATTTGTGGAGGGATTTCAGGACTTAATAGACAAGTGCGCCAATAAGGAAAAGAATCCTTTGGAGCAGCACATAGTTAGAAAGATTGGTAAGCATAAGGCATGAACAGGACATGATATATGGCTAAAAGCACAGATATTAGATTATGAAATGGATAAGGTCATTTTGGATTTGGTCTCTGATACGAACGTTCTACTGAAGCAAACGTGGGAAAGGATGGGGAGGCTTGCACTGCACTGGTCTCTGATTCAGATCAAGATGGTGAATCAATAGAAAATCATCCCCATGGGTTGATTATATGGAGCAACAGTTGATATTGAGGGTATGAGTGCATTAGCAGGATTTGAAGCTATTGAAAATGTTGATTATAGTAATCCCTACCCCGCGCTCCTAGGAATTCACTATGCTATTGACATGCATTAGGGGATTTTTGAGGTCTAAAATGGGCCTCCTAAGAAAAATGAGAAACCAAAATAAAATTTATAAGAACCAATAGGATTCAAGATGATGATGTCAACCATGGGGGGTGATTCACCACTTTTGGAGTAAAAAAGTAAAAATATTAAAAAATAATAAAACTACTTTTTCAAATTGTATTTTCAGCTTATCTCCCTAAGGTTTTACTCAAATTTCGAGAGGGAGTATTTGTTGGATGAAAAAATTAATTCCTCATCCAAGGATTACCCATGTTGCATACTTTCGATAGACCCTGCTACATGAAAAATGAGAAATACATGAAAAACGTGATTGCAATCATGTTTTTCATGTATTTCTCATTTTTTGTGTAGCAGGTTCTATCGAAAGTATGCAACATGGGTACTCCTTGGATGAGAAATCAAATTATGCATCAAACGAGTCTTTCGGCTTGAAATTTGAGTAAACCCATAAGGAGATAAGTTGAAATTACAAGTTGAAAAAATAGTTTTTCTTTTTTCCCTCTAAGATTTGATGATGTCATCTAATCTTATTTTATTATTTCCACTATTATTTTACAATCTCCTTAGGAGGCCCATTTTAGACCTCAAAAATCCCATAATGAATCAGGTCATTAATTTGAATAAGAGGACGATGTCATTTGAAAGAAAGTACCTAAGGGTTATAATGCCACTGGATCTTGCGGAAGGGGCGTGCTATACTGAACCAGTCCGCGATTACATTGAAAGTGATGATGAGTTGGATCAAATCTACAAGATAACAACACAAGATTAGGATTGTATCAATACTATGGTGGATGAATAGATCGCATGGGACCGAGAGAGTTCCTGCACTTCTAACTCAGATAAAGAATTAGAGTATTGGTAAAATTGTTTGCACAAAGTATCTACATTGCGATGCAATATGATGATGAAGTCACTGTGTTGCATTTCATCGGAGGTAAGAAAGTTACCTTATTATGATGGTTTGACTAACGTAGATATGTTTCTAGATGAATTTGAGTGCAGAGTTCCTGAAGACCACCATTTTCAAGCATTGGAGTTGGTGCTATGCCTGTACGATGGTGGGGTACGCATAAGGATAGTTTTGTTGGATGGAGACATTATATGAGGATGATGAAGTTACGATTTGGGCATAGAAATACAAGAATTACTGAGAACTATAATGGGAAGGATGATCCATATGATCACTTGGAAAGGTGAACTAAGTAATGGGGGACAGAACCGTAGCCAGAGTGGGTACATATATTTTGTCATACCTTAGATACAATCCCCCTGAATTGGTACCTTGAAACAGAGCTCCTCCATGGCACTTCAGACTGGGATGTATTGGAGGGATTATTATTGACTTTCAGATTCGAGGACGGACTTGCAAACAACGATGAAGCTCTTCAAGAAATTAAAGTGGTTAGCTTTAGGACACTAAAGGAACCTATGGAATGGACCCAACGGGATTGGAGCACCTAGTTGTGCTACGCATTGGAATGCTATAATGTGACTGCTAAAGAGGAGGAAGAATACCTAAGAAATATCAATATTCCAAAGACAGAAGGGCATTGTGAATTAGAGGGACTACAAGTAGAGAACCCATACATCTTCGCACTATTGAAAACTAGGCAGGTAAACATTGACACTGAAGATGAATCGAAGTTCACAAAGATTAGAGACTATTGGGATGATGCTACAGTCGACAAGGTTGCTGAACTACTTCATGAATAACATGATCTCTTCCCCACTAAGTTTTTAGATTCAAAGCTTGTTAAACAGAGGCCTTATCGCCTTACTCCTAAGTACAAGGAAACGATTCACCAAGAGTTGGATAAAATTATGGAGGTTGACATTATAAAACCTTTTGAAGACTCTGATTGGGTGAGCCCAATGGTCGTCCAAGAGAAGAAACAAAAGGGTGAAATAAGGGTTTGCATATATCTGCAGAAACTTGAAGATGCATGTGTTCATGATCCATTTTTGGCGCTATTTACAAATGAAGTGTTAGAAAATGTCAGAGGGAAGGAGGTCTATTCCTCTACTGATGGATTTTTTGGCTATCATCAAATTAAGATTGCACCATAGGATAGAAGCAAAATCACCTTCGTGACAAAATGGGGTAACTTTCAGTACACTGTTATGCCATTTGGATTAAAGAACGCACATGCAATATTCTCTCGCGTAGTCATAGCAACATTCAAGGAATTCATTCATAAGTTTCTGGAAGCATACTTTGATGATTGGACTGTGTTTGGCCTGGTGAAGCACCATGTAGCAATTCTGCACCTTATGTTGGATACCTATCGGAGAAACTAGATAGCGCTGAATTTTAAAAAATTTATATTCTGTGTTCCTTTTTGGATCTTGTTGGGCCATGTTGTGTGTAAGCAAGGATTGATGGTGGACCCTGCAAATATTATGGTGATTTTGAACTTGGAGGCCCCTAAGAATGTTAAGCAACTGTGCGCAACATTGGGACATACGAGATACTATAGAAAATTCATTAAAGCTTATGCTCAAATTATTGTGCCCATGGAAAAACTGCTAAAGAAGGATGCAACATTTTGTTGGGATGAAGAATGTCAACTCAGCTTGGATGTGTTAAAGGAAAAGATGGTGACTATGCCCATCCTGGTATTTAACGATTGGAAAAAGGAATTTCATGTACATGTGAATGCTTCTTGCATTGCGCTAGGTGTAGTACTAACACAAGAATGCGAAGACGAGCTGGACCATCCTATAGCCTTCGCAAGTAGGAAGTTATCAAAAGATGATAAAAATTATTCAGTGACAGAGGATGAGGGGTTTGCCATGGTCTATGCACTGCAAAAATTTAGGGACTGCTATTAGGGGGACATTTCAAAATATATACATATCATTCTTCCTTAAAGTACCTAGTCAACAAGTTTGTGTTGGGGGAAAATATTTACAGGTGGTTTTTATTATTTCAGGAGTATGATTTTAAAGTCATTGTGAAGTCAGGGCGGTTGAATGCTTGACCTGAACACCTGTCGAGAATCGAAACGGGTGAAGAACCTAGTAATTTGGAGGAAGGGTTGCTAGACACCAATCTCTTTGTGATACGTGTAGCCAATGACAATTTTACTGACATTATTCACTTCTTAACTACAAGCATGGCACTTGAGGGATATACAAATCAGCATAAGAAGGAATTAGTAGTTCGCAAAGCTGAGTTTTCGACCATTGCGGGACATTTGTACAAAATGGGGGCAGATGAAATATTGCGACAATATGTGCCGGATTTTGAACATGATAATATGCTCGTTGAAGCTCATGGGGGAGTTGCGGAGGCCATTATGCTGGGAAAACAACTGCACAAAAATCTTGCACGCAGGGTTATGGTGGCCAACCTTGCACAAAGATTCCAAATTATATTGTAAGGTGCGCAACGCCTGCCAATGAACTGGTAGATGTCTCAAAGGAAAAAACTACCAATACATCCTCAGGTATCTTTACAGGCATTTGAGAAATGGTCGATTGAATTTATTGGACCAATTCAGCCACCTAGAAAGAAAACGGGTGTGCGGTACATTATCACTGTGATAGAGTATTTAACCAGGTGGGTGGAAGCACAACCAATAAAGGATTGTATAGGCGCTACGATAGCAAAATTCTTTTTTGAGAATGTCTTATCAAGGATTGGATGCCTGGAAGTTTTAATGAGTGATAGGGGTACGCACTTTTTGAATGAAACAATTAGCAAGTTGACAGATGAATTCCAGGTCTATCATTAGAAGAGTACACGATATCACCCGCAGGCAAATGGGATAGTCGAAGAATTTTTTTTCTTGAAAACACGTTGACAAAGGTATGTAATGAACACTAGAATGACTGGGACGTGCGCGTACCTACAATGTTATGGGCATATAGGAAAACTTATAAGAGGCTGATAGGACAAACACCACTCAGATTAGTTTATGGGGTCGAAGCAGTGATGCTTATGGAGTACGTTGTGCCTAGCCTTCCCATTACAACTTTGACAAATATGGCGGATCGTGAGACATTGGAGGAACGAACTGCACAGTTAATGGAATTAGAGGAAGACCAATTTTTGGCATCATTCCACCAACAAGTACAGAAGGAACACGAAAATGCATGTCATGATCGCCATATCAAGCTTCGCACATTCAAGGTAAATGATCTTGTGTTGTTATATGATAGTAAGTTCACTAAATTTCTGAGTAAATTTCAGATGCGTTGGCGATCGACTTTATTGGACCAATTCAACCACCTAGAAAGAAAATGGGTGTGCGCTACATTATTACTATGACAGAGTATTATCCAGGTGGGCAGAAGCACAACCAGTAAAGGATTGTATAGGTGCTATGATAGCAAAATTCTTGTTTGAGCATGCCTTACTAAGGTTTGGATGCCTGGAAGTTTTAGTGAGTGATAGGGGTATGCACTTTCTGAATGAGACAATTAGCGCGTTGACAGATGAATTCTAGGTCTATCATTAGAAGAGTACACCATATCACCTACAGGAAAACGGGATAGTCAAAGCTTTTAAGAAAATATTTGAAAACACATTGACAAAGGTATCTAATGTGAAGTTGAATGACTGGGACGTGTGCGTACCTGTAATATTATCAACCTATAGGAAAACTTGTAAGACACTGACAGGACAAACACCGCTCAGATTAGTTTATGGGGTCGAAGCGATGATGCCTATGGAGCACATTGTGCCTAGCCTACGCATTGCGACTTTGACAGATATGGCAGATCATGAGACATTGGAGGAACGAATTGCGCAGCTAATGGAATTAGAGGAAGACCTATTTTTGGTAGGAGTCCACCAACAAGTATAGAAGGAAAGAAAAAATCCATGTCATGATCACCATATCAAGATTTGCACTTTCAAGGTAAATGATCTTGTGTTGTTATATGATAGTAAGTTCACTAAATTAAGGAGTAAATTTCAGATGCATTGTTTAGGACCCTATATCCTGCGCAATGACTATATGGTAGTAGTTCAGTCTTAGTGCTCCAGGCAGTTGGAAGGGAGCGTGGGACTATAAACTACACTACCTGATTTGGAGGACAAGGTAGTGACTAGGCTATGGGAAAATTGTTAAGGGTGTACCTCTGCTCAGGATGCTGTGCTAGGGAGGAGGGTGTTGCGCATTCCAATAGGAAAATGACTATTGGAGTTACTATTCATGATTTGATGGCTAAAAAATGGTTAAAAGGAGTGGGGAGGTGACAATTAAGGTGAAAATATTTGACGCTCTGCCGCCAAAACAACATTTGTCATTCAAATGTGGGGGGAACAGTTGGATTTGAATTCAAATCCCCATATAAATTACGCATGCTAGTCCAACAGATAACAGTTTGCATTCTAATAATTGTTGGAGCCTTTTGCTCTCTTATTCATATGAATTGAGCATTCTGGGAAGAATTTGTGACACACCCTTCCTTTGCGAACTATTCCGTAGTAGCCCAAGAGAGATTCATTGAGAAGATGACCGCTTCCAACCCCACCAAGTCTAACAGTTCCGAAGCTGTTGTGTCTGATGCACAACGTCCTGAAGTGTCTAGTAGGGAGGCTATGCCTATTGTGCCCAGGGCACCGAGGTTTCACACACTGAAACAAACTGTCCTAAAAGAGAAGTAGCCAACCACGAAAGCCAAGCAATTAGCCACAAAATAAAAAAGGAAGAAGTTAGTGCAGGTGCAAATGTCACCAAGGAAGCATACAGAGGCAGAACCAAAGGAGAAAAAGGACAGGAAACCAAAGAGAGTAGTGGAATTAGAAGAAGAAGAGTATCAAGGGTTTGAAGAAGTTGATGATGAGGGAATCGAACCTGTCTCTAGGCTACCTCAGTGCATCCCTCTGTGAAAAGGAAAAATGAAAGTGACCAAGGATCTAGATTCTTGGAATTTTTGGGTAGATACTACCCTGCTACTGGAACAAGTCACATTTGAAGGACCTAAGCTCACGCGCATCCCACTGTTGAAAACGGAGAATTGGGACATCCTGGATCATGAAAAATCTTCGCATCTGGAAACTCATAATTACATGAAAAAAATATACTATGATGAGACAGGGATCACATAGCTAGAACCCATGAAGTGGGTTCGCGTCGCTAAGCAGTTGGGGTTGCTAAATATGCTTTTAGAATTGCATTATCACTGCTCACCCATCAATACAATTTGTGTGCACTAGCTCCTCGCGTTGGTAGACAATGGAATCCTATGGTTGGAGTTGCCTATTCCAATAATAGACATGTTGATCCACAGGATAAAAAAGTTACCTTACAAAGGAGTGGACCCTGCTAAAGAGTTTGCAGGGAAGACAAGGGAAAAGGAGCTAGCTGATAAAATGAAGAAGGAGTATGGTCTTGTGAAAAAGTCGCAAGGATACTCTATCATGTCAATTCAAGATCAGGAAGTCCAATTCGCTGCCGAGATCATGACAGGTACGATTATGAGGATGTGTTGCACGGAAGAAGTTTTGACATCGATAGTGTCACCTGCTACATAGTGTGCGAAGGGCATGCAATATAATTGGTCCAAGTATCTCTGCCAGGATTTCCTCACGAACTGCTAATAAGCACAAGAAGAAGGTAAACCCTTTCATTATGCATGGCTTCTCTTATCCATTGTACTAGTTGGGTGGAGGTTGCTGGAGGACAACCAATTTCCTCCGCACAAGAATGATTTTTCCGAGGCAGTGTTCTTCACCTCGCTATGGTCTATGAAGGATGCGACTCGCATCCCGGGAATGAAGCTTTTCCGAGTCCTCGTGGAGATCATCCTTCGATTGCTGATCAATCAGCTGCTAAGGTTTTCCCCCACCTTGTTTGGGAAATTAACAACTTATGTGAAGTTCAAGGCTAACTTTCACAACATCTCAATCTGTGTGTGAAAGGACCCAGAAGGAACTTTGCATGTGCTTCCTTATTTAGTATCCGAGACAGATGTGCAAGAATTTGTAGGGTATTGGCCACCGGTGTGGCACGAACCTACAACACCGGAGGTAGGAACTAGCAAAGGCATAGAAATCTATGTTGCACAAAAGCAGAAGGACGTCACTTAGAAAGTTTCGCACAACTTGGCTAAACAAAATAACAAGGAGGTTGCTAAGGCAGCTGTAGAGAAGGCATGTGTAGAGGCAGAGCACGCTGCTAAAGAGTAGGCAGAGAAAGAATGAATGGATGTTGAGGAGAGTGAGAATGATCTGGATTTAAATAGGAATGCAACAAATTACAAATATAACCATACATACAGAGATGCAGTAAAAATAATACTTCATTTCATTACTGAAAAATGCTTACAAACAGAAATGGAACTAAACTAGCTAGGGCGATGGTAGCTTATCTCTAAGAAGAGATGTAGCAGCTACATGCCTCTGAACTATCTTACAATGAGGCCTGAAGGCCTATTTATTGTTGAGAAATAGTATAAAGCCCTAAACATCCAAAAAACTAACCTTAGGAGATGAAGCACCAAACTATGGGCCCCATTTTGGGTAAACTGGTACATCAACTTCCCAGGGTTGTAACTTTGGCATATGATCTCCGTTTGATGTGCATAATACCTCGTTAGAAAGAGCTATCCGAGGCTATGACTTTAGGAAGATAAAAATTAGACCATGGAACCACGATGCTCCCAAATTTCCCAAAAAACGTCATTTAGGGCCTTAAAATGGCTCCGGAAGTTCAGGACTTGAAAAACTACTAAAAATAGTAAACCATGCTACAGTTAAGGAAACTGAAAAACTGAAAGAAACATTGGTGGGGGTCTGAGTGGAATTGGCCGGTAGCCACCAATATCCACATGGATCATTCCTCCCCCCTTAGGAAGTAATGGTCCCCATTGTGTTGAGTTCCTCCATGAGATGAGGAAACTTCTGATGAACTTGGTCCTTGGTGAGCCACTTGCCCTGGTGAAGGAGTTGGCCTTCTTTGACAACTCGATACAGTTGGATCTTTTGCTGGCAAGTGTGCTTGATCTCTGTGTCCATGATCTGATCAGTTTCAACTTTTTCCAAGCAATCTAGATTTAACTCTGTGGGTGTGAGTTGTTCTGCAATGTCAGATGTCTCTACTAATGGTGGAAAGTATGGCCGAAGGCGATCCACATTGAACACTAGGTGCAGGCCAAGGAATGGGAGAATGTTGAGCTCAAATGCATTGTCTCCCATAGCCTTGGTAATGGTGTAAGGACCACATTGGAGTGGTTTGAGTTTCTGATAGGCTTCGGTAAGGCATTCCTGTTGTAAATGCAACTAGACTTTGTCGTGCACCTGAAACTTGTGTGACACCCGATGTTGATCATGTCGCTGCTTGTACTTGGCATTTTATTTCTCCAGAATGTCGTGGACTTGCTGGCGAATATGTTGGATGTGCTCAATGAAGCTGTTTGCCTTATATGCTTCAGACCGGACATGAGACGAATCTTCCTGAGTAGCTACAAATGGCATGGTCACATCAATGGGACATAGTGGTTGGAATCCCAAGCCCACCTAAAAAGGGTTGTGTCTAGTCGAGCTGTGGAGAGCCTAGTTATAGCTGTGTTGAACATAGGGGAGGCTCTCATCCCATGTATGTGGATGCTTTGAGTTGTACATGGACAGAATGTGTACGATCATCCTATTGAAGACCTATGTCTGGCTATCATTTTGGGGATGGAAGGCTGTGGACTTAGTGAGTTTGGTCTCTAGCATTGACCAGAGATTGGACCAGAATGCACTGAGGAAATTCCTATCCCGATCTGAGATGATAGATTGGGGGATCCCAAAGTGTACCCACACTTGTTCAAAGAAGAGTTTAACTATGGCTTCTTCTGTGACATTCTTCTTGCAGGTCGCCATAATGGCCATCTTCGAGAACCTGTCGACGACCACAAAAACACGTCATTTCCATGCTTAGGAGAAGGAATATCCGACATGTAATCCACGGATATGGATTGCCAAGGTAAACTAGGGGTAGGAAGCGAGGTATAGAGGCCTTGCTTCTTGATGGTCGGTTTGGCAATGGTGCACAAGGTGCATGATCTGATGTACTTCCTAACATCCTGTCAAAGATTCGACCAATAGAAATACTTTTGCAGTATTTCCACCATTTTATCAACCCCAAAATGCCCAACAGCCCGACTGTAGTGTGCTTCCCAAATCATCTTGGCACGCTCGCTTGAAGGAACACAAAGGTGACCCAGGTGGCATAACATGGCATCCTGGAGGTGATAATCTGAAACATGCTGACCTTCCAAGAGTGTCTGGTATGTGTGGCTAAATTCTGGGTCGCTTTTGTAGAGAAGTGGCCAATCAGAAGTCTCATGACCACAAGAGTTGAGCATGGTGGTTAACGCCATGATCGGTGGTTGACTAAGGCAATTTGCAACATTATTGGAGCTACCCTTCTTATACTTGATATTCAAATGGAATTCTTGCAAGTATGTGGATCACTTTTGATGGCGATCATTCTACAATTTCCCTTGGGTTTTTATGAACTGCAGGGCCGGTGGTCTTTGTGGATGACAGTTTCCTTCCCCAAAATGTAATGGTTCCATTGTCGGTAGTACTGCATAATGGAATACATCTCTTTGTTCTAAGTGGGAGACTTCTGAACTGTGTTTGAAAGTGTGTCACTGTGATATGCAATTGGATGCCCATGTTGAGTAAGGACTGCCCCAATAGAATAGTTAGAGGCATCTGTCTTGACCTCAAATGGTTGTTGCAAGTCTGGTAATGCGAGCATTGGTGCTGAGTAGAGGCAATGTTTCAACTCTGTGAATGCCTTCTGTTGAGATTCAGATCAAAAGAATTTTTATTTCGCTCCTCCTTTGGTGACTTGACTCAAGGGCCAAGTGATATGAGAAAATCTCAACATGAACCTGTGGTAGAAGTTGGCAAGACCCAGAAAGCTGCAGAGCACTATCAGAGTGGTTGGAGATGTCCAATCCCGAATGACTTGGATCTTGGCTGGATCCACATGCACCCCCCGTTCATCAATAATGTATCCCAGATAATGAACCTGGGTCATGCCAAAAGTGCATTTCTCCAAATTGGCATATAACATGTGTTGTCGTAGTGTTTGGAGAACTCGTCGGATGTGGTGGAGGTGCTCTTCCCAACTCTGGCTGAAGATCAGGATGTCATCCAAGTATACCACTACAAATGAGTTGGTGAATGGCTTCAAAATGTCATCCATTAGCCTCATGAAGGTTGTAGGAGCATTTTTCAACCCGAAAGGCATAACCAACCATTTGAAAATGCCCTCCTTGGCTTTGAAGGTAGTCTTCCACACATCAGAGGGTTCGATTGGTACCTGGTGATATCTTGACTTCAAATTGATCTTGCTAAAATATTTAGCCCCCTTTAGTTGGTCTAGGAGTTCATCAACCCATGGGATTGGGTACCTATTATGAAAAGTGATCTTGTTTGGTGCATGATAGTCAATACAGAGTCTCCAATTCCCATCCTTATTTTGTACCAACATGATAAAGCTCCCACAGGGCGATGAACTCAGATGGATGTGACCTTTCTATGGCAGCTCCTGAATCTGCCTCTTGATTTCATTGTTCTCCAGAACGGAGCGTCGATAGATTGTTCCATTGGGCATGATCCACCCAGGGTTAGATCGATTGAGTGCTTGTCTTGACAATGCAGAGGAACCCCTACAGGGGAGGTGAAGATGTCCTTGTACTCCTCCACGACCTTGTCCATCTGTAGTTGTTATGTAGAGGGGCCCTGTTTGGAGGTCGTGGCCATTGTCTTCTTCTTTCATTGAGGGTGTATCATTAGGAAAACAAATTTCCAGATTTTGGAAATGAGCTTACTGCATTGTTTTACAGTAACCAAAGAGATGGCGATAGGCGGTGCTACCTTTGGTATCATGTACAACTTATTTCCCAAAGTAACAATAACAACACGAGGCCTTGATTCATACACAACATGTCACTTCCACAAGTATGGTTGGCCTAATAATACATCACAAACATCAAGCGGAGTAATGTCACACAATACCTCATCCGTGAAGGGCTTGATGTTGTATGGAAGTCGACACTGCTAGCTCACGCAAAGATACCATCCTTGGTGAAGCCACCCAATGGTGTACAGTTGTGGATGTGCTATGGTCAGTAAGCCCAACCACCTCATGACCTCTGCCAAAATGATGTTATTTTGGTTCCCAATGTCAACAATGAACTGTAGCGAGGAGCGCTTTACCCACATCTGGGAGTGGAAGAGGTGCTCCTCATCCTTTGGATCTTCGGGTTTCTCCTTCTAGATCTTCATGGAGGCAATGGTGGCATTGGGATCCACATCGATAATTTTCTTCCCTTTGTCATTCCCCTTGTGGGGTTTTGACTTAGAGTCAGAACATGCATATGATTCTGAAACCTTTAGCTTGACCATTAGTCATTTCTTGGCTTAACAATCACTTTTGTTGTGAGTGGAGCTCTTATGGAGCTCACACCACTTTCCCGTGTCCTTTTTCCGCTTCGCGGTACTGTTCTTTGCTTGCAGCTTTGGCGGGTTGTCTTGGGCCACCCCACCTTGGCTTTGTCCTTTGTTCTGCGGTTTGGGGGAACCTTTCCCTTGCTTCAGATTCATAGAGCCAAAGTCTCACTTCTTCTATTTAAACTTTTTCTCGATCTTGAGGAGATATCGGTATGCCGTGCCGAGCGAGGAGATGTTTATGAATTCTATTTCGCCTTGGATGTACCTCTGTAGGTAGTCGTGGTATTTCAGTACCAAATGCTGCTCCTAATCCTTGATACCCAACTTTGTGCAAAGGGTATGGAAAATATTGGTAAACTCTGGCACATCTTGGTCCCTTCCCTATCACAGCATGGTCCACTTTATGTATTGATCCTCATAGTTTCTGATAGGGTAGCACTGCTCCTTGATGGTAGTCCGAAATGAATTCCAAGTGGGTGTGGCTGGAAATAGTGAGGCCGTACTTTCATCATTCCGCTTACAGTAGGTTTCCCACCAGTCCTTGACATGGGGAGCGGCTTTGAGAAGAGCAAAAGTAATCTTTTCCTGGCCAGAAAAATCATGAACAGAAAAATACCCTTCTAGCAAATTTAACCATTTATCTATGGCATCTGCATCTATCTAACCCTCAAATATGGTAATGTCAAAGTTAACTTGTACCTTAAAGGGTGTGGCGCTTCCAGTGTAGTTGCTGGAAGTAGATGTGTCGCCCTTAGGTAGCCGCTGAAGGATCTAGGCAAAGTTGTCCATCATCGCGTTCCTTTGTCGCTTGAGGGCCTCTTCGAGCAAGACTTTAATAGGATCTCCTGCCCCCTCATATTTCTTTTCATCTGCCATGGGAGGCCATTGGGATTTGCAAGGTTGGTCTTGCAAAGGTTGGACCAGTTCAAGCCCTAACTCCTTATATCCCGACCTCGTTGGGGAGATGCAAAGAACAACAGAAAAAGAGAAAACCGCTCTGATACCACTGATCCAGATTTAAATAGGAACACAACAAATTATAGATATAACCATACATAGAGAGATGCAGTGGAAATAATACTTCATTTCATAAAATACTGAAAAATGCTTACAAACAGAAATGGAAATAAACTAGCTAGGGTGATGGTAGCTTATCTCTGAGAAGAGATGTGGTGGCTACATGCCTTTGAACTATCTTACAATGAGGCTCAAAGGCCTATTTATTGTTGAAAAACAACAGAAAATCCTAAACATCCAAAAACCTAACCCTAGGAGATGAAGCAGCAAACTATGGGCCCCGTTTTGGGCAAATTGGTACATCAACTTCCCGGGGTCATAACTTTGGCATATTATCTTCGTTTGACAGGCATAATACCTTTTTAGATATATTTGAGGACTACAACTTTGGGAAGAGAAAAATAGGTTCATGGACCCATGATGCTCCCAGATTTCCCAAAAAACGTCATTTAGGGCCTCAAAACAACTATGGAAGTTCAGGACCAGAAAAATTGCTAAAAATAGTAAATTGTGCTACAATTAAGGAAACTGAAAAAATAAAAGAAACACTGGTGGGGTCTAAGTGGAATTGATGGGTGGCCACGAATATCCACCTAGATCAGAGAACTCTACTTCGCATCATACTGAAGAGTAAGAGTTTTCAGAATAAGGACGAGGTGACAGTGAGGAGAAGAGCACTCCTTTCATCCTGAAGAAGCAGGGGCAAGAACAGATGGGTGCACACAAAAAAAGCACAAGTCTGATTAGCAGACATATATTGATCCCATGGTATTGATAGAAGGCGATCTCGATGAGGTCAGCGACAAGATATGGGACACAAACTCAGAAGTGCTGCAACAGTTTGAGTAACAATACATGTAGACACTAGGCAACGTTTAGAAGGATCTATCCAAGCTATAGATCCAGGAGAACACGATTCAGGTGGGGGTCAAATAGGCAAGCGGATTCCAAGTGAGCTTGAAACATGGAAGCGCATAGTAGCCGATATTGAACGGACTCGGGATCTTTGAGTAATTCCTCTTCCAGAGGGGTAAGTCCTTGGGGAATTAGACGAGGATCATACTGTGCTTATCATAGTGAAGGATATGGGGTTGAACCTTGCCGCACAACTTCTCCAGACCCTTCACGCACTACATTAGGGAGTCTTTGACGAGTTGAAAATTAGAGAGAAGGGCACACTCCCTGTCATTAGTGAGTTTAAAGTCAACAACAAGCAACTTTTTGTAGAAAAAAATCAAGCATTGAAGGAACAGGAGGAATTGTGGACATAGCGCAAAAACTTGATAGCAATAATTGAGCAGGCCTACAAGTCTGTGCCTAAGCTCAATATACCAGAAGATGCAAAGGTCTCATCCAAAGTGAGGAAATTAGCTACTGCAGTGCGTACTTCAGAGGAGAAAGTCGATAAGGTGACTTTTAATTTTCAAATGCAAATAGCTGAGCTGCAGTTGAAGTTGCAGCCGACCACACCGCCAGAGGTTCAAGAACAAAGAGGCACAACTATCAAAGAGTCCATAGGTCAACTAGATGTCGTAGTTCAGGGTTGTGACCAGCTATTCACTGAGGAAATGGGCATATCAGATACACTGCAGGAGGATCCTATGCTAGAACTGTTGAACGCAGAGATCAGGTAAGCACAACATAAGTATGCCAAGATCAGTATGACGGTGTAGATGTTGGCACTAGTCCAGCACTACGCATGCTTGCAAGAAGGTAAGGAAAAGTTGATACACATCTAGGAGTTGCAAAAGAAGGTGTCCTTGCTATGTGACTAGATTCAACCCTAGACAGAGGAAGCCTTCCATATTTCATGGAACATTCATGAGATGCTGAAGGCCATGCAACAGACCCAGAGGACTACGCAACTTAAAGTAGAGTGGCAAACCATAGAGAAACTGGTCTACGAAGTCCAAAAATATGTAGAACAGAGTATCGTGGAGCTTCAGACATTGACTAAGGCACTCAACGATCTCCGCCAGAAAGTGGAACAACCAGTCGAGTAACTCGAGGGCAAGTCACGATATTTGTGTTAGGGGCCTATTAGGATGGTGTCGCCATGGATAGTCAATTTTGTAAATAATTTTGTAAAAGATGTAAAGTCTCTCGGAAACATGGACGCGAAGGGTGCAGATAGGTAGGAATCAAAGGGGTCTTATCCCCTTGTTTTTGGTCAGCTTTGAAGACTCACACATGAGCCAGGGGTGTTGTATTAGGAAAGCTATAAATATTTGACTCTTAGCAACTCTTAAATATAACTTGGGATAGAGATTTGGGTACATTAAAGAGTTTTTTTGTCTTGGGAAAGAGCTAAGGCAGGAAGGCTCTGCTTCCTATGCTTAGGTAGAGAAGGGAAGGCTCTTGCAACTGAGTGCACAAAAGGCTTGGGTAGAGTCCACAGTTGAGTGCATGGACTCCTGCAGCTATGTGCATGGGGTGAGAAGATTCTATAATCAACGAGCTGAAGATAAATAAAGATAGGTTCTTGAAGAATTGTTGAGTATTTCCATTGTATCTGTTTATGTTATATGCTATCGATTAATGATATGTTTCTGAAATATTGATTGAATGCTACACGAATTAACTGAATCTGTCTTAATAACATATGAAGTAAATTGATATCCATTTCCACGAAGTTAGAAGCTAATTCTCTTATGATTTATGATAAATTAAGCATATCTAGGAGACACTCTCTCTAGGGTTGCTTGTTGATGCGCGAAAGTAGGTAAATCAGCTGTGTAGGGCCTGTAAGGATTGATCGTGGGCCTTCGCGAAGGTTTGCATACCAGTTAACCTAGTTACAATAAAAGAGCCCTAGAAGTCAATCGATCTACATGGAATCAGATCTAAGGCACTGGAAGACATCACAGTAGTCTCTAGATGCAGAAACTTGGTTCTTGCATCCCCCAATACTACTTCGGGTGAGATTGCAGCCTGCACTACGTGGGTTGTTGCTGAAAGGGCCGATAATGTAGGGTTTGTTGATTGGAACAACTAACTCTGAACCTGGGTCAGCACCCCCTAAGACAAAAATTTCTTTTCCTTCTTGAAACGTTTGTCATAAGTCCTTAAAAAGAAAAAGAGAAAAACATTTGTTTTCTTCCTTTGTTTTCTTTGGTTTTTGGTTTTATGGTCTTTTTGGTTTTTCAACAATTGTGAAAATCTTTGCTTGAGGTTGAAATTGGATTCATTTGGGAGATATTTTCTTGGATATTTGTTTCTCCTTGGTTGTAAAATTTTGGCTTTTGGTCTTTGAAGGAACACATTTTTTTGTTACTGTATTCCATAAAATCTTGCATACGCATTTTAGTATGCATTGAGGTAGTTTTCAATTTAGGCATTTATTATCTTTCGATAGGTGTTGAATGTGTGAGTATGTTTAAAGGAAAAATAAAGGATTTTTTCTTTCATAGGTTTCTTGTAGAACCTTGAAGAGATCACTTTTCATTGAATAAAAAGAAGTTGCATTTGCATGTAGCCTAGTTTTCTATTGGTTTCTTTGTGCATCAGAACATCACAAGTTGCACTTCCACTACCCGTGACCTAAATAACAACCAATAAAATGAAGCACTTAATTTGAAATGATCTATATTTTGTTTTTTTGATATATACATCAATTAGCCAAGGCAATTTAGGGCCTTGGAATAGGTTTCTATAGAGTAAGCACTCCAAGGCCAATCTTAACCAAAACATAGAAGTTTATTAAAGAGTGCAAATCAAGTATTGTTAGGTTTTCTAGAATAGCTCCTCTAAAACAATATTTAAGCACAAGGATGAGTGAAAAAAGGGAAAGAGAGATACCCCATCTCCTACTTGTTGGAGCCCGTGCCCATGACTATGCTGCCAAACCTTTGATTACAAGTTGGTGACCTTAGTTTCCTATCCTAGGGACTTCATATGTGACTGCAGGGGGGAATTACCATGGTACCTGAGATAAAAATTGCATCACTTTCATAGTAACTCTAGAGGGCACCCTTACGATGCTCGAGTACTTGCACCAGAAAAGGCTATTGTCTGGACGTCAAGGTAATTGTTTTTGATACCTTCACTGGTAGGCTTGGGCCGTAATTATCCCAAAATATCTTCAAAAGGACCTTATCTCTCCTTTCTTGTATTTTGGTGTTTGGTCCTAATCTCCTAGAGCTGAAGTACCTGAAAATTGCATGTCCGGTTGTATCTTTAGGGACCTTTTAGTGAGTGCTATTTTCAGCTAGATTTCCATAAGTTTTTATTTTTTGAGTCTTTAAAAAGTTCTCTTAATATTTAAAAGTGGTCGATCGACTGGTTTGTTGGTCTTGGAGGCTTCATGGGCTTTCACCTGCGAGTGCCAAGCCTTCATCTAGAAGGCGTAGGAGAAATTCGACTAGTGATTTTCAACCAGTAGAAGCTGACACATCACACATTAATCCTTCCCCAGGGGCTCTCATTTCACAGGGTGAACCTATTTCAGTTCATAATTTGGATGGAAATTCTTCAGTCCTTGCTAGGGTGCTCTTCCAATTATAATAAAAGGTTGATATTGAAGACGCCCTTGAGTCCCTCGTGACTCTGTCGGAACCTCTTCCTTTCGATATTCCTTACCTTGTAGAATACGTGGGTACCTCAACTCATAGGCCAACAAGCCCTGTTAGCTCTCCTTCTTTTTTTTGATGGCCAATGTTAGTGGTGTAAGTATGGCTACTAGTAATTTTGTTATGCAAACCCGTCCTTCAGTTGAAGGAGGGGGTAATATTCCTATCTCTCTTGTTATGCCTAGTACAATACCTGTTGGCTCTACCTTCATTCTAGGTTCGAGTGGGGGAACCCAACCTTCCACCCCTTTCTTTGGTGCCTATCCTTTTTAGATGCCATCTAGTGGGATTCCTTCGATTCCTTCAACCTTCCCATCTACTGTTTCCACATCCATGACTTCTATGCCATGCGGTTCAACATCTTTTGAGGGTTTCACTTTTGGAATTGGTCATGTTCCTCCTTCCAATCCATCTTTGAACTTAGGATTGGTACCTTTCTCTAGATAGGCTCAGAATGTTAATCCTTTCCAAAGATGTTTACGGGTTGGGAACTTATCCCATTTATTTTGTCAGCTAGGGATTAGTCCCTTCCCTTATGTTGTGACGTCACAAGTCCTTCCTCCACTAGCTAATGCATGGAATCCTTATGAGGGGCTTTCCCCTTATTTTAATGTTCCGCTAGGAGGAAACTAACCTATGCATGGTTACCCTACAACAAGGGGTTAATACCCTCCAAATAGTTCTAGGCCACAAGGATATCCTTATGGTCTGAGTACTACTATGAGTAACCCGTGGCAACCTGGTGCCTCTCCAAATCTAGGATACACTTTTTCTAATGCTAGAGATTATGCTCTTGGTGGGTGGAATTCTCCTATTCCTTCATGCTTACCATTCATGGCGACTTTGTACTTGTCAGTTCTTTCAAAATTGACAAACGATTTGATCCGATATAATCTGGATTGGTCTACAGTCCCCACCAAAATTCCATCTGATATTTCAAAATTTGAAGGGAAGTCTAGAGAGGATCAAGTTGATCATATAATCACGTTCAATTTGTGGTGCTCATATAAATTTTTGATCAATGACTCGATCAGGTTGATATTATTTCAATGCACCCTGACTGGAAATGTTGTAAAGTGGTATATTGAGCTTAGAGAGGGTAGATTTTCTATGTTTGGTGAATTGGCTACTATGTTTATAAATCATTTTCAGTTTCTTATTCGATATGATGCCAGAACTGAACTTCTAGGAAATTTTCGATAAGACAAGGAAACTCATATTTTGACCACATCTAAGGGTGACGCAAAAGGAAGAGGCTAATGAAGGAATATATCCCTAATGAGTTTCTTCTAGAATGGTTTTTGAAATATTTGTAGCTAAATATTTATAAGGATGTGTCATTCTCCAGAGTGTTCATTGAAGAACATTCCATATTTAGATCACAACAGTTAGAACTCATCTATTCTCAATCTTCAGTCATTTACGATATTTTTCCCTATTCTCATCAATTGAAGGTCGATATAGCCAAACCTAAGCCGAGACCCCATGCCGACAAAATTGTAGGATCAATCAATAGTAGTATGGCTAACCTGTTGAATCAATTGTAGAAATTGTATTTATAATATAATTCTCTAGCACAAGTTATTGATGAGCTTGAGTATTACAACAATAATGTTGCAATTCCCAAGGCTACCAAATTTAATTATCAACCTTGGGTTCATACAAAATTAAGAGGTATCGGCACTATATTTACAGCATACAATGTGTCATTCCTTCACTATCATAATGTAATGGAGTGCATGTAATGAGATCAAATCTTGAACTAATTGCATAAATTGAAATTCTTGAAGTGGAAAACTTAACCTATTATAAGAAAGAAAATAAAAGGAAAGAAACCTACTATAATTTCATCAAGTAAATACCATGAAATAAATTTCAACCATTACATTTCAAAGAGTTTATATCCATTATCGGGGTTCATTGGATGTGGCAATCATTATTGTATTATCTATTTCATACATCTGTCCATTAGCCCAAATCATAGAAATGTTTTATATGGGTAAAGAGGCAATTGATAAGTGGTATTTATTCATCCCTAATCATTCATTTAGAGCCTAGGGGTCTTTATTCAACCCTAAGGGACAACAACCAAGCTTCTTGAGTGAATCTGGGAAAGTATATACATGTTGGAAGGTTGTTATAGGAAACTATATGTTATAGACATTTTTGTGCCTCGCGTCCAGGAGCAGGAAATGTCAATAATTACAGGGATCCTCAGTCCCTAAACATGTTGTTCTTACCCCTAAAAGAACAAGGTCATCAATCAACAGCACTTCCAAATCAGTTCTCCACCTGAAAACACTTCAGAACAGGCTTATTTTGGATCATGTCAGCTGCTTAACTGAGCTTCTGCGCTGTATTGCAACTGTCCCACTCTGTACCTGCGCTGGAAGTCAAAAACTATGAAGGCTACCTGCGCTGGGCGAGATTGGCCAAGTGGCACAGTCATTCTGCAAGGTGTCAACTGCCCAGGAAGCTTCCAAACTGACACTTGGTTCATGAGATTCGCCCTGTGATGAGTAAGAGGTACTTGATCACCATGTGTAAGCAAGGATCTCCAAGTGGACTCAAGAACTGAAGATTAACTGAAGAGGGAGAGGACACTAGTCAGCTCTATGCCAGCCTCAAGCTGACTCATCCTCTCTTCTTCTCTCCTATATATAGAGCTCTTCTATGAGGTCTAAGGAGGCTGGAATTTTGGTATAAGCAAGGAGGTGCTGTTGGTATACTGCCAGGATTATTGGGTGATTGTTTTACTAGAGGTGAAGAAGAGAGTTCTTGCTGCCGAGGAGGTGCTGCTGGATTGGGGCCAACATCATTGGTTGTAACTTCCTCTGGAACCCTGTTACTTTCTATCAATAAAGTTTGCATGTTCTTCTATATACTTGTTTTACATAGATGCTTTTGTGTTTACATGTATATTTGATGCAACCTAATCCATGCTTCAATTATGATTGCTTGTATCTCGTAGTTTTCTCCCTTTTGTTGTGCAGATTCTGTGTGTAGCTGGATCGGCTTGGAGAGTAAAGAGCTGGGAACGGGATACAAAGCGAGAAGGACAAGGATCGACTAAGCGCAAGACACCAGGTTGGTTGATCCTCTTTCTATTCTCTCTGTGCTTTCATAAAGATGAACATGAAAACTTTGTCATTCAGTTGTTGCTAAAGTCTGTCACCTTTAGAAAGGGTTAGTGTCATCCGCATCGGATACTTTTCCCCACAACAAACTGGCGACTCCGCTGGGGAGATCCTAGTATCTTGTTGTTGTAGTATTTTGCTATTCATTTCTTGAAGAAAGGAGTACCGAATCGAAAAGCTTTTGACTCTATCAAAAGCGAAGTAGAGGGTTTTTGCTACTCTTGCTCCTTTGCTGAGCAAATTCAAGATTTAAAGAGCTAATCTACAGATGAATCCTTACTCTTTGTGATAGATCTTTATCCTCTTGATCATCCCTTAGCCTGTACTTAACCCATAGCATTTTATTTCAGTCAAAACAGTACATTTTTGAGCTTTTTATGACCCGGAATTCTTAGCAGACGTAACTCTCGTAAGTCAGTGCAGGCTGTCCACAGGCAGTCTGCATTACAGCGCAGGTGCTCCCTTCGGGAACTGCGCTGAGAGTGAAACTGGCAGACCAGTGCCTGCGCTGGTCCAGTTGGCCTTAGTCTAGCTCAGCTCTTCCTTTGTGTCTTGGCCCTGTTTGCACTTGTTTTTTGGCTGATTGCTTGCTGGTTATTGTATTTGCTGTAGACCACTTCTCCTTGACATTATTCCGCCTCAGTTGTGTGATGAAATTGTAAACGTTCTTTCAGTATTTCTTGTTTCAGTTACAATTTCCCATTGTGAAAAGCGAACCTAGTAGCTGTGGCCTCTTAGATTGCGATCTTATGAGTTAGTGTTATTGCTGTTCATAGCTGTTTTGGATTGGTTTGCTTCTCACTTTATGGTTTGAATCTATACTTTTCCTGTATTTAAAACAAGTCTTTCATAAGGTGTTCTTTTGATTGTGGACAAGCTTGTTTATTTCTACTTGAAAGTTGATTCAAAAATCATACAACAGTTTCCTTTTGTTAAGCATCAACATTAAGGATAACGAAAAGAAATACATGCATTGTGCATTTTGCATTTGACTGTATGCTTGACGATTTAGGAAAATGTGCATTTTAGTGTGTGTTCTTTGATCTGTGGAAAAAGTTGTGTCTTGCTCTTTCCTCAAGTAGATTAAGGTTTTCAAAGTTGAAAGATTGAAAAGATTTTGCTTCTCATTCTTAGATTGCATATAGGAAGTTGTATATATACATCTCGTGGCAAACCTGAAAGGCAAACTGTTAAGAAAGATCAACATTAAAATAAACTCAATTTACATAACAACGCTTTGGAATTTAACGCAAACATCTAGAGGTCTAGGTAGAGACGTGTTCCGGCGTCGTTAAACATAGTGACTGTCGATCTCTACGAAGGTGGGTGATTCCTCCTGAGAGTCGGTGGCACTAACACGGATTTGAGCTCCCGCGTACCGTCGCGTATATTGGGAGACCCCTATAGGCTTTTATCCTTTATCCTTAGGAAACCGTGTCGGCCGCCCTACTGATCGCGATGCAGTGAACACAGCATTCACGAAGATCGACCACCCGTACCGTAAAACGTATTCTGTGGTTTCGCGAAAGGTTTGGCACACCCTCTGCCTAGATCTCCAGAGCAGTTTCTTTTGGCCTTTTTCAAACTCTATAACTGAAAAGGTCCAACCGAGCATTTGTCACTTCGGGCTCGTTAATACATCGAAGGCGACTAGAGTCATCTTTAGCTTTTTCTCGACTCTTAAAACATGAAAAAGCAAGTTTGTGTCTAAAAGCGTCGTAAATAAAACTTATTTTAAAGCGGAACATAATCACCTGTTATTCCCACGTTGATCTTTCAGTTGAAAAGTATGGAGCCCACCAACCAAGGAAGTAACCTTGGCGGAAGTCCAAATCCCTTCTCCTCTTGGGGAGATGTTGGTGCGCCTCATATGGCTACATTGTCACTTCCAGGATTGACAATCGGCCTTCCTGTTTGGCTCTTTTCAACTAATGTTGTCCAAATCGCCACTAATCCTGAGCAGTCGAATCAACTGTCAGAACAATCTAGAACTACCCACCAGCCTTCTACCTCTTGTGATACTTCCTCTGATCCTTCATCTTCGCAGGGTAGAGCCGGCAAAAGTCAGCCTCCCAAGGAGAAGAAAGAAAAGAAGAAGAAAGGGAAGAAGCAGAAGGAGCCTCTGGCGAAGGCGACTGGGGGCAAGCAGAAGAAAACTGACAAAAACCCACACACTGCACCGACCGGGCCTAAATCGCCATGTGTCATTTGCAAAGGGATCCATTTCCATCGTGATTGTCCTTGTATTCCCCGGATACTAAGGGACTGGTCCCCGAGGTTGCACAATCCGGTAGCATCAACCTCTGGTTGTCAAGTTGATTGCATTCCCTCAACTAGCGAGAGTGAAGGACGAAGAAGGGGACCAAGATCACCCTGTCTATTGTGTGAAGGTCACCATGCCATCCACAAATGTCCATTCTTAGATGAGGCAAAGAGAGTTTTGGAAGATCGCCCGGTGTCACCGGTGCAACTTCCGCCTGGATACCGAAAACTCGCGCCTAATCCCTCGATAGTTGAAAATCCAGTTGAACCACTCAAGTGGTCAGCTGATGTGTCAGTCATTGAGAATGAACCTACCGAATCTAGACCAGACGAAAGTCTAAAGGTCGAAACGGCAGTTGACCCGGTTCTTCCTTCAAAGGTTCTATCGTCCAATGACTCTGTCATTGAAGACCTGTCTTCAAATGACACCGTCACCGAAGTGTCGTCTTCATGTGACACCCTCACTGATGAGAACAAGGATGACACCATCCAGGTTCTCTTTATCAGCACCGACTCCGACGAGCATCCGGGCAATGCGCCCATTCCTTTATCGCAGGAAGGAACATCATCTGAGTCGTATCCGGCCGTATATTCGGTCCCACCACCAAGCAACCTGGTTGTATCCTTTGATTGGAATCAACTAGGCAGACCCCGGTTACCAGCCAGTACACCATTTAGAATCATTGTCCAGATCTATAGAATGGTTATGGCTGGTACTATCATTGATGAAGGGGCGTCTGTGAGTATCCTTTCCTCTATTGCTTGGAAAGCACTGGGTTCCCCAGCGCTTTTACCTGAGTTGAGAAATCTCTCAGGTTTTGATAAAGGAACCAGTCGACCATTAGGAATCCTCCCCGATGTACCTGTTACATTGAAGGGGAAGACCGTCAGGATGAACGTGTTGGTAGTTCAAGGACCCTTGGATTATAACCTACTCCTTGGACGCGACTATATTTATTGCATGGGAGCGATAGTCTCCTCACTCTTTAGAGTAATGTGTTTTCCACACGAAGGAAGGGTGGTCAAGCTCGTAGACCAGCTTTCATTTCCGGGATCTCGCATCGCAAATAGTCAAATACCAATCCTAAATGGTCTGTTCACTCAAGATTCGCCTCCGCCCCCAGTCCTCCTTCCCGATGAGCGCGAGTAATTCGGAAAGAAAGACTAGGACCCAGGGGGCATGCACCCTGGTCTGCTTCGGGCAGAAGAAACTCCGGGTATAAGGAAGAATTTCCGCAGGAGAACATGACTAGTCCGTACCCCGTCCGAAGGAAGTGGGGTTGTTCTGGAATAATGATCTTTTGTTAAAGTTATGTGTTTGGGAATCATTCACCTTTGTCTAAAAAAGTGGGCAATGCCCAAGTAGGAATTCCCTTATTGTAACAAGTAGTCACCATCTTTAAATTCAAGCCTCGCCCATCGAAACATATGTTTTGAAGGATAAGCAGGGGCAGTAAACTAAGAAGGAGACCGTATTGTTGTGACAGAGGGTAACCATCTTTGGACAACCCAATGATAGACACCGCCGAAGAAAGAGATTGATTTGCGGCAGCGAATAGAACCACTCTTCGGATAATAAGAAAGAGGCAAGCCTCCCTCGATAATACCAATGTTTTATCTTTGAGTAGTGTTCTTCTATTGTCACAATAGCTGTTTTGTTAAAAGTGGGCCGACAGGAAGTCTGAGTACTGCGTAAGACCCCTTAAAATAACGAGAAGACAAGTATCGTTAGCATTAGATTAGCAAGATGACAAATAACTGTGAACACCCAAAGAAAAGCAGAAGTAGGAGAGAGGAGGGGCAACCTCGAAATTCTATCCTATACCTGGGGGCATGCAAACTTTCTGGAGTGCAAGCTAGGGGCGGTTATTTATCTGGTTTTAAGATTAGCCGTTTCCAAACTTGCATGAAAGAAAGCCTGTGGGGCAGAAGTAAAATTTGCCAAAATAAGAGCATAGCTGTAGTAAGGCATAAGCTCTATAAAAATTGGTCCTTATAGGAGGCGTTCTTATGACTGGTATATCGAGCAGTTTTAGCATATAGTTCATGCTCGTTAAAAAATAAACGTGAAATTCGAGCAGTTTTAGGCCTGAATTTATGCTCGTTAAAAAATAGAAAAGTGTGAGCAAATGTTTCCCCCAGAGTTCAAGCTCATGGAAAAAATGAACCGGTAAATAACCTTTTGAGATCGTAAATTCATTAGCCATAAGAACCTTGATCGTGTTTTCATCCACCACCTCCACCGTTCATTTGGCCGATCATTCACTTCCATTTGTGTGTTTACCTCTTTTGAGAAACAGCTGCGAAGAGTGATTTCACCTAGCCATCCTTGTGACACTGCCGTGATTGGAAATTCCAACCTGTACCTGGAATCTGTAGCTATCCCTGTTTATCACTCGTTCCTCAAAAGACGAGTCTTCTTTCAGCTCTTTTCACTGACTCGTAAAATATGAAAAGTTTGCCGAGTTTTGGCCTTCCAGCTCGTTAAAATGACCGGAACGCTATCCCTCCTCTAAATTTTAATCTTTTTGGACTTGAGGGATTATTGCACAAAAGGATCGAGTGCTTGCCTGGTTCAGCTCGTTAAAAATACCGAACAGCCATCCCTTCTGTATTGTTTTATACTTTTTCGGACTTGAGGGATTAGCTGACGAAAAAGGAATTATGGAGTTGACTTTCTGTACCTTTTTAGACTCTCTAAAAATGAAAAGGACCGAGTTTTCTTTGTCGTTAGACTCGTTAAAATGATTAAATAGCGACAAACTTGTCTTTAGACGAGAACGAGTTTCCCTATCGCTAGGCTCGTTAAATCTTAGCGATGGGCTTGCCCGAAGGGCAGGTTATAGAACAAGCATATGTTATCCTCCTCAAGCTTGACAAAAATAAAGAGGTACTGGTCAGAAATGACTGGGGAAAAATTGGGAGAACATCAAAGTTTAGAGGTAGCAAGTCACTCTTGAACATGACACTTTTCTTCCGTATCACATCGGGTTGGGTTGTCTCATTCACCGGTTTCATCACCATGGTCCTCGCCACACCATCCATTCGGGGTAATGCTACCGATCCATCACATCAGTGTCGTTATATGTTCAAGAGGGGTCATTCAGAAAGTGTCAACCGTGTCCCATCCGCTACCATACATTTTCCTTCATCCATTTCATGATCGCCACCCTGAATCATATGTCACAGTTTGTTTCCACCTCCACTAAATCATTAGCTCCGTTCCGTGTCATTGATGTGGGATTCATTAAGGCCCTCCTTTGACGAATCGCTTCTTGTCGACTTCAGCTCATTATCCAAGAAGTCGATCTAGGAACACCCCCATCAGTACTTTGAAGCTTGCATGCCTCAATGGCAAGTTTCTCACTTCCGGCGACAGGTATACATCAATGACCTTCGACCAGAAGATTTTGCGTGGCGTTCGACGCCAAGTCCTTTATTCACGCCACGTGAATTGTACTGCCGTACCTTGAGGGTCATCGTCATTATTGGTGATTCCTCTCGCGCTTGTTAACGGTTTTCATTATTGACCGGTAATCAAGCGATGTCTTTCCATGTTCGACTTCAGCGTAATTCTCACATGGATCGACTTGTACTTAGAGTGAAGATCGAACGAGTTTGAAGACCCCGGATCTAGTTTCATCCATCCGGGCTGCGATATATATTCAGGAAATATAAAAGCATTTGCCATGTACATCATTGCAGCAGATGATCATCCTCCTCAAAGGATGATAATTTTAGCGGAAGATTATCAGTCTGTCTTCAGAAGATCGTCTGTCATATGTACCAAAATGTATTTATAGAAAGCTGAGCATGGGAATACCCGCCACAGCTAGATCATGAGAATAATGATGAATGAAAGATAATGTATTGTATTGTATTGTATTACAGGGCACTCTCCTCAGCACTGGAACGAACTTCGGACCCTCTAGCTAAAGCATTTCACCCGATTAACGGCCTCATACTTTAGGGGGCAACTGTTATAGACATTTTTGTGCCTCGCGTCAAGGAGCAGGAAATGTCGATAATTACAGGGATCCTCAGTCCCTAAACATGTTGTTCTTACCCCTAAAAGAACAAGGTCATCAATCAACAGCACTTCCAAATCAGTTCTCCACCTGAAAACACTTCAGAACAGGCTTATTTTGGATCATGTCAGCTGCTTAACTGAGCTTCTGCGCTGTATTGCAACTGTCCCACTCTGTACCTGCGCTGGAAGTCAAAAACTATGAAGGCTACCTGCGCTGGGCGAGATTGGCCAAGTGGCACAGTCATTCTGCAAGGTGTCAACTGCCCAGGAAGCTTCCAAACTGACACTTGGTTCATGAGATTCGCCCTGTGATGAGTAAGAGGTACTTGATCACCATGTGTAAGCAAGGATCTCCAAGTGGACTCAAGAACTGAAGATTAACTGAAGAGGGAGAGGACACTAGTCAGCTCTATGCCAGCCTCAAGCTGACTCATCCTCTCTTCTTCTCTCCTATATATAGAGCTCTTCTATGAGGTCTAAGGAGGCTGGAATTTTGGTATAAGCAAGGAGGTGCTGTTGGTATACTGCCAGGATTATTGGGTGATTGTTTTACTAGAGGTGAAGAAGAGAGTTCTTGCTGCCGAGGAGGTGCTGCTGGATTGGGGCCAACATCATTGGTTGTAACTTCCTCTGGAACCCTGTTACTTTCTATCAATAAAGTTTGCATGTTCTTCTATATACTTGTTTTACATAGATGCTTTTGTGTTTACATGTATATTTGATGCAACCTAATCCATGCTTCAATTATGATTGCTTGTATCTCGTAGTTTGCTCCCTTTTGTTGTGCAGATTCTGTGTGTAGCTGGATCGGCTTGGAGAGTAAAGAGCTGGGAACGGGATACAAAGCGAGAAGGACAAGGATCGACTAAGCGCAAGACACCAGGTTGGTTGATCCTCTTTCTATTCTCTCTGTGCTTTCATAAAGATGAACATGAAAACTTTGTCATTCAGTTGTTGCTAAAGTCTGTCACCTTTAGAAAGGGTTAGTGTCATCCGCATCGGATACTTTTCCCCACAACACTATAATTCACCGAATAGCCAAACAAATCAAATCCAAAGTGGATGGGCCAAATAATTTTATTGAATAGTATTTATTAAATCTCCATTCCTAGTGGAACAACTGAAAAATACCTCTGTTAACCCATGCTAAGAAATAATAGAAAATTACTAGTCTAAAATCTAGAAATTCGAGAACTAGTGAGCTAGTAAATGTATCAAATGCATAACCTAATAAAGTTAAAATGAAACAGGGTAATTCTTTTTGTTAACTATAATGTTTTTTTGATCTAATTCAAGTGGAATCAACTCGATTGAAGCTCATTAACATTCTTTAAAAAATAGTGAAATTTACTGTTATTTGCCAAAAAGGACTTCCAAATTTGTTCTAAGGATGAAATTATTCTTGTGATCCTGAAAAATAACACACTTCAACCATTTAATCCAATCCTCTAACAAGAAATCATCAATGCTAAATGCAGGAATAGGAAAAAGCAATAACATGAGATGCATGTGCATAAGAAGCCAAAAGAAGAAAAGTAAATGATACAAAAGAGCTATGAGGCTCCTAGGATGGCAAAGCCCAAGGAAACTCAAAGTGCTATCGTGGAGATGAAGATTTAGAAGCTTAAGATAGCATGAATCTTCATTATTTCCATCAATACAATTACATCCCTTCAAGAAATGAAAATGGAGTTGGAAAGATACGAGTTCTCTCCATAAGAAGACTAATTAAAATCAACACCAAGAGGAAAATTCGACTTGGTACTTATAAAAAATGATTAGGAAGCATTCCCCATTAAAGGGGGAAGCTTTCCGCACCAAAATCCCTTAATTAGTGTATCTAGTTCCCAATACTAGGAATTTGCATTAAATGACAGGGAACAAATTCCTAGATTTTCTCAATCATTGGAGCTCCATAATCTATGAAATTATTTCAAAATATATTCTTGATTTATTATTCAATATTGATCCTCCTATAGTAGGTAACAATTCCCTAAATTATCTCCTCCTCTAAATCTTCATTATTTGCTCAATATTCTCACAATATTCCACAAAAATAAATAATATTAGTCACAAATATACAATTATCCATAAACCTTCCTAATGAACATATTAAAGTTAAAAATTGCATTGTCTAATGCAAAAGGAGAGGTTTAATGTGCTGAAAGATGGTCGGATGGGCCTTAATTTATGTCTAATTTAGAGGCCCATCATACCACCTACTAAAAGTGTTTCTCATCCTCTTAGCAAATTAGTGACCTCATTGCGCCTCATTCATGGCCCTGGTGGCCTCTCTCTTGTGCATTCCTCAGTCCTTTCTCTTAAGAATATTGGTTGTAAGTTCCGCAAGGACAAGCACAAAAATGTAGTTGTTCTTTTCATGATTGTTTAACAATTGATTCAAGAAAAAAAAACATAACTTTCCTCTTTGCAAGTGAACTCTGTTAACTTGTAGATCCATTTCATTCATATCCTCTCCCTTTAAACCTTCATTCAATTTTCACTCATTTTTCCAAAACTGTTTGTGCATAGAAAAAACATGGTGTTTCTTGAGACCATTATTCTACCTTCTTCCCCTTATTCAATATGGGTTTCTAAATATTTTTCAGTTTGGGAAGGTTTTCCACATTCTTTTCCAATCTCCTGCTACCTTTTTCTACCATTTGGACACCATTGAAACCTTCAAAACACCTTTAGATGAGAAGTAGGATATCCTATAGTAATACCTGTAGTAATTACAAGAAACCATGTAGTAACTACAGGAAACCCTGTAGTAGCCTGTTTAAACCTATTCTGAGCAGAAATTATAGTTTGGGGCTAGGATAGGATGTCAAATTGACTTCCATTCCTTTCTCCCCGTTCTGTAACATCTTTTAGGCCTTGAAAAAAAGCTAGGAAGAGATTAGACATCTCTTGGAAAGGCTCTTTTCATTACTATAGTTTGAGTTCTATTTTGACGTTGAATACCTTCTTTCCTTTTGTAGCCTTATTCTTCTGTTTTTTTGCCTAGATGATTTACTAATGGCCATGGAGTTCTCTGTTTTGATCAAGTCTCTCTTAGGCACCGCCATTTTGGGTTTTAGCACAATTTGTTCCTTTATTCCTCCTTGTAGCAACATTCTTCCTTCCTGTAGTAGTCATTCCTTCTCTTTCAAGATCTTCTAACTATATGGGAGTGATAATGAATGATGTAGAGACTTGGGAGAATGATGTTAGGGCTGAGAGGAAGTAGTGTAGGTTTGTGAAAATGGAGAGGATGAGGTCTGTGTTTTTTTTTTTCCAAGAAATTTTCAAGGTGAGAAAAGTGTAGGGTTTGTTCTTGAAAAATATTAATTTTTCTTATCAAATGAGATGGATGAATGATGGATATATATTGGATATGAAGTGGATGGAGGGCATGGAGTGGTATGGTGACCTGGCCTTCACAAAAATTTCCTCTTTTAACTGTTGTCCCCATTCCTTGAAATCATCACCCTTCCTAATTTGTTTTTTCCACATTGCATGATTGAATGAGTTAGTTGTATTAACTAGTTGAAGGTGGTCGAGAGTGTTGACGCATCCTTAGCTTATAAAATCTCATCTCTCATGCATTGACAACAAATTTATAACTATAATATGCTCAAGAGAAGAGGTCAAGAATATTTCATGCTTGTACCTACCTGATGATTGTTGGAGAGGCATGCATGCTACTGCTGAGTTGATGATCGATCCATGATCCTATGGAGGTGATAATTTCCTTTGTTTTCTTCTGCACAAGTCTTCATAGCTTGGTGATTCTAAACCTACGTCTTCCGGTTACCATGAGCAAGCTACCTTAGTCAAATACGACCTTATTGGAGTGTTGGGCTGGGCCATGGGTGCCTTCCCCACACTTTTCACAACTGTCATACCCCTTAATAACACTTCATTTCACCTTCCCTACCTTCGTATAGCCTTCAACTAGTTTCTTGTAGAAAACAATAACATCTTGCAGTAACTACAGGAAACGCTATAGCAGTCTGTTTAAACCCAAATCTCCCAAATGGTATACTGGATTGACCTAAAATTTCCCAATATGTTCCCACCATCGTTATGCTCCTCCCCATAAAAACATTTTCGGCATTGGATGCAAAAATGACGAGAAAGAATGAAAATGGTCGTAAATGATGGAGGTCAATTTCTTGAGAATTGTGCACTTTAATTGACTGAAATCTATTGGTCATGTTACCATCATCCATATGCATCTCCCATGAAACAACTTTACAAATCGATGCATGAATATTGATAAAATTAAAAAATGGTTGTAGGTGACAGAGGTCGATTTCTCAAAAACTATGCACTGGAATTTTCTAAAATTTCTTGGGCATGTTACTATCATCCATATGCATCTCCCCATGAAACAGATTGGTAGACTGATGCATGGTGTTCAAAATATCACAAAAATAATTTTATTCTCTAATTATTTTTGTTTCCTGTAGTAATTACATGATCTTTCTATAGTATTTTAGGATAGCAAGAAAAATGAGTGGTAAAATCTTGGGAATGATGAGTGGATGGTGGAACGAGATGAGGGTGATGGATTGTCATGGACTTGGTCCTATTGGAGCACTTAAGCAAAGGAGGAGAAAGTCAAAATTTGACTTCTTTTGACTAGGCTTGTGATCAACTTTTCTTTTGGTGGCTCACTTATTTTTGTCACTTATAGAGGTTGGACAAGACCTACATTCATGAGAGAGAGATACATGGAGAAAATATTTTTTATCTATTTTTATTCAAGGCCTACTAGCCACCTCAATGAGGTTTCCAACTAGTAGGTCTATCTGGGAACCCCAAAGGAGGTTTTCACCTAGGATCTTTTCTTTTTCTTGTTGTTTTCTCTTTTTTTCCAACCCATTGACTACATCATGGAGGTTTTCAATCAATGAGACAATATCAGGCACCTAAAAGGAGGTTTTCACTTGAGATTTTATTTTTTTTCTCTTATTTTTCATTTTTTATTTATTTTCCTATCCTACTCTAGTTGAAAAAATAAAATCATTTTCAAGTGTAGGAATACTTCCAATGAAGCCAAGTGCACATGAAGGTGACAGATAAACTGATGTTTAGGCTTAAATATATGCTTTCATAGGCACCTGAATATGAGAGAAAAACTTATTTGATTGAGATGATGTCAGGAATTATTGAAGAAGAGTGGGTTGCTACAACTTGACACTTTGCTCGAACCATATTTCGATATATCAACACCTTAGAAATAAGCCTCTTCGAGGGGGAAACCTCATTTATATTTCACAAATGAACAATTCTTAGACGAGTCAAATGATAAAACCTCCTTTCTATATATAGGAGACTAAGGGGTCACAATATAACCAAAGCTAACCTAACAATAATAATATAAAGGCACAATAATAACAATATGGGCACAATAGGGGCACAACAATAACAATAAGGGATACAACGACAATAGTAATGGGGGAAACACTAGTATTATAGGGACCTAGCATGCCCCTCTCCTTCAAAGAAGTGTTGTCCTCAATTCTTATGTAGTTTTGGATGCTTCTGTATAAAATACTCATCCTCCAATTTGGAATCTTCAATGGGTAAGTTCTTCCACTTGATGAGATACTCTAAATTGATCGATTTCATAGTTGTCGAATTATTGTTTCTTTGACTACTTCAAGTTCCAATATGACTTTACCTTCCTCATCATGTTTTGGAAATATTGTTTGAACTAGAAGCTTGTCACCTATAACCTTCTTTAAGCATGAAACATGGAAAACTGGGTGCACTCGGGAAGCTGCAGGAAGCTCCAATTTGTATGCCATTGTACCTATCTTTTGCAACACCTTGTATAGACAATAATACTTTGGTGATAATTTATTATCCTTGTTAGCTTGCTTGAGGGACATTTGTTTATATGGTTGTATCCATAGGAATACAAAATCACCTACATCAAAACTTCTTTCGCTGCGATGTTGATCTGCCTATTGTTTCATTCTAGTCTATGCCAAGGTGAGGTTATCCTTTAAGAGTTGGAGAACTTGTTGCTGGTGCTCGATGTGATCTTCCACTGCTTGAACCTTAGAATTTTCTCTTAAATATGATGTGATGGATGGTGGATGATATCCATAAATTGCCATAAATGGGGTCATTTTTGTTGCAGTATGGAAGGAAGTGTTACACCATCTTTCAACTAGAGGCAACCATTTGACCCATTGTGTCTGTTTATCAGAGACAAAGAAACGAAGATATCCTTCCAAACATTTATTTACTATCTCAGTTTTCCCATCAGATTGAGGATGATAAGATGAGCTATGAGCTAACTCAGTACCATGACAAGAAAATAATTATGTCCAAAAATTTCTAGTGAAAATGGGATCTTTGTCACTTACAATAATCTTTGGGTTTCCATGCAGCTTTTGAATTGTTTCCATAAATGCAGTAGAAACTGTACTCACTTTAAATGGATGAGATAATGCACAAAAGTGTGCATTTTTGGTAAGTCTGTCAACTACCACCATGATACACTCTTTCCTTTAGACTTGGGTAAACCTGTGATAAAATCCATTGAAACCTCCTCCCAATGTTGGCTTGGAATGGATAAAGGTTGTAATAGTCCTGGGGTATTAATTGTTTCAACTTTATTTTGTTGGAAAACCAAACATTCTGCCACAAAATTTTGAATATCCGATTTAAGGCTGTTACCTAGCTCACAAAAAGATAGAAAAGATAGATGAACACCTTAGAAATAAGCCTCTTCGAGGGGGCAACCTCCTTTACATTACACAAATGAACAATTCTTGGATGATACAAATGACTAAACCTCCCTTCTATATAGGAGTCTAAGGGGTCACAATATAATCAAGCCGACATAAGAGTAATAACATAAGGGCACAGAAATAACAATAGTGGGTTTCTTTGGGGCATACTAATAACACTATGGGGAGAATAAGGGAACAATAATAAAAATCAGGGATACAATGACAATAGTAATGGGGGAGTCACTAGTCATATAGGGGCCTAACATGCCCCTCTCCTTCTGAAAAGTGTTCTCCTCAATGCTTGAGTAGTTCTGGACGCTTGTGTATAAAATTCTCATCCTCCCATGTGGAATCTTTAGTGGATAAGTTCTTCCACTTGATGAGATACTCCGAAATTGATCGATTTCATAGTTGTCGAGTTCTTGTTTTTGTGACTGCTTCGGGTTCCAATATGATTTTTCCTTCCTCTTCAAGTTCTGGAATATTGTTTGAACTGGGAGCTTGTCACCTATAACCTTCTTTAAACATGAAATATGGAAAACTGGGTGCACTCGGGAAGCTGCAGGAAGCTCCAATTTGTATGCCATAGTACCAATCTTTTGCAACACCTTTTACGAACCATAATAATTTGGTGATAATTTATTATCCTTCTTATCTTGCTTGAGGGACATTTGTTTATATGGTTGTAGCTGTAGGAATACCCATTCACCTACATCAAAACTTCTTTCGCTGTGATGTTGATCTGCCCACTGTTTCATTCTATTATGTGCCAACGTGAGGACATCCTTTAAGAGTTGGAGAACTTGTTGTTGATGCTTGATGTGATGTTCCACTGCTTGAACCTTAGAATTTTCTCTTAAATATGATGTGATGGATGGTGGATGGTATCCATAATGTGCCATAAATGGGGTCATTTTTGCTGCAGTATGGAAGGAAGTCTTATACCACCATTTAGCCAGAGGCAACCATTTGACCCATTATGTCTGTTTACCAAATACAAAGAAACAAATATATCCTTCCAAACATTTGTTTACTATCTCAGTTTTCCCATCAGATTGAGGATGATAAGATGAGCTATGAGCTAACTGAGTACCAGGACAAGAAAATAATTATGTCCAAAAATTTCTAGTGAAAATGGGATCTCTGTCGCTTACAATAATCTTTGGGTTTCCATGTAGTTTTTAAATTGTTTCCATAAATGCAGTAGAAACTATACTAGCTTTAAATGGATGTGATATTGCACAAAAGTGTGCATACTTTGTAAGTCTGTCAACTACCACCATGATGACACCTTTTCCTTCAGACTTGGGTAAACCTGTGATAAAATCCATTGAAACCTCCTCCCAATGTCGGCTTGGAATGGATAAAGGTTGTAATAGACCCGAGATCTTAATTATTTCAACTTTATTTTGTTGGAAAACCAAACATTCTGCCACAAACTTTTGAATATCTGATTTAAGGCCATCCCAAAAAATTCCTTCTTAATGCTGTGGTAAGTTTTTAAAAATCTAGATTGACCTCCTAAGGGAGAAGTGTGCAATTCTGTAAGAACCTTTTGTTTGAGTTGGGAATCCTTACATAGGTATAAGCGATCTTTGTACCATAACAAATCATTTTTCCATTTAAATGTATCAGATGTATTGGGATCTTTTTGTAACTTTTGAATGAGTGCCCACACTTCTTCATCATTCTTCCATTCCTCCCTTGCTTCATTTATCTAATTTGGTTGGATAATAGAAATGGCGCACAATAATGCTTCCACATCCTCATCCTTTCTTGAGAGTGCATCTGCCACAACATTTTGCTTCCCTTTTTTGTAGATGATTTGAAAGTCATAAACCAACATCTTTGTGACCCATTTTTTATGCTCTTTAGAGGATAATCTTTGATCTAAAAAGTATTTAAGACTATCATGATCCGTTTTTACCTTGAATTGTCTTGCCATTAGGTAGGGTTTCCATTTCTTAGTGCATGTAGTATTGCCAACATTTCCTTCTCTTAAATAGCTTTTTGTAAATACTTTCCTTTGATTGGATGACTTTCGAAAGCAATGGGTCATTCATATTGCATTAAAATGACACAAGATCCATTTCCTTAAGCATCAGATTCCATAATAAATATTTTTGTGAAGTCTGGGGTAGCTAAGACTGGTGCTTGGCACATTGCCTCTTTAAGATGTTCGGAGGCCTTTGTTGCTTCTGGAGTCCATGAAAATGCATCTTTCTTCAATAATGTTGTTAGAGGTGTTGTTATTCTCCCATAATTCTTAACAAACTTGTGATAATACCCTATCAACCCAAGAAATCCTCGCATATGCTTTAATGATGTGGGGATTTTCCATTCCTTAATGGCTTTAATTTTGCTAGGGTATACCTTAACACCTTCATGAGACACAATATGACCCAGATATTCCACCTCTTGTACTCCAAAGAAACATTTGGAGCTTTTTACATATAATTGTTTCTCCTCCAATAGTTTGAGCACCCTATCAATATGTTCAACATGATCCTTCCAAGACATGTTGTAGATTAGTATATCATCAAAAAATACTAACATACATTTTCTAAGGAAGGGTTTGAAAATGGAATTCATCAAACATTGAAATGTAGAAGGTGCATTGGTAAGGCCAAAAGGCATGACCAAAAATTCATAATGACCGTCATGAGTTGTAAACGTTGTTTTCGGAATGTCTTCAATCTTCATTTTGATTTGATGATATCCTTAACGATGATCCAACTTGGTGAAGTAAATTGATCCAATAATTCATCAATGACAGGAATGGGAAATTTATCTTTAATAGTGAGCTTGTTGAGCTCCCTATAATCCAGACACATGCGCCATGATCCGTCCTTCTTGTGCACCAATACTACTGGAGCAAAGAATGAACTTTGACTAGGTTGAAGAATACTAGCCTCTAGCATTTCTGCAACCATACGTTCAATTTCACTCTTTTGGGCATAGAGATATCTATACGCCCTGATGTTTGGAGGAACACTTCCTAGAATCAAATGAATAGCATGATCATAATCACGAATAAGTGGGAGACCTTTGGGAGTCTCAAATACCTTGGAATGATTGTCCAAGACTTTTTGGAGATCTAGATAAATAGATGATTTCAATGTGGGAACCTCTAGTGAACATAATTGTGCAATTACACCTCATTGTTCCTTCCTTAGAAGCCTTGTCATACCGTTAGAGCTGATTATCTTTCCCGGTTTCCCTGCAATACCCCTTAATTCAACTTCCTTTCCTTCCACACAATAGTTCATGAAAAGTTCTTGAAAATTAAAAGTTATTATACCCAAGGATTGTAGACATTGGACTCCTAGTACAACATTAGCACCACCCATTGGAATGGAAAGCTTTGGGCTATTCAATACATATTCTCCCATGGATAGCTTGATATTATGGCACTTTCTAGAGAAATTATGGTTCCTCCACTTGCAACCATCACTTGACACTCTGGTGCTAGATATAGGAAGCAATTCAATTCCTTTGCTATCTTACAATGAATAAAATTATGGGTACTTCCCAAATCAATCAAGACTATTACCTTTTTCTTCTTGATATGTCCTTCTATCTTGATAGTTTGAGGAGTGGTAATTCCATCCAATGCATTACAAGATATGGTCGGATTCATTTTTTCTTTATCTAGGGTTTGTTCCTGGAGTATATCCTCTTCTTTCGACATTTCTTGTTCCTTTTCTTCCTCTTCTTCACAATCTATGTAGAATAATTTCTTCTTAGCACACTTACGACCTTTAGTGTATTTGTTATCACAACTATAACAAAGCCCTTTTTCTCTTTTCTCTTCCAATTGTTATGGTGTCAACCTTGTAGGTTGTGGAAGGCTAGGGGAAGCAACACTTCCATCTTTATAGTTGTGAGTGGTAGGCTTCCTGGTTGCCATAATTTTGATTTCCATTTTTCTTGCTAACCTGAATGCCTTCTCCAATGAATCAGGTTCCCAAAGGTGAACCTCATGTTTGATATTATCCTTTAAAGTCCCTATGAACACATCAATCCTATGCTCCTCTGGAATATCTTTTACCCTTATGTTCAATTTTCGGAAGTCCTCAATGTGCTCCATCATTGAACCCTTTTGTTCGAGATTTATCAGTTGGCTAAAAAGGGTGTTGCTTTTTGTATCCTCATAATGTGCTATCATTTCTTCTGTAAAAATCGCCCAAGTGACAATTTGTTTACGAGAGAAAAGCCATTTATACCATAAAAAATTGATTTGCTTCCAAATATAAAGTTGCAATACATAGCTTTTGTGTGTTTTGCACATTATGGAGATCGAAAATTTTCTCCATCTGTAGTATCCATGTTCCGAGATCCTTGCCATAAAACTTCCTCATATCGATTTTTGGAACATGGTGGGTCTTCAATCCAACATTAGAGTCTATGAAATCATGATTAACATTTCTTTTGTTCTCATCATGAGTTTCCTTTACTACCCTTTATTGTAGTGACCATTTATTGTAGCAACTTATTCAAATTTATCTTCAATTCTTCCATATTATCGTACGTGCCATTCATCTTAGCGTCCATGCCATTCATCTTAGCATCCATGCCATCCATCTTGGCTTCCACACCGTCCATCTTAACTTCCACATCGTCCATCCTAGCTTCCACGCCATCCATCTTAGCTTCCACATCATTCATCTTAGCTTCTACGCCTTTATTTAAACCATCCATCTTAGCTTCTACGTCTTTCTTTAAACCATCCATCTTAGCTTCTACGTCTTTCTTCAAACCATCCATCTTATTTTTTGTTACTTTTTGTGTGAGTGAAATTTGTTGCACTTGGTCTCGTCATTTTGATATATCATGTTGCATTTCTTCCTCTTCTTCATGAGTCATGCTAGAGCTTTTAGGTTGCTTACTAGGTGCTTCCATTCTCTTTCTTCACGACATCAATTACTGATAATAATGCTTCACTATGCCCTTTGAATTCCTTCAAACTAATTTTTCAAACCAATCTTATGCAAAAATTTAAAAGAAACTACACACCTTTTTTCACTTTATAGGAGCTCGATATTGAATCTGATGTATCTCTGTAATTTTAGATCTCCTAGGTCTTAAATTGCTTCCTGTAGTAACCCTCTAAGTAATATTTCTAACCCCAGAAGTCTGATCAAGATTGGATTCTTCTATGAAGAGTTATGCCAAATCTCCCACAATGACCTAAGTATATACTGGTTCAGTAGAGAGAACTTGTACGACACACCGCGGGTCACTGTTTCAACCTTAGGTTTTGAAAATTATACCAAAGCAAACTACAGTCCGTCTTCTTTCTATAACTTTTGTTGAAAGTTCAATCTGATGCTCAGAAAGAATGTTATGATGATTTTCCCAAGGTGACATTTTTGGAATGTAATTCGGGGGTCTGCAAAAACCATAACTTCCTCAGATTATATCTACGAAAATATAACAATACATGATCTAAAATTCGGACCGGAGTTTTAGCATGATTTTGTCTCAAATGGGCTTTTTTAAGATTCTCAAACATCGAAGAAACAAATTTATAGAGAAAATGTCACGATGACATGTTTGGAGCAGCAAAACCCTAGAATCCAAAGCTTTGATACCAAATGTTATGAAACCAGCTTACAAAAATATAGAAAAGATATATGAACGCCTTAGAAATAAGCCTCTTTGATGGGGCAACCTCATTTACATTACACAAGTGAACAATTCTTGGATGATACAAATGGCTAATCCTCCCTTCTATATATAAGAGTCTAAAGGGTCACAATATAATCAAGTCGACATAACAATAATAACATAAGGGCACAAAAATAAAAATAGTGGGTTTCTTTGGGGCATACTAATAACACTATGGGGACGATAGGGGCACAATAATAAAAACAAGGGATACAATGAAAATATTAATGGGGGAGTCACTAGTCTTATAGGGGCTTAACAAAGGCCATCCCAAAAAAAAATCCTTCTTAACCTTGTGGTAGATTTTTAGAAATCTTGAGTGCCCTCCTAAGGGAGAGGTGTGCAATTCCCTAAGAATATTTTGTTCAAGTTGTGAATTATTACATAGGTATAACTGATCCTTGTACCATAACGAATCATTTTCCCATCTAAATGTATCAGATGTACTGGGATCTTGTTTTATCTTTTGAATGAATGCCTAGACTTCCTCGTCATTCTTTCTTTCATCCCTTGCTTCATTTATCCAATCTAGTTGGATAGTAGAAATGGTGCAAAGAAATTCTTCCACATCCTCATCCTTTCTTGAGAGTGCATCTCCCACAAAATTTTTCTTCCCTTTTTTGTAGATGATTTCAAAGTCATAACCCAACATATTTGTGACCCATTTTTGCTGCTCTTCTGAAGATAATATTTTTTCTAAAAGGTATTTAAGACTATCATTATCTGTTTTTACCTTGAAGTTTCTTCCCGTTAGGTAGGGTCACAATTTCTTAAGTGCATGTAGTATTTCCAACATTTCCTTCTCATAATAGCTTTGTGTAAATGCTTTCCTTTGATTGGAAAACTTTCGAAAGCAATGGGTCTTTCTTCTTGCATTAAAACAACACCAATTCCAATTCCCGAGGCATCACATTCCACTATAAGGTTTTTGTGAACTCTGGTATAGCTAAGAATGGTGCTTGGCACATTTCCTCTTTAAGATGTTCAAAGGCCTTCGTTTCTTCTAGAGTCCATGAAAATGCATCTTTCTTCAATAATGTTGTTAGAGGTGCTGTTATTCTCCCATAATTCTTAACAAACTTGCGATAATACCCTTTCAACCTGAGAAATCCTCATTGATGCTTTATGAATGTGGGAATTTTCCATTTCTTAATGGTTTTAATTTTTCTAGGGTCTACCTTAACACCTTCATGAGATACAATATGACCCAGATATTCCACCTCTTGTACTCCAAAGAAACATTTGGAGATTTTTGCATATAATTGTTTCTCCTCCAATAATTTGAGCACCATGTCATCATGTTGGATATGATCCTTCCAAGACTTGTTGTAGATTAGTATATCATCAAAAAATACTAACACAAATTTTCTAAGGAAGGGTTTCAAAATGGAATTCATCAAACCTTGAAATGTAGAAGGTGCATTAGTAAGGCCAAAAGGCATGACAAAAAATTCATAATGACCCTCATGAGCTATAAATGTTATTTTTGGAATGTCTCCAGTCTTCATTCTGATTTGATGATATCTGGAACGAAGATCCAACTTGGTGAAGTAAATTGATCCATGCAATTGATCCAATAATTCATTAATGAAAAGAATGGGAAATTTATCTTTAATAGTAAGCTTTCTGAGCTCCCTATAATCTGGACACATGCACCATGATCCATCCTTCTTGTGAACCAATACTACTAGAGTAGAGAAAGAACTTTGACTAGGTTGAATTATACCAGCCTCTAGCATTTCTACAACCATACGTTCAATTTCACTCTTTTGGACATAGGGATATCTGTAAGGCCTGATGTTTGGAGGAACACTTCCTGGAATCAAACTAATAGCATGACCATGATTAGGAATAGGTGGGAGGCCTTCGGGAGTCTCAAATACCTTGGAATGATTGTCCAAGAATTTTTGGAGATATTGAGAAATGGATGACTTTGATGTGGGAACCTCTAGTGGACATAATTCTACAATTATGCCTCATTGTTCTTTCTTTATAAGCTTTTTCATTTCATTAGAGTTCATTATCTTTCTTGGTTTCCTTGCGATACCCCTTAATTCAAATTCCTTTCCTTCTGAAGAGAATATCATGAAACGTTCTTGAAAATTAAAAGCTAGTGCACCTAAGGATTGTAGGCATTGGAATCCTAGTACAACATCAACGCTACCCATTGGAATGGAAAGCATTGGGCTATTAAATACATATTCTCCCATGGATAGCTTGATATTATGACAATTTCCTGAGCAGTTTATTGTTCCTCCACTTGCAACCATCACTTGACACTCTAGTGCTGGATATAGGAAGAAATTCAATTCCTTGGCTATCTTACAATGGATAAAATTATGGGTACTTCTCTAATCAATCAACACTATTACATTTTTCTTCTTGATATGCCCTTATATCTTGATAGTTTGAGGAGTGGTAATTCCAGCCAATGCATTACAAGATATGGTAGGATTCATTTCTTCTTTTTCTAGGGTTTGTTCCTAGTGTATATCCTCTTCTTTTGATGTTTCTTGTTCCTTTTCTTCATCCTCTTCACAATCTATGTAAAATAATTTCTTCTCGATGCACTTATGACCTTTAGTGTATTTGCTATCACAACTATAACAAAGCCCTTTTTCTCTTTTTTCTTCCAATTTTTGTGGTGTCAACCCTGTAGATTATGGATGGCTAGGGGCAACAACACTTCCATATTTATTATTGTGAGTTGTAGCCTTCCTTGTTGCCATAATTTTTCTTTCCATTTTTCTTTCCAACCTGAATGCTTTCTCCAATGAATCAGGTTCCCAAAGGCAAACCTCATGTTGGATATTATCCTTTAAAGTTCCTATGAAGACATCAATCCTATGCTCCTCTGGAATATGTTTTACCCTTATGTTCAATTTTTGGAAATCCTCAATGTGCTCCATCACTGAACCCTTTTGTTTGAGATTTATCAATTGGCTAAAAAACGTGTTGCTTTTTGTATCCTCATAATGTACTATCATTTGATATATAAAAATAGCCCAAGTGACAATTTTTTTATGAGAGAAAAGCCATCAATACCATATAAATTGATTTGGTTCAAGATATAAAGTTCCAATGCGTACCTTTTGTGTGTTTTTCACATTATGGAGATCGAAAAATTGCTCCATCTATAGTATCCATGTTCCAGGATCCTTGCCATTAAACTTCCTCATATCGATCTTTGGAACATGGTGGTTCTTCAATCCAACGTTAGAGTCTATGAAATCATGATTATTTTGTTCTCATCATGAGTTTCCTTTACTACCCTTTCGCCATTAGTATGCATTTCTTGTAGAAACTTTGTCAAATCTGTGTTCAAATCTAAATCATCCATATTAGCCTCCACGTTGTCCATCTTAGCTTCCATGTCATTCATCTTACCTTCTACTTCTTTCTTTAAACCGTCCATCTTAGATTCTATGCCTTTCTTTAAACCATCCATCTTAGCTTCTACGTCTTTCTTTAAAACATCCATCTTAACTTTTGTTACTTATTGTGCGAGTGAAATTTGTTGCACTTGGTCTCGTAATTTTGATATATCATGTTTCATTTCTTCCTCTTCTTCATGAATCATGCTATATCTTTCAGGTTGCTTACTAGGTTTTTCCATTTTCTTTCTTCAGGGCATCAATTACCAATAATAATGCTTCAGTATACTCTTTGAATTCCTTGAAACTAATTTTTCAAACCAAGCTTATACAACAAGTTAAAAAACACTACACACCTTATTTCACTTTATAGGGGCTTGATATTTAATTTGATGTATCTCTGTAATTTTGGATCTCCAATGTCTGAAATTTCTTCCTACGGTAACTCTCTGAGTAATCTTTCTAACCCTGCAAGTCTGATCAAGATTTGATTCTCCAATGAAGAGTTATTCCAAATCTCCCATGATGACCTGAGTATAAACTGGTTCAGTAGAGAAAACTTGTATGATGTGCCATGGGTCATAGTTTTAACCTTAGGTTCGGAAAATGATACCCAAACAACTACAATCTGTCATATTTCTATAACTTCTTACGAAACTTCAATCTGATGCTCAGAGCGAAAGTTATGAATATTTTCCCAAGTTCACCAATTCGGAATGTAATTTGGGGGTCTGCGAAAACCCTAACTTCCTCATATTATATCAACGAGATTTCATCTCAAATGGTTTTTCTTTTTAGATTCTGAAACGTCATAAAATAAATTTATCGCGAAAATTCCGTGATGACTTGTTTGGAGCAGTGAAACCCTAGAATTCAAAGCTCTGATACCAAATCATGGAAAATTTTAGGGGCTAATGTTCACCCAGTGGGCTAATTTTCCATGATTTTTCCACAAAAAAGATTCGCCAATTTCCAATTTTATAAAAGACGATTCGCCCAAATTTTAGAATATAAAATTATTTTACCTTAAAAATCGCCAACATTATATATAGACTATATATAAAATAATTATAAATTTGAATAATTTTACAAATATATTAATAAACATTTATAATTTGCATATTAAGAATTAGTGAGATTCGCCAATGTTTTAAACTTCAAGAAAATTTTCCATCCTTAAAATTTTCCTTGTACCAAATGTTATGAAACCAGCTCACAAAAAGATAGAAAAGATAGATCAACGCCTTAGAAATAAGCTTCTTCGAGGGGATAACCTCCTTTATATTACACAAATGAACAATTCTTAGATTATTCAAATGACAAAACCTCCTTTCTATATATAGGATTCTAAGGGGACACAATATAACCAAAGCTGACCTAACAATAATAATATAAAGGCACAATAATAACACTATGGGGACAATAGAGGCACAATAATAACAATAAGGGTTGTGTTGGAGAATTTTTTTTCTTTTATGATTGAATGAAAACACTAATTCAATGCACTTTCTTTTTTGAAATAAAATATGCCTAATGCAAATATTTTTTTTTGTGAAAAAAGTAAAAATAAATGAATCAACTAGGGAAGAAATCAATGCATACTTTGATACCTCCCCAACAATGGTGCAAAAAAGTGATGAGCCTCAGTATTGCAACAAGACTATTGCAAATCCCAAGGCTACCAACTTTAACTATCAACCCAGGGTTCGTAAAAACTTAAGAGGTACTAGAACTATATGTGTAGCATACAATGTGTCCTTCCTTCACTATCATGATGTATTGGAGTGCATGTAATGAAATCAAATCTTGAACTAATTGCATAAAATGAAATGATTGAAATGGAAACCTTAACCTATCGCAAGAAAGAAAATACAAGGAAAGAAATATATTATAGTTGAATAAAGTAAATATCACGAACTAAATGTCAATAATTACATTTCAAAGAGTTTATATACATTAACAAAGTTCATTGGTTGTGACAATCATCAATATATTATCTATTTCATAAATCTGTCCATTAGCTCAAATCGGTAATTTTTTTTGCATGGGTAAAGAGGCAAGTCCTAAGTGGTATTTAGTATTCCCTAATCATTGATTTAGAGCCTAGGGGTCATGATTCAACCCTAAGGGACAATAACCAAGCTTCTTGAGTGAAGCTGGGCAAGTGTATACATGTTGGAAGGTTGTTGTAGGAGATCATGTAATTACTACAGGAAACTGTAGATTTACTACACTAAACTATAATTCACCGAATGATCAAGAAAATCAAATCCAAATTGGATGGGAAATTTCTATTTATTGACTAGGATGGCTTAGGTCTCCATTCTAAGTGGAATCACTCAAATTGACCTCTGTTAACCCATGCTAAAAAATAGTAGAAAATTACTAGTCTAAAATCTAGAAATTTGAGAACTAGTGAGCTAGAAAATCTATCAAATTCCTAACCTAATCAAGTGAAAATGAAATGGGGTGATTTTTTTTTAAATTATAATTTTTGTTTTTATCTAATGAAATTGGAATCAACTTGATTGAATTTCATTAGCATGCTCTAAAAAATAGCAGAAATTTACTGTGATTTCCCACAAAGGACTTCCAGAAATCTAGATTTGGGAATAAAAAAACTAATCCAAGTAGATCAATGATTAATATGAACTTCCGAAGTTGTTTCAAGGATGAAATTATGTTTGGGATCATGGAAAAGAACTTACTTAAAAAATGTAACCCAATCCTACAACAAGAAATCATCAATACTAAATGTAGAAATAGGAAAAAACAAGAACAAGAGATGCATGTGAATAAGAAGTGAAATGAAGAAAAGTAAATGACACAAAAGGGCTCTCAAGCTCCTACGATGTTCATGCCCAAGTAAAATCATATTCCTACGAAGGATATCCATATTTAGAAGCTGAACATAGCACCAATCTTCATTATTTCGATCAATACAATTACATCCCTGCAAGAAATGAAAGTGGAGCTGCAAAAATATGAGTTCTCTCCACAAGAAGACTAATCAAAATCGACACCTAGAGGAAAATTCAACTTGGTACTTAAAAAAATATTATTAGGAAGAATTCCCCATGAAAGGAGGAATATTTCCCCATTAAAATCGCTTAATTAGTGGATCTGGTTCCCAATACTAGGAATCTGCATTAAATGACAGGGAACACATTCCTAGATTTTCTCAATCATTGGAGCTCCAGAATCTATCAGATTATTTCAGAATATGTTCTTGATTTATTCTTTAATATTGATCCTCCTCTAGTAACGATTAAGTCCCTAAATTATCTCCTCCTCCAAATATTCATAATCCGCCCAATATTCTCACAATATTCCACAAAAGAAAAATTATTAGGCACAAATATGCAATTATCCATAAACCTTCCTAATGAACATATTAAAGTTAAAAATACATTATATAATCAAAAAATGGAGGTTTAATGTGTTGAAGGATGGTAAGATGGGCCTTAAATTATGCTTAATTTAGAGGCCCATCGACTACACCGTTGGTGTGTATTCCTTCCCAACCTTCAGCAATTAATGTTGTTCAATCTTCAAATCCCCAAGGAAACCAATAATTCGATGGGAAAAATAAGGAATGTGGTAAAAATAAATATAAGGATGGGAAGGGAAATGAAAAGATCCCTAGTAATGTTACTGGAGAGGGAAAAAATGAATCGAAAACGAAATTAGAATTCCCATGCAAATTATGCAATGTGGATCATCTTACTCATCTTTTCCCTAAGATTAAGGAAGCTCAGCATTTGTTAGCTCAGTAGGGTTCTTCAGGTTCCTGGGCTATGTTGATGAACCCTTTTCCCCAAGAGTAGAAAATTCTTGCTGGCGCTAATTCTAGTACTGGAACCCCCACAGGGGGGAACCAGGATGGGGAATCCACATCAAATGTATATATGGTAAGATTTCATGTTGATTTTGCTACAATATCACATGATTATGGTGAGCCAAAACCTTCGAAGGCTAAGGCTTCTTTCAATATCCCAGAGCCACTCCATATTGAGAGGCCCACAGTTGAGTCTATATCTCAGATGCCAAAAGAATCTACAAAACATTCAAATATCAATCCCAACACCAAGGCTGCTCAGAACTATTCTATTGTCAAAGATTTGGCTTAGAGCTCCTATAAGATATTAGTGTTAGAGGTAATCCAATCATGTCCTACACAAATGAGCACATTTCTCACTACAATTAGAGAAGTAGATTCGAAGAACTCTCTTGTTATTCCATTTGATATGTCGTGTTAAGAAGAGACTATGTCATCACATGGATTTCCAGATTAAATCTACATATAGAAAGAATACTATCTTTCGAATTGTAGTTGATGAAGGGGCTTCCATGTGCATCATGTAAATATCATTTTGGAAGGCTATTGGGTCCCCAAAAGTTATTCCTTCCCCTAATCTCATTACTACATCTGACAGTCATTCTCATAGACCTCATGGAATTATTCTGGCCTTTCCCATTTTTGTTGTGGGAAAGTTTGTCAATGTCAAGGTAGAGATAGTTGATGCCAACCTTGATTATAATATTTTATTGGGTTGAAATTGGGTTTATGTAATGGATGCCATTATTTCATCATAGTTTCACACCCTATACTTCCATAATGAAGGGATAATTGATAGAATTGATCAAATGTATTATTCTCCTAAAGATCCCATTGCATCCTCTGACTCTATCATCCCCTTGGTGAAGAATACCAAGAAACCTATCGAGAATTCAGGAGTTGGAATGTATTCCTCTTTGATGGGTACTTTTGATCTTCCTCCTATTTCTCATATTAATTTCATTTCTTCTTCCAAGATCTCTCCTCGAAAGGATTTTCTCAGAACTCATTATTTTCCTGATCCTTGGCCCTTACCCCATTGCCATGTTAAAAGAGGGACAAGTAGGTCGAATGGAATATCCTATATCTACATAAGAAATCACATACTAATATATTATGAATTATGTAGATTCTGACCCCATTCCTCCCCCATCATAGGATTTAGATGGTGATGTGGCTCCAATATGGACTTTTGACTCTACTTCAGCTATTTATTTCCTTGAAATCGTCTTGCCATTTGGAGAGGCCATTTTAGAAGAAATGACTTGTGCAAAAAGATCGTGGGATGATTTGCATCAACAGTCATATTTTCCCCCTAATTTTCATGAATTTTAATCAAGTTTTTTTGATCCTTCTTCATCTAGAAGTGTTCATAAAATTCTAAGTCCTTTGGCCCCATCACAGATTTTTGTAGCAGTTAATATGTCTAATATATCAGAAACCATTCTGGTGAACATCTAGGAATCCAAATATCATCGAGGATATCTTCGTTGGTGCTTAATATTCCCTTGAAGAATTAAAGATTTATATTGATGTCTTTAAGGAGTTTCAAGATGTGGTTGCTTGGTCTTAGGAATAAATGCCTAGAATTGATCCATCAATAGTTAAGCATGAGATCAAGACATACGAAAATGCTAGGCCTATATGGAAAAATGTTAGACTAGTAAACCTTAAGAAAGTTGTAACTATTAAAGCTAAGGTTGATAATCTGCTTAAGGTGGGTTTCATATATCTCATTCCTTTAACTGAATGGGTCTCGAATCAAATCCTCGTTGATAAAAATCAAGGAATGATCCAAGTATGCATCAAATTTAGGTATTTTAATAAGGCTTTTCATAAAGGTAATTTACCCACTCCATTATCGATCATATCATTGATGAGTGTGCTGGAAATGAGATATTTTCCTTCATGGATGGTTTCTCAAGATAAAATCAAATAACTTTCCATCCTAATAATCAAAACAAGACAACATTTATATTCCCCTAGGGTAGGTTTCCATACAAGAAGATTGCTTTTGGCCTAAAAAATGTTGGAGCCACTTTTTAGCGGGCCATATCTTATGCTTTCCACGACATCAAGCACATAATAGAGGCATATCTGGATGATCTAGCTACTCGTTATTCAAAGAGAATGGATCATCCAAAACACCTTCATTTGGTTTTTGAAAGATTTCGTCAATATAAGATATGGTTGAACCCTAATAAATGCATTTTCACTGTCAAATCTAGTTGGTTATTGGGATTAATTATGTCGAATTAATGGATTCATGTTGATCCCTTCAAAGTTGAAGAAATACTTTAGTTGCCTCCCCCATCGAATCTTCGCCAACTTCAGAGTATCTAAGGAAAAGCCAATTGCTTAAGGATATTGATCATAAATTATGCCAACATTACGAAAGGATTTATGTGATTATTGAAGAAAGGAGTTCCATTTTTTTGGGATGATTATGCTCAACGCTCCTTCGATGCTTTGAAAAAGGCATTGACCTTTTTTCCTCTTTTGAGTCCACTTGATTATAGCAGAGATTTCCTCTTGTATCTCGTTGTGGCAAAACCAACCATTGGTATGGTTCTAGTTCAAGAAGATGATGCTCTCAGAGAGTATGTGATTTATTATCTGAACTGAGGCTTAGTTGGTCCTGAACTTAAGTATTTTCATATAGAGAAATTGGCTTTGGCGACAGTTCACACTGTCCAGCAGCTTTGTCATTATATTCTGCTTAGAAAACCCTTTTTTGTTGGATGATTTCAAACCATTTCAATTTGTCCTCAGTAGGCAAGTGATTGGGGGAAAGTATAATAAATGGATTTTCATCTTACAAGAATTCGATCTTGAATTTGTCTCAGCTAAGTCTAAAAAATATTAAGTATTTGCAGAATCGATTCCAAATTTTCCTTGTGAAGAGGATGTTGTTTACGATGATTCATTTCCTCATGAACATCTCTTCTTAATCTCTCATTGAATCCTTAGTATGGAGACACAATAGTATATCTCCAGACTTTGAAGTTCCCTCAAAATTGTTTGAAGGATGAACATAGAAAATTGCATTCCCTAGCTCAAAATTATGTTATTATCGGTGACACTATCTATGATTGTGGTACTGACTCAATCCTTAGGTATTTTTTAACCCTAGAAGAAGTTGAGTCTGTTCTAAATAACTTCCATAGTGGAGCTTATGGAGATCATCTATCTCGCCTTGGTACAACCCAAAAAATATTGTGTGTAGGCTAATTTTGGCCCTCGATTTTCAAAGATTGCATTGAAGTAGATAAGCAGGGTCATCCTTGTGAGATATACACTCATAAAATGCACACTCACCTAGCTCAGCTTTTCCCTATCGTCATTGTCGGTCATTTCACTAGGTGGAGTATTGATTTTATGAATTGAAACTTGACTTCGGCTAAGGGTCACAAGTACATTATCATAGCAGTATACTACTTTACGAAGTGGGTCAAAGCTATGCATACTTTCAATAATGATGGTGAGATAGAAACTCTTTAACTATTCAACCAAATCATTTCATGTTTCATTATTCCAAGGGAGATTGTCACTAATCATGGCAGTCATTTTCATAATAATATGATCTTTGAGTTGGATTTAAAATTGGGATTTTGGCAGGAAAATTCATCTTTGTACTATCGTCATGCTAATGGACAAGTTGAAGCCATAAACAAATCCCTCAAAAATATCCTACAAGGGACAGTCAATAAATCTAAATCCAACTAGTACATCATGATCTCTCCTGCACTTTGGGCATACGAGATGCCTGTCAAGACTGCCATGGGTTTTACTCCCTTTCAACTAGTTTATGGTTTGGAATCAATCTTCCTCGTGCAATCTAAGTTCCCATCTCTTAAATTAGTGTTTCAATTTTTTCTTGAAACGTACAGTCTAAAAGAACACCTTATTAATTTGGAACATTTTAATTAGTGTCAGGATGTATACATAATGAATGAAGCTCATAAAAAGAAAGTAAAGGCCCAAAATGACAAGATTGTGTGTCCTAGGGTTTTCTCTGAAGGTGACCTTGTCATGGTCTACGACAAAGATAAGGACACCTTAGGGGCAAGCAAGTTCAAACCCATGTGGCATGGTACTTTTATTATAAAAAGGCCTTGAAGAAAGGTGCATATGAGTTGGTTGACTTTGATGGAAACATGCTATCGGAGCCCGAAAATGGGATCTATCTTAAGAAGTATTATGCCTAGGCTATTTCATAGCATTTTCTTTGTTTTGTAAATATTGTTCATAGATATTTGTTTCTATCTATGGGTCTCATGGTGATATTTGTATTTTTTATCTTCTTTGGCAAGTTTTTATGGGTGATTTGTTGTATTTAGGATTCGCTGATGGTGCTAGTTGACATACTTGGAACTTAGTTTCTGCTGCTTGGGTAATATATTATCCATCTCGTTAGTTGTTAGTCTCAAGAGGCATATGTATTGGTCTTGCTTCCAACAATATGGTTGAATAAAATGTTGTCATTAATTTACGATCTAAAGAATATCTTTGGGTATCAAATCATTAGTGGTTTATTTGGATTCACAACTAGTGGTGTCTTAATTAGATAACATGTATCATGTGAGAGATCTTTTATTACATCTCAAATTTCTGAGAGTGATATTATTACAAAGATCATTATTTTTATTAGTTTTATTCATATTCCATTATCATAGAATTCACTTTCTAGTTCTATAGCCAATCAAGCATTAGATTGGCACATTAATCATTTATCACGTTAAAATAAAAAATATCATAAAATCATCTTTATATATGATCAAATCATCATGAAACTATCTATATATAGATATGAATAATATTTCCAAAACATTACAAAATGTGGAAAAATGTCCTACAAAATTAGGGCTTAAGCCTGATCATGTCCATAAAAAGATCAGTCATCTAATCTAAGTCTCTAGACCTTACCTTGGATGAGCTTCACGGAAAAATATGATGGCGTTTGCCACCCTTTTGAAGAGGCACACCCATTCCCATGGTACTCCTACCACTCGTCCCTTAATGGCCTCGGTTAGATCCTTTATGGTTGCCAAGGGAACCTGACAAGTCACACTCTCCAAGTTCCTTTGGAATGCATGAAGGACTCTCTTAGAATCTCTTTCCACTCTGTCCATGTCTCTACCAGAATTCTTATGCCTAGGTAGACCCTCAAGTCCCACTAGTGCAACATTTGCGTCATGAGAAAATAATCATGTAATATTCTTGTTTCATCGAAAAAGAATTTTATCTTCTTAAGATCATTTTTAAAATCCAAAAAAAAAATAACATAAAAATTTAAAATTTTTACCTATATCACCCCATGTAACGCCCTTAGGAAGTGCTAGATCTGGGTCCTCTCGATAATCCATACCTAGATAAGGGTAGTCATCTATAGCTATAACTTTTTTCTCCCACCATAGGAAGAAATCTTCATTGAATGCTGCTCGTGTGACTTCGCCTCCCTAAGTCACTTCATTAGGTATGCCCATCCAACCATCCTCAGATCCCGGGGATGGCTAATGGTTGTAGACACTCTTGGTCAGAGTGTTGGGACGCTCATAAAGAAAAATGAACAAGGTATGCTAGCATAGCCAAAACGTTTCATTTTCCCTAGTATCACTGAAGGCAGTTGCTTCTTCATGCAGACCAAGAACATTCTGCACCAATGAAAGACTATTGAACGAAGGCACTCTACTGCCAAGAACATAGAAATTCTATAGGCCTAATGTAGTGATGTTGAGCCAGATATCCTGACAATGATAAAGAGGATAATTTTAATTGGTAATCTCATCACATTTTTTATCAGAATCTGTGTCCTAACCTTATCTGTCCCTGGTGTACAATAGAGACCTATCTAGTATGAAACATTCAGCCCCCCCAAGCCTTCTCTTTTAGATCGACTACTTCGCATTTTTTGGAAACTCTTATTATGAAGTAAATATATTCCACCTTAGTCTATAACGACATCTGATCAATCATAAAGATATCTTACTCTAAACCCCAGTAATGAATAAGCATCTCTAACAATCAAGTTTGGGTTTTCATAATTGGTATCATATGAAACTTGAGCAATTTGCATATTCTCAATTGTTGGGTGTGGAGCTTGATTATCTTCTATATTCAAAGGTCCCAGTCAGATGTATACCCCAGGAAGACTATACACCCCTCCACGCTGGGGGGACTTGTCCCCCCTGCAGGGGTTCGGGGAGGGGAGAAATCCCCCCCAGCTGGGGGGTCTGGTGGCGAGCAGTCCCTCGGTGGGGGTTTGGGGGCAGCGCCCCCAAAGCTAAAAATAGATGTAAAATTGCCTTGTAAAAGTCTAGTAATTTCTATTCACTCTAGGCCATTCATTAGGTGGATGATCTAACGGTAGAAGTTATGTTTAATTTAGGGTTTTTTGCCCTAGAAGGTGACCCCTCACTATATATGAGGGAATTGTATTGCGTCTATGTATATCTGTATTTTGAGTGAGGAAGAGAGAGGAGATTGAGAGCAAAGATGGTGTTACAGTGGATCTGTTGTAGGTTGTATCTCTTCAGTTTGCTGGATAATATAATAAAAGAAGGACTGGTTGTTTCTCTATGGATGTAGCCCAAACTGGGTGAACCACGTATATCTTTGTCTCACTTTCTTTATGCGTTTTCTATGTTTATATTTCTGCAATATTTTATGTGTTCCATTGCTCCGTAATACATAATTTTCTAACATCAATGCATCTAATTCGAAAGGATCATTCAAAACCTCATTGTCAACATCAATGTGTTCCCTCTCTATCCAAATGATTTCCATCCTACAAAATTAAGGGAATTCATCCATTAGAAATCGTATTTTTCATTCTTCTCTACACATACATGAATTTATTAAGAGACAATCACATGTACACATGACGTTTCCATTGGAAACCCACATGTAAGGACTTTTATATGTGGTCTCAAAAGAGCCAACCCGTGTACACATAGAGGGAATTAAAAAAAAAAAATCCTACGGTTAAACATTGAATGAATCCACTTAAAATTCAATCAAATAGATGGTACTGTGAATTTACAATTACATGGAAGATTTGGTTGATGAGATGGTTGAGGAAATTAGTGAAATGGAATTTCCCAAGTTTGCTCCCAATATCTCAACACTTGCAAGTTCATGTGAATTTTTTTTAGTCATAGTGTCCTTTTACATTAAAATTTTAAAACACACTTTTATAAAGTTCATAGCTTTTAACTTTATTATTTCACGAAATTTTTAAATTTTTTTCTCAAAGTGTTGGGGGAGGTTATTTTCCAGGGTAAATGAATACTTTGTGAGATTGTTTCACCACTTCAAATCCATGATCACAGACCTATCATGGCAGGTATTGTTTCAGTCACTAGCATATAGGTTAGGACACATACTTTTTCCATTGCATTATGCATCTTAACATCATACTGCAATATTTTTCCATAGCGTCAACCCCATTATGTTACAGTTTTCAAACTACTTTCACTCGTCATCTAATAAAATTGTAACATAGTGGTAGAGCCACTCCTTCAATGGCCTTCCTAGTTAGATCCTCGCTAGCATATGTTTCCCATGCTGCAAGAATTGTTTAGGCTCAACAGTCCTCTTTAGTCACACCATGATGATGAAGCCTCATTCATCTTCTTCTTCGCTATCATTCTAGTTTATACCCTAGAGGCTTCCGTGCATTAAGTTGTAGTATTGCATTGCATATTGATTGTGTGTACCCTTTTGGCCTCAAGATGGCTTCATTTGGACTCCTGTATAAGCAGATTTTGACCATGACCTTTCTGCAAGTTCAAACCATGCATTCATTAACCTCCGTGTCTTGACACCTTTTTTCCATGGAAAGAAAATTCCTTTGAGTGTTGATGACCAGTATTTTCCACCATGCATTGAGCATAGGAATGTTTCAGTCTTGGGATCTAGTGCATCTACCCTTAACACATTATTTCCACTGTATTATAGGCATTCTTTTATTATTTTTCAAGCCTTAAATATTATATATATATATTCCAAAAAAGAGTGGGAACGAGACATTTACTTCTATATTTGATGGCATCAAGAGTCAATTGTGTCACCCTAAAACAAAGCACTCAAAACAAATACTTCCTCCATTTGGATGGGGCTTAGTTTGACTTTAGGAGAGCCATAACCTTGTTCTTGAGTCATTCCTACCTCGATTGGTTATCTCTTCCAATCATATGGAGAGTTTGTTAATGCTTCCTGTATTTCAAACTTATACGAAATTATTTTATGCTTCCATAGAGTCACATTTGAGTCGTGCTTTTTCTCAAGGGAAGTAAACTTGTGTCATCCATTCTACAGTCTCTCTTGAATCATTTGCAGTTAGCCATAGCTAGTCTTTCAAGTTATCTTCACTATAACATCAATTATTTGGTCCTTCTCTCATGCCGGTTAAGAAGGTCTCCATTGATTTCTTCTTGGTGGGTTTTCTCTTATCGACTCCAAAAATTTTCTTTGAGAGTAGGCCTAGAGATTCACCTTGGCCCTATTTACATCATTGATAGGTGATGTTGTGCTCAACATTGATCAGTAGCATGGGTCTTTGACTGAGTGGTTTCCCTTGTGTTTGAAGTCATCTTACATTATCACACATTGGGATTCGTGAAGTACCTTGGTTTCCATTTGGCCCTATTGGTGGATTCCTTGCCTCTATGTCAACTCTCATTATTGGTTGGTTCAGATGGTTTCTGTCATGCTCTAGCCACATCTTGTGTATGCCAGAAACGTACCTTGGAATGGTTACTTCATATTTTTTCATTTGAGTTCTTCCAAATTATTGACCTATGAGTTACACTCATGCTAGTTAATGGGGGATGCCTTAATGCCTTCCTTTGAGAAAATATTTTCCCATTGACTCCAACTAATTACCTTAAGAACAAGATCTAGAGTCATTTTTTTAGTACCTTAGGGTTTGCATTCATCTGTGGCAGACTGCTTCACTATCGACATTGAGAATACATGAATATCTCATGATTGATAGATTCTCTCAAGTGTTCAACTTTAACACATTTATTCAAACTCGTTAGATTGTATTGGGGTACCTTGACTCTCATCATTATTATTCATGAGTTGTCTCACATTTGTTAATGGTATAAATCAATGAAGTGTAATCAAATGACTTCTCACATGGTCGATTTCAGCTCATTTATTCCCATAGTGTAGAAATGTAACATTTTTTGAGGTGAAGACCTCTAGTTGTGTTAGCATCTTGTTTCATTTGTTAGCTCTTTCATTTTTTTCCGTTGTTACTAGCCACCCTTATATATTGCAGTTCATCACAATAACATTCTATATGTTGACACCTGAGTTTATGCATTACCACTATTCCACCTATATGACTTGGTACTATTATGAGGATAAATTATGGAGCATCAGTGATCACACATTCTTTGAGCATCATTGATAAGATTTTCTTCTATATGTGATATTGATACATAGCTCTAATGTCTTCCTTTGCGGTTATGATTAGATGATCCACTATGTATTCTTCAATCTTCTCAATACACTTATGTATACATGTTGGATACACTCTATACTTGATCCATAGGCATGATTTACTATCTCTAAGCATGGGTATGCCCGCGTTATACATGAGTCTTCTTTCTGTCTCCTTCCATAGGAATTTAGTGGGCTAGAATATGGTGATCTCCTCTTAGGTCCCCAAATGATCTCTCTTTGTACTTAATACATTTTGGCCATCATGTACCCCTTCTAACCTCATATATTAGGGGTAATCTGTTATAGCATCATTCAACACTTATGTAGTTCAGATGCTCTAGTATGGTCTTTGCGTAGCACTTTCCCATAAAAAGTTGATCATTTATTAAAAAACAATATTTTGAATTCCATACGTGACTCTTCCCTTTAAAAATCACGTACACACGCATGTACCATAATACATACCCGTGTATAATATTTAAAATATGAAAAAAAAATTCCTACTTTTTGGGTGGGGTTTATGGGATCCACCGAAATCCCACCTACAAGAGCTTGTGGCCTAACTCAATCAGTTGATTTCTGGTGGTATTTATACACCTCATGGGAAGTCCTAAGTAAATCAAGGAGATATGATATCAACAATATAGTCTTTGCAGTCCCCAGATCAAGTCTGATTTTACCTATGCCTCTTGCACTCCCAAGCATAGGAAACCCTTGTTTCCTTGCATAAATGTTCATCTTTCACTATATGGCATCCTTTTTCACATGCTTGAGAGGTGATATTTGAGGCTTGGGCTATATCGCTGCAGAGGAAGGTTTCGTTGGTGCCGTGGCTGGATTAGGTTCTATCTCTCCATTACTCTTTGTTGATATCAATAAGGAGCTCTATATAGTTTTTGATATGTTAAGATCTCATGTTCTGAAGATTATGTGTAATATTTCATGACTTATATGTTTATGCTTGATGATCTAACATGTCTATTATACACGCACATTGAGCTATCTTCTATGTATATGATTCTCTAAACTGTGTTGTGGGTCTGCTCGCTTGGGAGGAAGCAGAGGGTTTGGACTTGTTGTGCTATTCAACAACCCGCCATTTATTTATGTATAAATATCTTAGGAAATTATTATATAAATAAATGGGGCCCCTTCAAATTAAAAAAAAATAAATAGGAAAATAAAACATATTATTGTTTTAAATGGAAAAATTTGATCTTATTTGAATAAACAAATCCAAATTTCATTGGCCCAAAAAACTCGAATGATCTCGCCTTGAAGAAATCCCGACGTTATCACACATCACAATTATTAATGGGAAACTCCCCATTTATCCTTTCGAGAGTTGTGATGAAATAAAGTATATCCACTGAGAACAAAATATACTTAAGCTTTAAAATCCTTAAGTATTGTCAACATAGGCACTCTATATCGGAGTTTGCTTGCATCAAAAAATTTATAAACGAGCACGATATATAAAAGACTCGAGGACGACTCCGATTACGATATGCAATAAACCATCCAGGCCCAAAATATAACTACTAAGACAACCTATAAATATGTTGCGTCAGGATGAATCACAGATTATAAAAAGTCAAGCTTCTCCCCTCACTTCTGATCTTTCAATTGCGATAAACCTCTTTGTTAAAATGTGCGACTGTAATAAAATCATAAGAAAGAATAACTCAAACAGAAAGAGTGATTATTAAATCATCAGTTGGGCCCACTCCAATGCCACATCATTCCTGTCATTTCGTAATCACAAAGGACTTTGGCTATCTCCATTCCCTTCTTCTCCAAATGCTTCGATTGCAATATTACAATAATCGCATCGTGGACATCCCATACCAAAATAAATGATATAATGATATCTCTATCGCATATCAGGAAAGCACATGGAAACATGTCTTAAATTACCGTTTGAAATGTTTTTTCGATATGATGTATTAATGAGATAATAAATTATCACAGAAAGCTATGATTTCAGTTATTAAAGACTTCTAACGGTATTTATGATTCAAATCCCCCTGGTGATTTGATTGCATGTATATATATATATATATATATATATATATATATATATATATATATATATATATATATATATATATATATATATATATATTAGATTTGTTAGCGTTTAAACTATGTTTTTCGTTTTTTCAAACCGTGTATGTTCAAATTCTCCCACATTTCCAACCTATTTCTCTTCATTCCTCTATGTTTCCAATTGCTGGTTAAGTTCGAGAAGGAGTAGTGTAATAGGATGACCAAAGCAAAGTAAGGAAAGAAAGCAATTGAAATATCACAATACACACCTTTTGGTTCCAATGTAACAAAAATTCCCCTACTTTTCTCAGACACTACATGCACGATAAACAGTGGAACATCCTCATGGGAATCCATGTACCAATTTCTTGAAAGTGAAGGAGCTAAGGTAATTCAAAGAGTGGAAACAAAGGATGATGCTTCATCTTCTGAAGCCTCTAACTATGAAGCTTCTAGCTCTTTTATTCATAGGATTATTGCTCAACCCAAGATCCTTCCTTTTACTGATATGGCAGAATGGATAATTGAGAACATCAACATCATCGATAGGATATTCTTGACTTCAATAAAAACAGTCATTGAGTCCTTTACAATTGAATATTTGAAGAAAATGTACCATATACCTAACCCGTAAGAGGTGTATGACAAAGCTTTCCTCGAACCTTTTGCAAGTGATAATGAGGTACAATAAGATCCAATCAAACGATGGAGATCCTACCGAAACAAACACTAGCATGAAAAATCGGGTATGTACTCTATATCTTCTCTCGCCACTCCCATCCATATATATCATAAAATTTCATGGGAATATAATTTCCATGCCCATTTCTATAAAATTTTCCAAGGGTTCATGCTTATAATTCACCAAGCTGTTTTTGACAAAAGAGCCCCAAGATTGTACGAAGAGGCCAAAATTGATTTCATACCAATAGGAAGGTGGTTTGGTGAAGATCTATTTACCTATGTTAGAGTCTATGGAAGTTTGGCACCTCCTCATGTTCTCCCATTATATGTCCTTGATAAGCTACTAGCTAGGGAGATTTCCTATCAAACTGTAGGGGATGGATTGACAAAGACCCTAAATGAAGCTAAGAAATATCTTTCACCTTCATTCCCTATAAAATGTGGTGTATATTCTCTACATTATTTCAAGCATGATTCACTTGAAATTGATAATATTACTTGTTTAAATCTTGCTATTATTCCTGGAAGACATTTTGATCCTAACAAAGTTGCAAAAAATTTTACTGCCCAAGTAAAAATTACACAATTCAGTCATGAAGATGATGACTATGATGGCTTGTTTAAATATCTTGAGGTATTTTCACGAGTACAAAATATGGATACATTGAAACTGAGTCCAGAAAGGGCAGCACAAATCCAAGAATGCAAAGAAATATGACTAGAAAATGTCCCTTTGGATCTGTTGAGGATTCCTCAACCAATTTCCCAAGAAGAGTAAGATTTAGAAAAAGGTTCAGAGAAGAATTCAGAAAATAATTCGAAGAAGAGTTTAGAATAGAATTCAAAACAAGACTTAGAATAGGTTTCGAAGGATATTGAAGTGGAAGATAAATCCACAAAAATACATATTGATAAAACACCCTTTAGTAATTAGTTGCATGAAGCCTGGAAATAGTTTTATCAACAATGTAGAGGAAAACATGGGGTAGAAAATATTGAGATGGAGAAAGCATTCAACACGCCCTAGAGCACTGGAAAAAACTCATTTATTGATAGAGCTTATGATAAAGATGTCACTACATGGGAAATTGAAATCATCCTGATATTCCCTTCATCTGGAATTGTCCTGAAGGTGGAAGAAATCCCTCCTCTTGACGTCTTTTACAGTCCCAAACATCAGGTTGTGATGAAAAGAAAGATAAAAAGGAGAAGAACAGAGTCATCCTTACTAGTCATCCCTGGTGATATACCAATGGACATAGTATGGAAGGATACACAAACTGATGCTTCAGAGAATTTGATAAAGTTGTCACAAATCATAGGTGCCTATGCATATGCTACGATTGATAAAGCAGCAAAAGTTCAACAACTGGTCAGGGAAAAAGAAGAGAGGATTCAACAGTTGGAGTAGTAGTTTGCAGAATAAAGACAAAGTATTGACCATTAAGTAAAGACACAATTGTCTCAACTGCAGCACAAATTTGATCAATTAACTCTTCAGCATGAGGAAGAGACGAGTACTAAGGATGCTAAAATCCAATAGCTCCAGTTTTCACTTGATCAACTGAAGGACACTCCTAAAGTAGAGGAATTTATAAAGGAAGCATTGGATCTAAATGCTCTGTTATGAAAGCAACAAGCAATGTTTTGTCAAAATTTATTTATCATCAATGCAATATGTGTTAAAAGTGATTCACTGATGAATCAATCATTCGATTTGAGGGTGAATTTCAATGAAATTGGTGATAAAATCTCAGGATTTATAACATGGAAGGATACACCAGAAGTCAGAGTAGCAGACCTTCCTAGAATAGAGGAATCTCACAACGAAATCCTCTTTACTCATTGGGACATTCAGTCGAAACAAGCATAAAGAGAAGCTGCCTGGGCAATAGATGTTTCCAATAACATAATTGAAACTATCAATGATAACCTGCATAATGCCAACCTGATTCAAGAATTCCCACCTGGTAATCTTCCTGATATCAAATTCCTGGAAAGGAAATGGCAAGAAACTTCAAAAGAAAAGGAAGAAGCAATTAAAAAGTTGACCAAACTTGACCGGGAGATGTATTTGAAATATCTTGTGAAGCCACACAGTTAGTGGATAATGCTCCGATGTCTTACTGATTCATCCACTCATAGACTTCCTACACTTTTAGATGGAGTGTACATTGGACAGCTACACATGAGGATAGGTCATCCTCCTGAAGTTAAGCCAATGATGGATATTTATGGGCTGTAGTAGCGAATGAAATCATAGACACAATTTCATTCATGAGCTTGTCATTTCAACAACTTATATTGTTTTATTATTGTTGCTTATTTTAAGGAGAGTTGTTTCAACCTCCTCACCACTTTTATGTATTTTCTATTTTTATACTTTACTTTTTTTATATAAACCCTTTCATGTCTACAAAGAAAGGGTCCCCAAATTTTATAAAGAAAAACTTTTGAAGCTTGCACTTCTGTAATTTTGAAGTCTATCTTAGTAGAACGACCAGATCAAGGTCCTGAAGTTTTGTAGAGAAGGCTTTGGAAGCTTGCACTTTTGTACTTTTGAAACCATCTTAATGAGAAAGACTCGACCAAAACTATTTCTTTCATGAACAAAGTAATATACATTAGGTACTTTTAACATTTTATTTTTGTTTTGTTTATGCGTTGATAGCCATTCCTCTTTATATTGTTTATTATATGTATCTTTTCTAATGTATTTCTATATTAATTCACTTTTGAACATGGTATAATTGTCATCCTTAATACATATGTAAGAATTTTTTTAGTGTTATTTGATTGCAATATGCATTTCATCAATTATTTTGATTAACTATTTAATCAAAATAATTATCTTAAAATATTTTCATTTTTGTGAGTGTTTGATTAATCTTTATTATCATGCACTAAGGAAAATTATTCTAGATCACATAAACATAAGTAACCTTGGGTAATAGATATATTACAATACATATATTCTAGTTTATAAATCACCCTATCTATCACTTAGTTTTTGGTTATAAACACTTTATCCACTCTATCACATTTTTACTGGGAAATTGCTCTCATTATATCCAGTCAGAGCCACTATTCCAAACAGAAAAGGGATGGTATTCAAGTCCTCGACCGGGTGGTTTTTTGCCATGTTGTTGCAACGATATTTAAGGCATCAACATTTTGGTGCTGGAAGGAGGGACTCCGACTATGAATGGAAAAAGGAACTCAATCTAAATTAGAGAGCCATTCCAAGAGTCACTCCCCCTCAAGATCACCCCCAACTTCTATATCTTCATTTAAAACTCCTATTTCAAGATCAGAAGTTGAGAAATGACCTCTTAAATATCCTGGCACATTTCTTGAAGTATCATCTTCATATTATAATCTAGAATCACCTAAATTCTATACTTTAATAAAGAAATTGGGAGATATTTCTATTTCAGTAGAAAATCATCTGCCGTCTGAAGCTTCTAAAGGAAGTGTAACTTCTATTTTACAACCTACTTGGATTTTGACTTGTTCTCAAATTGAGAAGCTCGAGGTCCCTCCATTTGAGTTTCCTCTTCCTTCTTTCCAGAAAAAGACTAAGAAATATGAGTCAAAAACATCTACTAGTGAGATTTTTTCAAATTGTCCTCCACAAAATCCTTCATTCCCTCCATTCATTCCTGTTAATACCCCTTCTTCTCAAATTACTGGTGCCAGTTAATCCAACACAAATACACAAATTGTCTCTTATTCTACACAATCACCCTCAACATCCACCTCTTCCCAATTTCCAATAATGGCAGGAAGACAGCAACAACCCCCACCACCAGTCAGACCATGGGCCAATCCTATAGCTCTGCAAATGCCAGCACTTCTCCATGATGTACCTAAACATCCTGAAATATGGCTATCAAAATTTAGCCCTAATGATGGATTACCTACTGAAGAGCATCTCCACAATTATATGTTAGCCATTAATCTTAATGGAGTAGTTGAAGAAGGTTGTGTAGTAAGATTGTTTCACTACACCCTCCAAGGACTGACAGGTTCATGGTATTTTTCATTACCACTAGAGTCTATTACTAATTGGAACATGTTTGAAGAACATTTCTTAGCTAAATTCGGTGATGACCACACAACTGCATCCGTTATTCATGATCTTTCTCATTTAAAAGCTAAGTTAGGTGAAAAGATCAAAGATTTCAATTCCAAATTTAATAAATTGATAAACAAAATCCCAGTCACATCAAGCCCTGGTGTTGAAATCTAGATCGAATGTTATATTTCTTCTCTCCCTTCCAATATATATATTTTTCTGGATAGAGCCAATAAGGCTACTTTAGTAGAAAACATGAAAGAAGACCTATTTGTAGAAAAGATAATAGTTTCATTAGAAAGGAAGATTGCCCAAGAAGAAAGAAAGACAAAAATGTTTATGTTTAAGTATTAATCAAAGAATAAATCCCCTCAGGATCCATTTGATCTTGAATTCTTACAAAAAGTTCTTAAAACCATGTCAAATGAGATGGTAGAAATTAATAAACATGTAGCTGAGTCCTCTTCTAAAAAACCTTTTAGATCCTTCAAGAGAAATCAGACATTTAATCCTCATACTCTAAATATTATATCTAATGGTGAGTCTAATTTGGATGAATATGATAAAGAAACAACATTATCTGTTGATGAATCTGAAGATGAAGAGTTGGTTGAAGTACATGGATGTGCTATTTTATCCTACCTACTTCTGACAATGAAGATGAGCAAGAAGCTTTACCTATTAGCATTAGGAGTAAAGGCCCTACTGATGCAACACAATCAACCCAAAAGAAAAAGTCTTCAACCTCCGCTACCAAGTATAAAATGGTCAGTAAAAAGTATTATTGTACATCTCCTCAACCAACCCCATCCTAAACTAATCCTCCATCTTCATCCAAAACCTTGGTAGTTGCTGATACCATGGAATATAACATAGTGGAGGACATGAAGAAAGCCATAACAAATATCTCTCTCCATGAGCTCAGTAAGCTCAAACATTAGCAGAATATATTACTAAAAGTATTGAATGCAGTTCATGATTCTCCTCTTCCTATTCTTGTTTTATCCAAAGATTCTAGAGGAATAGGTAATCCTCCTAATGATTCATCAAACAAGGTTGATTCCATCCATGTTATCTTAACTGACAATAGATCTAACTCACACACTCCCCCTTTCCTCTTGACTTATGAATTCTTCAATAAATATCTACACAACTGCTTAATACATAATGATAAGATCATGCTGCACAAAATTAAGTGTCTCACCACAAAAATTCTGCAGTCCACATTGTCCAACTTGATAGAACAAAAGTCGAAGTCTCAGGGGAAATGAATTTAGTTAGCATCATACTTTCTTCTAATCCAAAAGTTGTCAAGTAATTGGAATAATAGTTGTTGATATTCTTGAATTTTACGTTTTAATTCTTAGCAGAGATTGGTCTAAGAAACTTCATGGTTATTTTGCAACAGATTTTTCTCATATGTGGTTCCCTTATGATGAAAATCCAAAGCAAATCAGAATTGACCGAGAAAAACATTTGAAGCGTACAATAACTGGTTTTGAAGATGAAAATGAATGAGTAGCTTTTAACAATAATATCATTGGAAACTACTCTACTGAGTCATCTTTAGGAAATTTCAATGCACATTAGTCACCTTTTTCGGATAACTCTATTTCTTCCCAGATTGAGAAATTTTCTCAAACAGATCCTTCCAAATGTATAAATCTTATAGATAAACCATTGGTTAAAACTTTATTTTGGACATTATATTTTTATGGATCTAAATCCAATGATGGTGGAGGAGCTGGTTATATATTAATTAGTCCAGAAGGAGAAAAAACAATGCTAGCATGTAGGTTGGAATTTAAATGCACAAACAATGTTGTTGAATATTAGGAATTGATCTAGGTTTTGTATAAAGAAATCTGTCCTGATATCAAATATCTTCAAGTATTTGGAGATTATGAAATTATTATCAAACAAGTAAGAAACACCATTCATTATCTCTGTGGACATTTAAAATATTACCAATCTTTGGTTCAGGACCTTAATTCACATGTTTTAGCATTCAACATCTCTCCTATCCCTAGACATCAAAATGCAAGTGCTGACCTTCTGGCTAATATAACATCCAAGCTTATACCATCAGAAGACTACAGTCTAGATAGGTTTTCCATAGAATTAATTTTTCGACCATCGATTCTCGATAATGTCACCAATTGGTGAGTGTTTAATGACGACGAAGATATCCTAAGCTTTTTAACATTTGGAGGATCATATGATGATTAAACAATTGATGAAAACAAACATGATAATCAAATGAAATATAAATCCAATGAAAATCCCATACCTAAATCTATGGTAAAGCTTGAAGATATTTATGATCTAAAAGACAAATTTAAGAAGGTTACTAATTCTAAACTCTAAAGTTCAACCTTAAGGTTTGAACTAGTAAACCTTGAAACTGATCTCAAACCACAAAACATCAATCTAGGACTTGGTCTCTTACCTAATGAAAGATTAGCCTTTATTTATTTGTTAAAAAAGTATAAAGGTATCTTTACTTGGAGCTACGAAAATCTGAAAACATATGATACCTCCATCATACTGTAGAGCTATAAAAAGAGTCTCTTTCACCTCTAATTACCTCACATTAATATGTCAATCCGGGAGCGTTTTTTTATTTCAAAGAGTGTCTTAGTCTGAGGCTATCATTTGGCAGAGTAATGCTATTAGTATAGTGTTCATAAATACAAGAGTAAATGGATGCTTGTCTACAGCTTAACTACTTCAAAAGTGTAAATCACACAATCAAAAGACCAAGCAACTTATCAGTCAAGGGTTCAGTAGAGATAACCCATCCCTTTGGAAACTGATGGAAAAGGAAATCAGAGAACAGATCGTGGATCGGGGAGCTAGACAGTAAATGCCAAGGCTCACTACAGCCTTAGATCGTATCCCACACCAAAATAACAAATGCTAGTAAATGGTGTTAGAGTCGATCTGGTCAGCCCTCCATCAGAGATCAAAGCTCTTTGTGCATTTCAATTTTAGGTGTCCTGCTCCATCTAAAAAGCTGCATTTCGCTAGGGACATGCCATGATCTGACGGAGAAAGTCATGCTACTCATTTCCCCTCATGTCTGGCCTCTGCTGGTTCGTGAATTGGTCCGTAATCAATGAAATTCATGATAGTCAAGGACTGGTCATATTGTAGGACAGAGTCATTTTTATTGTTAGGGTCTAGAAATTCATCAGTTTGGTCCTTAAAAAAAAAAACATGTCCAGAACAAGCCATGCAGGCCAGCAGGAGATCTTATACACCTACAGTGCAGAAAGCTTCATCATCACTGCAAGAGACATTGACTCTTCTTCAAAACTGTGTTTTGAAGAAAAGTCAAACAAGGTCAACTATGAAATTTTTTTCCAAAAATCGATAGTTGACATTTTCAGATGCAGTCATGGATTTCAAATCCAGTGGCTCAGTCACACAGTCCCCGCAAAGAAATGCTGAAAATTTTATCATGAGAGCCAAAATTTCAAAGAAAAAGGAAAAACAAAGTGTTTTAAAAGTCAATGAAAAGTGCAAAACTCAAACATTAGAAAGTGGGTCTTCAAAGAGGAAAAAATTAAACCCAACTCTCTCAAAGCCTATATATATTTGTTTTGGCCCAAGACTAAGTCATTGTGTTATGAAAAAGCTTGAGAGAGGCATTGTTGAAGAAAGGAGAGCTAAGGAGGAGGAATTCGAGAAAGTAGAGCAGTCTTCTAGGTGGCGCGGCGCATAGACTAGGGCTCGCGACGCACATGGAGGGCGCAACGCATCGGCAGCCAGCCCACAGTGCAAAATCCACAAGGGCGCGATGCACTCAAGGCATGCGGCGCACTGGGCTTGGCACGCGACCCACACAGCCAGGGGCATAAAAAAAGTATGAAATTGTTTCAAATCTTCGTGAAAGCCATCAAATCATGAGGTAGGCCTTATGACACTGCTTCTCCATCAATTTGGTCAATGTTTAGCTGTTTGTAAGATGTTTGAAATGTATCCAAAATAAAAATGGCCTTACATGGAGAAAGCAACAAGAAAAACGGTAGATGGGGTTGCCAAATTGTATTGATTAGCACGAAGGTCACCTTCCTCCCCTTGTACCCTCACTCCTCATCATTTTCACCTCCATTCTTCCTTGTCTCCCAAGCAAACCCCCTAAAATCCCCCTAAAACTCCCTCCCCTGTTTTTCAAACAAAAATTGTGTCGTTTGATCGTGCGCGGCGGACACACAACGTGGCACGGCGCACACATGGCACGCGGTGCACTGGGAGCCTGGCCACAGTGTTAACATTACACTAGCGCGATGCATACCCGGCGTGCGGCACACTGGGAAAAGTGTGCGGCACACAGGCCTGTGAGCCTAAGAATGCACCGAATCGCCCAAAAATTTTGGAATTGGCTCTTAAAATTCCAAAAGGGCCCATAAATCTTTTCACCACTGATCCTAAGCTTAAAGAAAAATATGATGTTGGTGACCATGAGACCAAAAACAAATTTTTTTAAGAAAACACAAAAATGACACAAAAAGGGTAAAAAAGCTAGGGTTTTTCTACAGTAACTTGATTGTTAAATATGCTCCTACCCTACCTCTATCAGCTAATTCCCCTGGAGCATTTTTCCCTAATAGTTACCCTAGCTACATTGCAATCATATCCCTTTGTCCCCTTTACTCATATAGCTCAAAAGTTCCTTAACCCTACCCCATCAAAACCATACCCCAAACACTCCCAAATCCCTGATAAATTTCCCCTTTAAACCCCTATTCCCCTTTTCATCATTCCCCTCCTAACACTCCCCTGTTTTATTGTCCCCTTGGTAACAGATTTTTAGAGCATTCATCAGTGTCATTGGATTCAAAGGGCAGCACTAAACTCAAGATACAAGCAGCAGTGATGGCATCAGAAAATTCATCAGATTCTGAGGGGGATACACACAGCGACATATCTTCAGGAGAGAGGGCCCATAGGAGACATCACCGGAGTAGCAGACATCTCAGAGACGAGCCCAACACCCTCACAGAGCTACAGGCATGCCCACTTGCCATGTCTTGTTTCCAGCACTTGGCATGTTATAAATTTTGCCAAAGGGTGGCAAATGTCAGAGTACATCATGAGTTGGCCTGCCTTTTTGCACTTCATCTATAGGGAGGCCAATCTAGCCTGGCTGGGGTCACTTTCACCTTGAAACCGGAGGCTATATCAGTGGCAACGGGGATCACTAATGTTGGGGAGCAGTGGCATAAGAAAAAGAAGGTGGAGAGGCATCACTATGAGCCTTACATCAAGAACAGCTGCTTGAGCCAACTCACCAGGGTGTTTCCATTTAGATTTTTGAGGGATGGGTATGCCCCACTCATGAGATTGATCATGAAATATTTCAGTTGCGAGGGGAGGTTTTCTCGCCTTTATGCCTATCACATCTGCTTGCTCATGCACTTCACCAGGGTGAAGATGATGAGCCTCCCATTTTTCATCTGCAACAACATTGAGAAGATGAAATTCATGCAGCTCAAGACCCCACGATAGCAGCTAAACAATGTCTATCATTTTTCTCTCATCCGGATTTTGGTGGACCATCAGTTGGGATTGCAGGGTATTGCTTGGGAGGACTTCATCTCCCATGATTTCTTCAGCGCTCCACTGGTGACATCAGAGGTAGAACATGAGGTGGGAGGTCCTTCACATCAGGCTAAGCATGAGCTGGGAGGTCCTTCATATCAGTTTGAGCCTGAGATGGGATGTCCTACACATCAGTTTGAGAGCCATGAGACTACCACCATGCTAGTTTTCATCACATATCAAAGGGGCTATCCGAAAGGCACTAGACCGTTGTTTGCAGCAACAAAGCGAGTGTTATCTCCACTTGGGGTCCATGAGGAGGGGCCATTAGGTGAGCAAGAGATCGAGTTTGTTCTCCTCCAGGATGATGAGCCAGATGCAGAACCCACTAATGAGGAGCTCATAGAGATCATCAAAGAGTAGCAATCAGAGATTGAAGACTTGACCATTGATTTAGAAAGGGCCAAGTGGAACATGAACTACTTGGAGCGGAGAAACAAATAGCTTGAGGACCAACAGACGATCATGGAGCTGCAGAACATCCGGGAGCAGTGCCAAGTTGCTCAAAGAAGAAGGGTTCCGCTCACCTCTTTGGAGCAAGAAATCAATGAAGACCAGGAGTCCTACCTTGAGAGGGTCAACATGCACTTGGAGTAGCGGCTAGACAAAGCAAATAGGGAGAAAGACATGTTGAGGCACATGACTCATCACTACCAGGCTTGCAACAAGAGTTCCAAGGCGAGAATCAGGAGCCTAAAGGCAAAATTGAGCAAAGCGACAAAAGAGGCAAAGGAGGCAAAGGAGCAAGATCGGCTTCGAATCTTGGCTGAGGCTTCCTTGGCCCAGAAAAGTACTTCATAGGGAACCTTGAGCCCAAATTTCAAGGAATTTGCTCCAAGTTTGGTCACAGCCAAATTTTTTGGGCACAAAACAGGAAATTTCTCCCTGTGCGCCACAACACTGGCGCGACGCTAAACATCTAGAACATAGATCAAGGAACGGCTTGCATATTTGGATTCAGCATCGAAAAATATGTCTACTGGTGTCCGAGCTAGAAATTTGACAAGTTTTGGGTCTCCTAAAGGTCAAAAAACACCCAAAAATGGCCTCTCTCCCACTTTTTGGACACACTGAAAGCAGTCTTGGGAGAATGAAGTTTTGGAGGGGAAAATGAGCTTCACATTTAGAAATTATAGTTGGGTTGGAAAGTAGATAGGACAAGCTTTCCAACAAGCCCAGTTGGGTACATTTTGGACACCTTAAAGTGCCCCAAAACAGGCTCCAAAGTGGCGCGATGCACAACGAATTTGGCGCGACGCACAGGGGAAAAAATTGCCAAATTGCTCCCGTTTCGCGAAATTTCGGGTCGCGACTTCTCCAAGTGGGCCTGGTCATTTACTGTTTGTTTTTTTGGCACCCATGGTGCCTTTTAAAGAATTTTCTCTCCAGGTGGGCATCTATCCAAGTGGCAAAAGAATACAAAGGGTCACCACAGCCAAATGTCATACTTGAGAGCACTGCACCTGTAGCTGATGGTTGGCTCTCCATCTCCTTTTCGAAATGATTTGAGTAACTTCCCAAACCCTTTGCGTTCCATATTTTCTCTACACTTTCTATATATTGTATGCAAGTTATTTGCAAACGGTGGGCTGGCTTGTAACTTCTGAGATACTGTGGGAAAGAAACTATGTTTCTGCACTGTGTATTTTTTACAGAGAGTTAATGAAAGGCAGCGGCTCTGTTTCATGAGATTCTCGTGGTTGTGAGTGTGGAAAATGTGTTCTTATGTTCCATATGTATCTTGTTATGTTTCATAATTCATTTCATGTTTCATTCCATTGAAATTTTCTAAGTGAGATTAGGTAGAATTCAATTTATATTGCTCTGCCTGTGGGAAAAGTTCATGTACAGTGTTATTCTTCTGTTGAAAAGGATTCATGCAACCATGCCCTTTTCACTATCTTTGGCAATCTTTCCATTCCGCGTCACCTTAAGTTAAAATTGCTACACTTCCCGCCTACCTTGCCTCACGAAATAATCTGTGCCTTCATTCTCAATTCTCTGTTCCTTGCTAAGCGCTAGTCCCATATACATCTCAGAAGTTCAGTCACTTCGAAAATCTTTTCCAAAATCCCTTTTCACTTACTAGCCTAAGGTAAATATTGCATTGCAAGTCATCTTAGACCATTTTGCTTATCCATTCACTGAGTGTGACTCAGAGAGAGCCCTCTCCTGCGCTCGTAGGGCTAGCTACGAGACTGAGCGTGGTTTGTGGTAACCCTAATTTTTGCCTTCCTTCAGCCTAAGGCAGATTTAGGTGATAACAGATGGAACAACAGATAAGAAAATGGAATAGCAAATAAGAAATTGAATAGCAAGTCTATAATGGAACAACAATTCTTAAAAGGAACAGCAGCTAAGAAATAGAACAGCAACTAAGTCTCACAAGCAGTAACAAACTTAATCTATCAAATCAAATGCATTAATTGTAATCAAATGGAAATCTTTCACTCTTAAGGCAGATCAAATAGCACACACTAATGGAACAACACTGATTATTGATAAGTTATGGAACAGTGCTTGAAAGCCATATACGCACACAACACACTTAAATAGTAATATGATCTAAGCATCAATCTCAGTTAGAAGGAATATGACTGTGTTTCAAAATAAAACAGCATTGTTCATCAATTCAACAATCGTAAAGAACATAACTCCCAAGATGAATTCCGTAATGTGAATGTACAACACAAAAGCTCTGTAATGGAATGATAACAGTATTCTGTTGAGACTAATAATATTAGATCAACTCTGAAAAGAACAGTAATATGATGCGGATTCAATACAATGGTTCTGTCCGTGGAAAACTTAATGAATTAAACATAACAGAGCATGTGATGTAAACTTATAAAACACATCAGATTACCAAATAACGACGATAAGCAAACCACGCATAAACCAACGTAATAATACAGGAGCAAGTTTCCTCCAGGGCCGGGCCCTTAGCCTCCAGGGTTACACCACTTGAGGTTAATCCAGACTCAGAGATGAAGTAACCACCAAGTTTATATTAATGCATAAAGCAAAATTACAATAAACTAGTTCTTATCGAGACTCGATGATCAAAGTTTTTATCTTAAAAGAAATTACATAAAAACATAATCATGCCTAACTCCCTCTTGAGCTAACAGTGTTCCTTTTATAACGGTGACGACGAAGATGTCTAAGTGCAAAAATAGATAAAACAGCGATCCCTCAGGATTAAGGATCCTGAGGGATTCGCCAAACCGTTAATCCTCAATCATTTCTTTTCTCTCCTGCACCGAGTTGGTATCTCCACCTCCTTTTCTGGGCCAATTCGCTTTGATTTTCTTTGCCTTGTTTGCATTCGGTCTCCCGTCAAAGGGACAATGGTTATCTCATCCTTGTCCTTCCCTCTGGAACAACAACTTCTCATTTTCACTCCTCCCTGCATAAGGAAATGAAAATTGTCAGCGTCATATTAATCTCACATGTTTCGTTATAATCCTTTATCGCTTTCTAAGTTCAAGATGCAAAAAGGTGTGCAAGTTCTACTGAAAAGATACTGAAATAATCATCAAAAACATACATTTTTTACTACTCCACACACCCCCCTACTTACCCTATTTCATGCCCTCATGAAAACGTTGTAGTTGACATGCAAGGCAGTGAGAGAATAGGATGGAGATGGAATCTCATGTGGAGGCCTATAGCCATGATGAGTAACTAGGTAGTCAAAGAAATGGCCTGTCTGACCCTCGGGCATCTCATACAAGGCTTGGTATCCAGGTGCAAGGTGCCAAATAATTGGACTCTGAAACCTATATCCCAACGAGGATGGCCCTACCCTCAAAACGATTTCGCCATAAAGGTGCAAACGGTTGGTAGCTAATTTGAAATTTTCATACTTAAACGGTTCCCTGAGCTGGATATTCGGATTAGAGATTTGATACCGAAATTTAGCTGCATCAATGGCAAGGTCTTTGATAGAAATAAAGTATCCAATCCCTGTCGAATGAGTGCCTAATGCATGGGTCCTAATGTTTCAATTACACTCGGAGTCTTCATGAGGTTTCTATGTGCTTTCCACAACTGAACTGGGTTCCTAGGTTCAGCCCTTACCCACAAATCTAAGCCGTTTTCTTGCCTCTGGAAAGTATTATAGGCTTTAAGCCATTTAATCTGATTAACCCCAAATGAGATGAATGCCTGCAATTGGATGTCTCCAAAAAAAGGGCCAGGGTTCAGCTTAGTCTCCTGGTCTAGTAAAAGGTTATGTAAATAGAACTCACACAGCAATCTCTGGACTTTTACCCCGTAGTGCTTACAGCAGTCTATAAAATCATTGACAGTGTTAATTTTATGGGAGAACCTACTTTAACAGCTTTTATTTTTAATTGCAAATACCGTTCCAGTAGAAACAGGGCATAATTATTGGCGGGGGCTCTACATGCTAAGACGTCATTGTATAGAGAACACAAGGTATCCATCTGCTTGATAACAATATCTAGCCTACGAGTTACCTTTGCGACTTTCTCTTGTTCCTTCCGCCAACCTTCAAAAGTCTGGCTTTCGGATTGATTGACGTTCCTAAGCTGCTGCTGTAGCTCTTCATACTTTTCACGAGGAACCGTTTTCTCTCTAAGCTTTTCTGCTTCTTGCTGAGCTTGCTACAACCCCTTTCGCAGGGTTACTATTTTTGGATCTCTTCTCCATGCAAAAGTGGATGCCGGGAGTTTTACCTGAACTTTCCTATTGCGTTACTTTCGAGTTCAGAATCCTTATCACTCCTGAAGGTGGCGCCTTCATCTGAATTTCCTTATCACAGGTCATCATGTCATCCATTTCTATTTTAACATGAATATCAGTCTGTTGTTGTTCCTTTTCAATTGGAACAGCAGTCTATTCCTCAACATCATTTGGAACAACAGCTTGATTTTCGACAGGGTTTTGAACAGCAGGATTAATTCTGATCCTCCACCCCTTTGCCTTGCGGAGTTTTGCTGGAGTGGTCACCTTTTTCCTTCCTGAAGTCCTTTTTACTCTTTGCCTTTCTTTCAAGATCCTAATCTGCTGGTGGAGCTGGACTATTATGTTCAATAATCTCTGATGTTCCTTTCACAGTTCTTTGATTTCCAAAGTTTCCTTAGAAGAAATAGCAGGCTGTTCACTGTGGCCTGGATTGTGACTAGTCCCCGGATCTTCCTTCTAGGGTGTTTCTTCATTGTTCTGCTCTGGCTATTCTGGGGAAGGAACCCTAACTGGTTCTGTCATTTCTTGGATGACTTCTCTTTCTGCCCCCGCTTCCTCTGGAATTTCTTTCGGTGTCTTCTGGTTAGGAACGGATTGTTCCTGTTCAGTATCTCCAGGCAGATTCTCTTCTTCTGCCTCCTTTGCATGTGGTTCTTCAGGTGCATTTTCCTCCTCGGGTTTCATTTCGTCTTGGAGGTCTGATGGGCTGGAAGGTTGGCCATATTCGCCCATATTGGCCAAGACTTCGGCCAATTCATCTTCTCCCACTGGGTCCTGCAATGGGCTACTTTCCTGCTGTTCCATTTCCTCCTCCTGCTCAGATTGCTCGGCTTTTGTTTCAGAATGCTCGGCTCCTTCTTCATTTTCTTCTTCAGATTGCTTGGCGTCCTCTTTAGATTGCTCGGCCTCTTCTTTCTCTTCTCCTACAGATTGCTCGGCCTCTTCTTTTGGCCGTGAGGGTTGCTCATCTTCAATTTCTACTGGCCGGCTGGTGTTTTCCTGGAGCTTCTCTAGCCTCCCTCGTATTCATGCTAACTGGACCGATTTCCTGCATTTTTCTGGTTGTTCAGGTGTTTCGGTGGCATGCTTACACTTTGCCAATTCCTTGCGTTTTTCTGGGCACTCGGATGTACTGGTGGCATGTTTTTGTTTTGCTAATTCTCTGCGTTTTTCTAGACGCTCTGGTGTACTGGTGGCATGCTTACATTTTGGGAATGGTGCTGTCAAACCCCCATCTATCATGGCAATTAGCTCTTCCTATCTGCTCTGCTGCAAGGTGAGGCTATTACTGAAAATTAACCGAATCAATCCATGATGACTAACAACTGAGTCTACATGTTGTGCCTTTTTTATGCTCCGTGCAACGTCATGAAGTAATGAATTCAAAAATGTAGGTAAATTTACAGAGTATTTCTACCTTAGAACAGCTAAGAGTTTAAGATGTCGTGGTCTTAGCACGTCTTTTTTGCCTTCACAGGTGATGTAGCTTTGAACGGTCCTTGCCAATTCTGCCCAGGGCTCTCCTAGCGTTGCTGGCAGAACTCCTTTTCCTTTAATTGCCAGGCTCTGGCCCTCGTCCTAGAAGATTTCTATAATCTTTTGAAATCTCTCCTTTTTTAACGTCCATACAGGTGCGGCGGCTGGTAGTCCCGAGACTTCTGCGATTATGTCATCGGTGACTATTATATGTCTCCCCCTCACTGTGGAGTAATCCTCTTGCAAATTCTGTAGGAATTCAATTGCCACCGTCTCGTTAGACTACTGCAAGCGGTTGAGATAAGTCAGCCACCCTGCTCTTGCCAGGATTTCCCGGGCAGTAGCGGAGACTGTCAACACCTGCGGTTCCCTCCGGATCGATCTTCCTCCCATGGTTTCACTGTAAATTCTCAATGGAACGACAGTTGTTTGTGCTGTTTGAAACACAGAGAGGCTAATAGATGCAAGACTTGTTCAAAAAACACAGTTTACCATAGAAATGGCTTATGAACAACAATTCGTGCAGAAAAATAAAAATAACATGCCATTGAGCCATGCCATACCCTAGTACACAACTTTCCTGAATAGTGAGCTAACACGTAATCTAGGGAATAATGAGGTTAACCTCCCCCCTACAATGTGATAGGCTGTCCCAACCATCAAATAAAGGAGCAACGCCCATTCTGAAACAGAGTCATAAAGGAACAACGTATAGAAATATGCCATGTTTACAAAAACAGCGAATCACCAAAATCGAGGCGTAGAGTTAGATCGCTTATTACATAAGAGGCTGCTGTGATATGATGCGAGGCTGGGAGGATAAGACATCTGTCATACTTTCTAAATATCCTACAGTCATTGTCAATTACTCTGCCATGATTGGTGATAATGAATTTACATGCGTTATATAATTCGGGGAATGATATATGATTAATTACTAAGGTATAAGAAACAGAAGGGTGTTAATAACTCACCTATTGGTGTAAATAATGTGACGTCGATACCATTAACAGTGCTCTGCCGCCGACAGGTGTCCATAACCTTAGCAGAGTTGTTTATTTCACCCATGGAACCATGATCCTTTGTGTATACATAGGGAATATAATGTCAAAATGTAGGCCATTATGCTGGCTTGGTGACCAGTTAACCATAATGCCATTCACGAGGAAGGAGCGAAAAGTGGGTAGGCCGGCTTGTGATGAGACCTCTTGTTACAAGGGTTGTTTATTTGATATACCTTTTGGACCATATCCCTGGTGTGGTGGCCATAGTGGGAATGCCACTTCACTTTCGTCCTCATGATCATGGTCGGCTGGCTCTTGATGAGACCCCCTATCCTGCATTTGACAACTTATAAGTCATGTTTACTTTTTTCTTTTTCATAAAGTACTTCCGTTATTTATACACAAGGGGTGGTCCAACACTCCTTAAGAGTAGGAATGGTGGAAGAAGTCTTAACATCTCAATAGGAAGATATAAACAATTTTCTCTTATTCCTAAATAATAATCAAAGAGAATTAAAAAAAGGGGTCGTCATGATAAAGATGAATGATCATAGCAGAATTAGTAGAACGATGACAGCAAAAGATGATAAATAAGTGTGTCCTTCCTTTTATCCTATTACCAATACAGAGCCTTATAAAGATAGTGATTTATGATTAGCTGATTTTAGTATGTTATGATTTTGTATCCATTGCATAAGTGCATAGCTGTATTCTAAAAGACTTGAAAGAACAGGAGCAATAAGCATCTTTAATTTAGATCAGCAAAAGGAACAAGCTATTTCATAGGGAGAGCAAAAGCATGCAAGTGGTGTTCCTTTTGGAAAAAGGGCCAACAAGAGACCTCAAATAGGAAAAAAATGCAAATGCCGTTCCTTTGAGAAAGGAACAGCAAGACACACAAATGTTGTTCCTTTGGAAAAGGAACATCAGAACATTCCAATGTCGTTTCTTTGCAAAAGGAACAACAGAATATTCTAATGTCGTTCCTTTGAAAAAGGAACAATAGAATCAAAAATGTTGTTTCTTTGGAAAAGGAACAACAAACACACAGAAATGCCATTCCTTTTGAAAAAGGAATAGAAGCAACTAAAAATGTTGTTCCCTTCAAAAAGGAACAACAAAAGACGCAAGAAATGTCGTTCCTGTGGAAAAGGAACAACAGAAATCAAAAATGTTGTTCCTTTGGAAAAGGAACAGCGAAACATGCAAAAATGTTGTTCCTTTGGAAAAGGAACAACAAAAATCGAAGATGTTGTTCCTTTGGAAAAGGAATAGCAAAACACGCAGATATATCGTTCCTTTGAAAAGGAACAGCAGAAATCGACATGCTGCTCCTTTAGAAAAGGAACAACAAAACAAGCAAATTCTGTTCCTTTGGAAAATGAACGGCGAAAATCAAGAATGTTGTTTCTTTGGAAAAGGAACAGCAAAAACACACAAATGCCATTCCTCTGGAAAAGGAATGACAAAAATCAAAAATGTTGTGCCTTTGGAAAAGGAACAACAGAACACGGAAAAATAAAGAAAGAGATACAAATTACAACGAGATAACGGCTGATCTAAAGGGATTTGCTTTTTTGAAAAGGAACAGTCGGAAGAAAATGTTGTTCTTTTTGAAAAAGGAACAACAAAACATGACAGCAAAACATTAATTCAAAAATATTTACAAAAAAACAGATTCAAAAAAAGAACTTATGTACAGACTGTACAAAGAAATAAATTCCTTAATGAATTACAGGTGAGGAAGACTTCTCTTCCTCCCCCAAAATCTCCATATTGGAGTCTGGGCGTAGCTACTGGCAGAAGGACTCCCGAGTGAGTGGTTTGCGATAGAGATGAACTCGATGGACATTTGCCTTGAAGGCATATCCAGAACCATCATTAGTGATTAGAGTAAGGGTTCCGTTGTCATGTACCTTCTGGATTTTGTATGGTCCCAACCAACGAGTCTGGAGTTTCTCAGGGAAGTCCTAAAACCTGGAGTCATACAAAAGAGCCGAGTCTCCCTCGTGGAAGACTTTATTTTTAATGATAGAATCATGCCATTTAGCTCGCTGTTGTTGGATTAGGGCAGTGTTTTGAAGTGCAGAGAGCCTAATTTTGTCTAACTCATTGATCTGCTACAGTCGATTAATCTGTGCCTCAGTTAGATCTAAGCCAACTTCCTGTGCTGTCCGTAATGTTTGGATTTCAAATTCTATGGGAAAAATGGGTTGTTTTCCAAACACTAATTGATAAGGTGAGTAACCAGTGGTGCTTCTCCATGTTATCCTGTAAGCCCACAGTGCTTCAGGTAGTCTGGCATCCCAATCACGTCTATGTGACGCAATGGTTTTTGTTAGAATTACTTCTATTATTTTATTGCTACTTTCTACTTGTCCATTCGCCTGTGGGTGGTATGGAGTAGTGATTTTATGCTGGACATGATAATTGTTGAGTGTTGCAGCTATTCTGTTCCCAGCAAACTGTGGTACACCGTCTGTAATTATTTCTCTTGGAAGGCCATAACGTACAAATAAATGGAACAAGAATTGTATGACAGAGTCCTCTGTAGCTCTAGGCAATGCTTCTGCTTCAACCCACTTGGTGACATATTCTGTTGCCACCAAAATATATGTTTTCTAGTTTGATGATGGGTTGATAGGTCCAACGAAATCAAGATCCCATTGCTCGAATGATTCAATGACTAACTGTGGTTTCAGAGGCATCTCATCAGACTGACCAGGGCGTCCTGCTCGCTGGCAACTGTCACAGGCTTGGACAAATTTCTTTGCATCTTTGAAAATCGTGGGCCAATAATACCCTATCTACAACACTTTATGTCTAGTTCTGCACTCAGCGAAATGTCCACCACATGGTCCATCATGACAGGCTTTTAAAATGTCAAAGATTTCATCTTCTCGAACGCATCTCTTGATATGCATGTCTGCTCCTGTGTGAAACAAATAGCCCCCAATCCACGAGAATCGAGCACTCTTCTGAACAATATGTTTCCGCTCATTAGGGGTTAGATGTTTCGGTAGTTTACCTACTGCTAGGTAATTGGCAACATCAGCATAACAGGGTGTTTGAACAACAACAGCAAAGAGATGTTCATCCGGAAATTGATCCTTAACTGTTGCTGCATCGATTGGCTTTGGCATTCTTGAGAGAAAATCTGCTACAGGATTTTCTTTACCCGGTCGATCCTTGATTGTAATATCAAATTCCTGCAATAAAATCATCCATCTAGTTATTCTGCTATTTGTGACAGGCTTATTTTCTAGATATTTTATGGCAAAATGATCTGTATAGAAGATAACAGGATATCTAGTGATGTAATGTCTAAACTTATTGATAGCATGTATTACAGCTAGGAATTCTTTTTCAGTAACATTGTAATTTAATTCAGCAGGGGATAAATTTTTGCTGATGTAATAAATATCATATGGTTTTTCATCCTCTTCCTACCCAAGGACTGCTCCAATGGCTGTATCTGAGGCATTAGATGATATCTGGAATGGCAAATCCCAATTTGGTCCTCGAAGGACTGGGGCTGTGGATATGAGCTTCTTGAGATCATTGAAGGCATGTTCACATTTTTCTGTCCAAAGAAAATAAACGTTACCGGTTAGTGCATATAGAGGTGTAGCAATGTGCGAATAATGTTCTATAAATCGCCTATAACAACCAGAAAATCCAAGAAAACTGTGTACCTCTATTTGAGTGGTAGGAGTGAGAATAAGCAAAAGTTTTTGGATTTTGGTCGGGTCTACCTGAATGCTAGCTGCTGAAATATAGTGTCCTAGGATAAGTCCTTCAGTCATTATCATATAACATTTTTCGTGGCTTAAACAAAGCCTGGTAGCAATGCAGCGTTGTAGGACTTTCTCTAGGGTGTCCAATGCTGGATCGAAATCATCTCCATATGGTGTAAAGTCATCCATCTATACTTCAAGTCTGTCATTTATTAAATCTGCAAAAATACTAAGGATAGCCCTTTGGAATGTGGCATGAGCATTACATAAGCCAAAAGGTAGAACTCGGTAGGCAAATGTTCCCCAAGGACAAGTAAAAGTAGTTTTGTCTTGGTCTTCAGGGGCAATCTGAATCTGATTGTATCCACTGAAGCCATCCAGGAAAGAAAAGAATTTCTTTCCTGCTAAAGTGTCTAACACTTGGTCGATGAATGGGAGAGGAAAGTGGTCATTTTGTGTTTCTTTATTTAGCTCCATGTAGTCCACATAGATTCTCCATTTCCCATTCTTTTTTGGTACCACCACAAGCGGAGAGACGCATTTACTATCAGAGATAGGATAGATAAAATTGACATCTAAAAGTTTTTGAAGTTCAGCTTTTACCACATCTTTTAAATGAGGATTAAGTCTCCTTTGATGTTGATGAACAGGTCTGGCATCCTTTTCTATATAAATGTGGTGTGTACATAATTGGGGGTCAATTCCTTTCATATTAGGGTAATCCCATGCAAATGCTTCTTTATATTTCCTTAACAAATGGATGAGCTTCATTTCTTGTTCAGGTGTGAGGTTGGCATTAATATTTAAGGTTTTTCCCGATTCAATTTCCACAATTTTACTATTTGCAACATAAGTAACAGGTATTGTTTGATCATGTGTGTCTTTCAGAGGATCTTCTTCTAATTCATTATCAAATGCTGCTTCTATCATGTGACACTGTGTGCAGGATCTAGATTCAGTTTGACTAATGAAATTATTAATGGCATCATCTTCTGTTTGGTCTTTAAAATCAAGTGCCTCTTGTATAGTTAATGGAGATCTAATGTTATCAGTAAGGTATGATGCAGGGTGCTTATTAGTTTTGATTATTGTGACACTTGGCTGCGCTGGAGGATATAGAACTAAATTCTTGATATTTGGTCCTTTGGTTATGGTCATAATTCCTTGCCGACAGCCAATGTAAGCATCAGCAGTGGCAAGCCAAGGTCTACCTAAAGTCAGCGGGTGTCCATCAAGTCGGGTTTTGGGATTTATTATCAGGAAATCGGTTGGATATTCCCAGAAATCAATAAAGACCATGACATCATGTAGAGTACCCTTCGGCCTAACCACAGATCGGTCGGCCAATTCTAGCAAGGTAGAGGTGGGTTCTACAGATGTAATGCCTAGCTTTTGGCAAGTAGTGGTTGTCAAGATATTAATTGCAGCTCCTAGATCAACTAAGGCATTAGACAGGGTCTGACCATAAATTTGGACAGTGACAATTGGATTTCCCGGGTCTTCTTTCCCTGATAGTATGTCAGATAAAGTACCGACTACTTGGACTCTTGGATTATTTGTTGCATTCCTCCTTGGTTTCTTTATGCACAATTCTTTGATAGTTTTTGCGTATATGGGAATGTCTTGAATGGCTCGGAGGAATGGAATTTTTATGTACAGATTTTTTAATTCTCCCAAAATGTCAAAATCAGGGTATTGTATAGGTCGAGGTATGACTAATCGTTCTGGGAACAGAGGAGAGGATGTGGTGGCTTGATTATGAGTTTGCTATTTATTCACATCCTCTTGCTGCGACAGATGTTCTCTTCATAACTGATCTTCAATCTGAATTTTCTTATCTCCCTCGGTTTCAATAATACGCCCAGATCTTAATTGAAGATCATTGCACTCCCTTAGATCAGCTCCTATTTCTGGTGTTTCTATAATTTGGAGAGATTGAACCGGTCTGTTATCTGGATTGGGGTTCGGGTGGGCTGGGAGTTGCGGTCTTAGATTAGACTGGGGATTTTGTTGTAAGGCTGGCAGTGTAGGTTGAGGGAGCGGAATAGTTCCTACTGGCTGATGCATCAGTCTCTGCCAGTTTGTCTGCCAGGCTGAACTTTGTGAAGTAGGGGGAGTACATTGTGGTGGATATGAGTTACCTTGCCAATATGGTGGAGTATAAGGAAAATTTGGCCAGCCAAATTGGCTTGCTTGATTCAGCCATGAGTTTGAAGAAGGGAACGACTGTGGTGACCAGTTTGGAAACGGGGGTTGGGATTGACTTTGTCACATACTATATTGTTGAGCATTATACTGTGGAGGCTGAAAAGAAGAAGTTGGGTCTTAAAAAATACCAGATTGTCTCAGCTGCCACTGACGGCGCTGGTTGAGTAAATACACCGATTCTGGTTCTTCTTCGGCTTCCTTATATACCGCTTTCAATCCAGGAAGTGAGGGGTAGCTCTCCGTAAGGTGATCTTTTGTACAGATGGCGCATGTTTGGACTGTATCCAATGGACACTCCTTGTGACTATGCTTTTTCCTGCATCGGGGACAGAAGATCGCCAAATTCTATTCTGCCTCCATTTGCTTCTGTTTGGCCTGCATAATATCAAGTTGTGTGGTTAGTGTCCCTAGAATATCAGTTTTAAAATTTTCCAATAAATTTCCAATTTCTACACGTGTTACTCCTTATGTTGAAATTTTATTATCTCTTACAAACCGATCATGTTCTGCTAGTTTTACTATTGTGCTGCCTCTCGAGCTCCTGATACATAAATCAAAATTTTCTTGATAAATATCCCCTTTTCCTATAATGTTTAATGTTTCAATCCATTGTTCCTTCACGCCCCTTATCAATGCTGTTTTTAACACATTATCAGGTAAAGGTAGTGATGCATAAGGAGATATTTGTAGATTATACTGGAAATGTTCCACATACTCCTCTAATGTTTCATTTGGTCTAGGTGTCATCTGGAATATTTCGTCCTTTAGTTCTCTAGACCTGCAATAATCCTGATATTTTCTTAGGAAAGATTCTTTCATTTGATCCCAGTTATTTATAACCCCGCCACCTAATCCTATAAACCATCTTAAAGCAGCCCCTTTTAATGTAGAGGAAAATAATTTCAATTTCTGGGGGTTGGTAGTGTAATCATATCGCCTGTACAACACATCAAATTCAAATAAAAATGCATACGGATCTTCTGATGTAAGATCGTGAAATGTAGGGATATGTTGAAGAGGGATTGCTTTCATAGGTGCATTCACTGTAGAATCCACTATGGGGTATTGTAATGTAGAGGTTTGAGTGTTTGGCTAATTTTGAGCCATAGGGTCGAATATATGCCAATAGCCTTCTGGGATATCTAGGAGGGTATTCCTAGGTTGAGAGGGAATGGCTTTGATAGGAACAATTTTAATAGAACTTCCTCTATCTGGGATAATGAGAATTCCTCATGTCTGAGGAGATTAGGTTTCTTCAACAATGATTTTTGCAGCACTTCCCTTGTCTGGGTTGTTTAATGGCTGTGTTGTTCCAATAGGAGATCTTGGTTCCTCAATTTCCCCTTTTTCTCCTTCTCCTTCACAAAGATTGCTGAAATTCCCTTCTTGCAATAGTTCTGGAGTAGAATTTTCAATTTCTTGAAAGTCCTGCTCTTCAGTTTGACTATGCACCTCAACAAAGGCTACAGATGGTGATCCTGTGGCTTGAATGGAGCTAGTAGGCTGTTTATAAATGGTTTTTCTAGGACTTACTAATGGCTGAGATTCTACTTTCTTGTAGATTTCGTTTATAAAGGTCGTTTGGCTAAGGGTCACCAGCCCCTTAGCTTTTTCTGGTTTGGGTAAAGGTTTGGTATTTTTTTCTGGTTTTTTCTGCTTAGTCATGCACTCAAATTAACTACTAAATTCTATTCAAACAAAGCAACATCAAATCTGTTAGGAAAGCGGACAGAGGAGCAGGGATTTTACATGCTCCGTACGTAGGTTCTTACCTTCTGTTTTTAAAATCCAACTCTTCCCTAGCAGGTTCGTACACTACTCTAAAAAAGAAGGACAAATGTCTACACTCTTTCCCCGGCAACAGCGCCAAAATGTAGAGCTATAAAAAGGGTCTCTTTCACCTCTAATTACCTCACATTAATATGTCAATCTGAGAGCATTTTGTTATTTCAAAGAGTGTCTCAGCCTGCGGCTATCATTTGCCAGAGTAATGCTAGTAGTACAGTGTTCAGAAATACAAGAGTAGACAGATGCTTGTCTACAGCTTAACTACTTCAAAAGTGTAAATCACACAATCAAAAGACCAAGAAACTTATCAGTTAAGGGTTCAGTAGCGATAACCCATCCCTTTGGAAACTGATGGAAAAGGAAATCAGAGAACAGATCGTGGATCTAGGAGCCAGACAGTAAATGCCAAGGCTCACTACAGCCTTTGATCGTCTCCCACACCAAAATAACAAATGCCAGTAAATGGAACGGCAGATAAGAAAATGGAACAGCAAATAAGAAATCGAACAAAAAGTCTGTAATGGAACAACAATTTTTAAATGGAACAGTAGTTAAGAAATAAAATAGCAACTAAGTCTCACAAGCAGTAACAAACTTAATCTATCAAATCAAATGCATTAATCGTAATCAAACGACAATCTTTCACTCTTAAGGCAAATCGAACAGCACACACCAATGGAACAGCATTGATTACTGATAAGATATGGAACAGCGCTTGAAATCCATATACGCATACAACACACTTAAATAGTAATCTGATCTAAGCATCAATCTCAGTTAGAAGGAATACGACTGTGTTTAAAAATAAAACAACATTGTTCATCAATTCAACAATCGTAAAGAACATAACTCCCAAGATGAATTCCGTAACGTGAATGTACAGCACAAAAGCTCTGTAATGGAATGGTAATAGTATTCTATTGAGACTAATAATATTAGATCAACTTTGAAAAGAACAGTAATATGATGCAAAGTCAATACAATGGTTCTGTCCGTGGAAACATTTATGAATTAAACATAACAGAGCATGTGATATATGGTGGGCTCCAGTATTGCAACAATAATGCTGCAATTCCTGAGACTCCCTTCTTTAATTTTATCAACCCGGTAGTTCGTAACAAACTTGGAAGCGACGGTGCTGTATGCACAAGTACTAGCTCTTGCCGCAGCTGTCACTTGGTCAGCTGGCACAAGTCCACTAGGAGCTTAAGCCAACTTCTATGAGCTCTTAGAAGAAGCTTTTTAATTGATGTATGAAAGCTAACTCGAAGGAAGCTAATCTATTTGCGAAAAGAGATTGAAAAACTAAAGGAAAACACAAACCCTAGCAAACCCTAATTCTACCAGCTAGTCCTACTAATGCAAGGAAGAGGATGCAAGCTACTGAAAGGAATGCCATTGACTTCTAGGAAGGTAAAATGCACGTTTCTAAGTTATCACTATCTGAAGAAAACATCTTTTTGTATTTTTGAATAAGTTATTAGAATTATCATGCATGTGCTTTTAACTGGATTTTGACTGTGCAGAGGTGGATTGGCGAGAGGAAATGCTTGCATAAGGTTGGGAAGGTTCAAGGAGGGCCTAAGGGGTCCCTAACACCCTTCTAGAGAGTTTCACAGAGTTTGGCTATCAAGAAACCTCATTCGTGAGCTTCTACAGGAAGTCTGCAGGGGTTCTATAGGATGTTCAGGAATTTTTACAGGATGTTCTGTAATTTTTCTACATGATGCTCAGAAATGGGATTTTGGAGCATGGATGGAGGGAAAAAGGTGGAGGAATGAGTATGGAGGTGAAATAGGGGTCTGAAGTGGCCTAGGGACTGGTGGATGGAGTGGTGAGAAGGTGTAGATAGCTAAGTTGGCTCAAAGAAGGCTGAAAAAATGATGTACAAAAACTAGGGTTATGTGAGCAAATGTGGCAAACGTGAGGTAAAGATTTTAAGTAGAGGGTGGAGTGGGTGGTGCTGATGTAGAATAAGTATATGAAGGAGTGGTACAAGTGCTCTGCAAGTCGTTTTTCCAATCTGAACCAACAAAGACTTGTAAATTCAAAGACCTAGTTATGTTGACCTAATTTGCTAGCTGTCAGTAAAGAGAATGAACAGAAGTGTGACCTGCAATGAAACCATGTATTTTAACTCATGCAACTAAGCAAACGGAATTCTGAACTTGTAACCAACTTCTACACATGAAGATCAAACACTAGTGATTGCATGGCAAAGCAAAATCACTGTTTTTGTGGGCAGCAAAGTCATCCTAGTCACAGCTCCTGATCCCACTGAGGGAGAGGTGAAACCACAGATGTTTGTTGGACCTTTTCTTGAATCTTTTTCTGTTAACAACCTATCAACTAAATCTGAGCATGAAAAGCTATTTTACTCATCAAAAACAACCTAAATAATAAAACAAGGTTTAAATCTAAATAACAGATTTTATTCTAAGAATGTAGCAAAGACACATGAAAGTAAACAAAGGAGGTACTGGGCACTTGAGATGGGCCCAGCCCCAAGAGCTACAGCCTCCTAAGAGAGATTTAGAGCTGGTGCAAAGTTGGATTCATCTTTATTGATCAAAAGAAATGTTACATTCCAAAAACTGTCCATAAGAAGAACTTGAAAATGTGCTAAAAGCAAAGCTAATCTACTGCCTAAAAATCGAACTACAAAATGACTAACTAAAATGAGGTCCTAAGCCCTCTTATCTATACAAATTTAGGACCCCAACAGTCCTCCTAAACTTTAGGGACTCGGCTGCCCAAAACATGCAGTTAATAGCAGTCCTACTTGACTTGCTTGGTCGCCGTTGTTTTAGTTGATTTGGTGGCCCTTGAACTCCGAGCTGATGGTGGAGAATTCGAGGTAAGGGCCCATAAATGAAGGGGACACCTTCCTACAAATCCTCTCGCTTGTTCTCCCACGAATTTGGCTGCCAAGTGCTCATTTAAACCTTTGACTTTGTCTCCAAATTGACCAAAAAGGCTACCCAAAGCACACATTAGACTTGTTGGCATAATGACTAACCCAATTCACTCTATTAGCGTAAATATAATGAAAAACATGCAATAAAATAATGGGAATGGTGGATTAAGTCAAATTAGGAGGTTGAATGAGCCCAAATAATTATCCATTTTTGGGGCTCATCATCACCCCCTACTAAAAGTGTTGCTCATCCTCTGAGCAACCAATCTATCTCCTTGTCTTTGATGGCCCTGGTGGCCTCCCTGTCATGCCAAGCTTTTGAAGTGATGTCCTCTTCTCAGTCATGAAACCATGTTTTTCTCTCTGCTTCTTCCCACTGCCTGCTCCTTTTCCTAGAGAATTCTCAGCTTTGGTATGATTGTGGAAGTATATTCAATCAGATGGTGGAAATCGTGGTCAAAGGAGATGAAACCAGTGGAGTATGGAAGAAAAGAGTGGTTGCATGCCTCCTCAACAGACTTCAAGCTTCAAATCCCTCTCCATAATCGATTCTGGCCTACCCAAAGGTTCTACAGGATGTTTCTGGTAGAAATACAAAACTTCCTGTAGAAAGTCCTATAGCTTCCTGTCGAAGGTTGAACCACGACTAGATTGTGTCCAAACCCTGAAAAAATGAGTGTTCATGGAGGGGATGGATGTGAGTAAGCCTGGGAACTTGGTAGGGACCCTTCTACTTGTGTTGGGAGGCCCCCTTTCCGCACTGTGTTTGCAACTTGCAACAACTTCCATGGATTAAACTTGTTTTTTTTCTCTCTCTGTTTCTTCCTTCTTTTTCTTTCTTGCTTTTCCTCTTGCTTTTCCTGTGGCTTTTCCTATGATGGTTTGCCCTAGGTTTTCTTTCCCTTAGCTTCCTTACCCTTAGTTTTCTTCTCTGCCTCAATATCTTGCTTCCTCACACTTTGTTTTGGCTTGTGCACTGATCAGAATGGGAATTCTGTATATGGTTTCCTCCCCAGAACGTGGAGGACAGTATCCCTCAAGTGTTTGTTCTTTGCAAACCATTCAACCAGTCCTGTCATGTTTTTCACTCTATCGAGTCTTGCCATAGAAAAGATAATGGGCTTTTTATGGTCATTCAAAATACACATGTGTTCAGCTGTCTGTTCAGGATTGAACAAGAGTTCCTCAATTGAACCATGTAAAGCAGTAAGACACTGTTGTTTCTTTGTATAAGGGAAATAAATCTGCATGTCTGCTCCAGGAGAAACAATGTTGAATTTGGGATCAAAAACATCAATTCCATGAACCACACGATAAAGACTAGGAAGGGTGAAAGCAGTGTGGCTCTCATATTGTCCAATAGTATCCTTGCTTCCAGCAATCTCTTGATAGGTGCTAGTGATAATAAAATCTGCATGATTCATTAGATCTACAGTAAACTGGAAAGAGAAATGGTATTTTTCTTCATATTTTTTTAGTATATGTCTGAATCTGAGTATTTGATCTCCTCCAAAGCATGGGCTATGTTGCACTGAAGACAATTCCAGGCAGCAATAAGAAAACGGCTTTTGAATTCATAGACAGACTTGCATTCACATTTTCCCTACCCTCTCAACACGTCGAATTCACCACCTTTTGAATTATTTGCATGGGAAAGTTATGTTCAGGCCTACCTCACTGAGAAATGCCACCCTCGACGTGAACAGTCCAAGCTTCTTGGTATGCTGGGTCTCCTGTAGCGCAGCTTCCTGTAGAGTTCCCTTGCGCCTCTGAGTGAGCCTGATACGCAGCAGAATCTCGAAGACAGGTAGAAAAACTCAGTGGAGGATGATAGGTTAACCGATTGTGCACACTTCAGTTGAGGATGTGGAAAGTGCAGATGAACAGTAGTTCGTGAGTTTCAGCTAAGCCATCTTTAATTGTTGTGTGATTTGTGGTGAGGTGGCAAAAACATGTGCGCTGGCTTTTTTCGAACTGCAGTGATGTTATGAACTGCATGTCTTCCTCTATCTGTTAATCATTTGATGTCCTGTGCGCTGGAGTTCAACACGTCTACCACTGCCTGTGTTTTTCAACTTCCACGTGAATGACTATACATGCATGCTGCGTGATTTTTTTCCTGGATGAGTGCAATCGAAGAGGGCTAGCTTCCTAGCTGAATCCCCCCATCTCATTCGTTCATGCATTGCTTAGATTAGATTCATGTAATAGAGGAACAATTTTTAGTCACGTACTTAAAGTCAAATGGTTGTTCTGAGGTGCTTTTTGCTGTTGCATGCATCTGTTTCAGTGGTTGCATGATGGATCCTTTGTGATATAAGCTCTTTGTTGTCTGATGTGTGGTTATTTTGCTTGTGCAGGTATCCTCTAGCCGGATCTAAGCTGCAGGAATTCATTTCCACGTTCAGATCTGCACCCTCAAGCTGCTACTGCTGAATTTTCACAGGACCAAAACTTCTTTTCGCCATTGCTCCCGAACGATAAATCGGATCGATCTGAAACTTGCTGAACATGTTTCTATCATCATGATGCACCTCCCATAGCAAAAGTGAGATCAATGGATGCACAGATTTCAAGAAAAATTGAAAATGGCTGAAGATTTCAGAGATCAATTTCTTGGAAACCGTGCATCAGAATCAGCTGAAACTGTTCGGGTAGGTTACTATCACCCATATGCATCTCCCCATGAAACAAGTTTTGAAATGGATGCACGAATATGGAGAAAATGCAAAAATTGCTGACGGTGATGGAGGCGGATTTCTTGGAAACCGTGCACCAGAATTGGTTTAAATTGCTCAGGCATGTTGCCATTGTCCCTATACAACTCTCGTTGTAACACTTTTTCAAATGGATGCACGGTTTTCAAGCTAGGGAAAAAACAAATTCTGTTCTATGTATTTTTTCCTTCAAAGCATTCTGCAAGTTTTTGCATGGAAAGAAAAACTGAGCTTGGGCTGTGATGCAGGTATGGAGATGATGGAGGAGGAGTTTGAAGATTGCAGGAGGACTTCTGAACCCTTGAGGAAGCTAGCATGTTTTCCAAAATACCTTCAAATCCATTTCTAGCTTCCTATAGAAATCCTGTAATTTCTACAAGAACTTATTGTAGAACACACAATTTTGAGGAAAGAAGCACAATGAGGTGGAAAAAATGATGGAGAAGGGTGACGGATGGAAACATGGATGCTTGCAGGCCTCATGGACAGATTCTCAGCCTTCAAGTCCTCTTCAGAGATCAATTTTGGCTCGTTTGTAGGCTTCCTGTAGAAGACACAGAACTTCCTCTAGAAGGCACAAAACTTCCTTTGTCTTTGTTTTGAGCGATCCTCCTGACCTGCAATGTCCTTCTTGCAACCTGCAATTATCCAATGGAAATTAGGTTTATTTTTCTTTTTCTTTTTCTCTTTGTTTTTTTGAAAAACAACTATGGCGCCTCATGGAGGTTTTCACCCTAATTGCCTGCCCTGGGCGCCTCCAAGGGAGGTTTTCACCCAGAGATGTTATTCTCTTTTCTCTTTTTTTTTTCCAACCCATTGACCGCCTCATGGAGGTTTTCGATCAATGAGCCAATCTAAGGCGCCTCCGAGGAGGTTTTCACCTTAGATTTTTATTTTTCCTCTTATTTTCATTTTTTTTCTCTTTTTTCTTTTTTTCTACCCTACCCTACTTGAAAAAACAAAATTATTTTCAAGTATAAGAATACTTCCAATGGAGCCATGTGCACATCAAGATTAGAGACAAAATGATGTGGAGGCTTGAAATGCATGCTTTGACAACTATCCAGATTTCAGAGACCAAATGATCTGACTTTGAAGGGATCAAACATAGCTGAGGAAGAGAGTACTGCTGCAACTTAGTCACTGTCTGAAACCATATCTCGATATAGCTTTGATATCCTTGGTCCTTTTGCTGATCTGGATCATGTTTCATGTCCTCTTCTACCATGAGTTTCTCATCTTCCTCTATTTGATGATCTTTCTCTTGAAGACATGGAAGATTTGATGGTAACCCTGAGGGAACTCTCTCGATCTCTGATTTTGATGCCTTCTATTTATCGAGTGCAGCCCATGGTTCTTTGATCTTTTCTTTCGAATCTTCTTTTGCCTTTGGTCCTTCAATGTTATCAATATAATCTCTGCTTTGCAACACTCTTCCTGATCTATGGTGAAGATCATTGAGCTCAGGAGGAGTCATTTGGACATGTTGTGCCTCAGGTTTGCAATTGGGTTGAGCTATTCCAATGTGTGGGTTTGGAAATGGTGGTATGGGTAGCTGAGTGGGGCCATATATTTGAGATAGATGTTGATGGGGTTGTGGTTGGGCAGGCATTTGGGGTTGCCTTGGTGGAGCAGGAGGCGATGGTTGTGGATGAGCAGGTGGTGGAGGAAAAGAAGCGGGAGGAGTGTTGTATTGGGGCCTCCACCCCTGATGAGTTGCATTCCACTGAGGATGTGGCTGAGCATAAGAGTGAAATGAATGAGCAACTGGTTGGGCATAATATGGATCTGTGAAGGAACAAGGAGGAGGTGTGAAGCAGGAAGGTTGAGCAGGGGGACCCCAAGAAGGCATGAAAGTGGCTTGATAGGGGTCATAATAGGTCTCGAATGTCCCTTGCAGTTCCTGCTGGTAAGATCTAGGTCCATGTGGCCTGCTTTGGTTCATATAATAGAGTGATTCAGTGGCTACTTTAGCTCTCTAATATGCAGCTTTAAGTCCAGGAAAGGAAGGGCACTGATTCGTAGGATGGTATCCTTCACAGATGCTTTCTAGTGCACCTCGGACAAAAGATGACCAAAGCCCTCTTCGCTTCCTCTTGATTCCTTCGGATCTGTAAGGTATCCAGTTGCATGGTAAGAAACTGCCTCATATCAATCTTGAAATCTTCCATCTGAGTTGCAAATTCATTTTTGGACAAGGTATTGCTCCCAACATTTCTAGTTGCAGCCATTTCTTCCAGAGGAATGTTTTCTTCTTCTTCTTCCCTTGAAGTTCTTCAAATATGTCTTGTTGTCCACCTAATGTTTCTTTAATCACAGCCATCGAAGAAGAGAGAAGGTTGGCTATGTGAAGCAGTCGGGGTGTTGTGCAATCATTTTTGTAACTTGTCTCTACTCCTACAAGGCAGGAGAGGAAATCTGTTTGGTTGATTTTTGTATTTTTCTTCTTGTACCTGCAAAACTAAAATAGATTGAACTGCAACTAACTATCTTACTGAAATGAAAATGCAGAATTGAAATGAAAGCAGGAAAGGACTAATCTATTTTGGTTAAATGAAATTGCAGGAATGAGATTCTAATCTACGCTTGCAGAATTGAAATGCTAATGTATGAAAGCGGGAAATGCTAATCTACTTTTGCAGAAACGAAATTGCATAATGGAAATGAAATAAACTACTTAGCAAAAGGTAGTAGTGGAAAATAGAAGAAAAGCAGCAATCACCAATACTCTGACGCTTCCCCAGCAACGAAGCCAAAAAGATGGTGGGCTCCAGTATTGCAGCAATAATGCTGCAATTCCTGAGACTCCCTTCTTTAATTTTATCAACCCGGTAGTTCGTAACAAATTTGGAAGCGACGGTGCTGTATGCACAAGTACTAGCTCTTCCCGCAGCAGTCACTTGGTCAGCTAGCACAAGTCCACTAGGAGCTTAAGCCAACTTCTATGAGCTCTTAGAAGAAGCTTTTTAATTGATGGATGAAAGCTAACTCGAAGGAAGCTAATCTATTTGTGAAAAGAGATTGAAAAACTGAAGGAAAACGCAAACCCTAGTAAACCATAATTCTACCAGCTAGTCCTATTGATGCAAGGAGAGGATGAAAGCTACTGAAAGGAATGCCATTGACTTCTAGGAAGGAAAAAAGCATGTGTCTAAGTTATCACTATCTAAAGAAAACATCTTTTTGTATTTTTGAATAAGTTATTAGAATTATCATGCATGTGCTTTTAACTGGATTTTGACTTTGCAGAGGTGGATTGGTAAGAGAAAATGCTTGCAGAAGGTTGGGAAGGTTCGAAGAGGGCCTAAGGGGTGCCTAACACCCTTCCAGAGTGTTTCACAGAGTTTGGCTATCAAGAAACCTCATTCGTGAGCTTCTACAGGAAGTCTGCAGGGGTTCTACAGGATGTTCTGTAATTTTTCTACAGGATGTTCAGAAATGGGATTTTGGAGCATGGATGGAGGGAAAAAGGTGGAGGAATGAGTATGGAGGTGAAATAGGGGTCTGAAGTGGCCCAGGGACTGGTGGATGGAGTGGTGAGAAGGTGTAGATAGCTAAGTTGGCTTAAAGAAGGCTGAAACAATGATGTACAAAAACCAGGGTTATATGAGCAAATGTGGCAAACGTGAGGTAAGGATTCTAAGTAGAGGGTGGAGTGGATGGTGCTGATGGAGAATAATTAGATGAAGGAGTGGTACAGGTGCTCTGCAAGTCATTTTTCCAATCTGAACCAACAAAGACTTGTAAATTCAAAGACCTAGTTATGTTGACCTAATTTGCTAGCTGTCAGTAAAGAGAATGAACAGATGTGTGACCTGCAATGAAACCATGTATTTTAAGTCATGCAACTAAGCAAACGAAAGTCTGAACTTGTAACCAACTTCTACACATGAAGATCAAACACTAGTGATTGCATGGCAAAGTCAAATCAGTGTTTTTGTGGGCAGCAAAGTCATCCTAGTCAGAGCTCCTGATCCCACTGAGGGAGAGGTGAAACCACAGATGTTTGTTGGCCCTTCTCTTGAAGCTTTTTCTGTTAACAACCTATCAACTAAATCTCAGCATGAAAATCTATTTTACTCATAAAAAACAACCTAAATAATAAAACAAGGTTTAAATATAAATAACAGATTTTATTCTAAGAATGCAGCAAAGACACATGAAAGTAAACAAAGGAGGTACTGGGCACTTGAGATGGGCCCAACCCCAAGAGCTACAGCCTCCTAAGAGAGATTTAGAGCTGGTGCAAAGCTGGATTCATCTTTATTGATCAAAAGAAATGTTACATTCCAAAAACTGTCCACGAGGAGAACTTGAAAATGTGCTGAAAGAAAAGCTAATCTACTGCCTAAAAATCGAACTACAAAATGACTACAAAATGAATACAAAATGACTAACTGGAATGAGGCCCTAAGCCCTCTTATTTATACAAATTTAGGACCCCAACAATCCTCCTAAACTGTAGGGACTCGGCTGCCCAAAACTTGCAGTTAACAGCAGTCCTACTTGACTTGCTTGGCTGCCCTTGTGTTAATTGATTTGGTGGCCCTTGAACTCTGAGCTGATGGTGGAGAATTCGAGGTAAGGGCCCATAAATGAAGGGGACACCTTCCTACAAATCCTCTCCCTTGTTCTCCCACAAATTTGACTGCCAAGTGCTCATTTAAACCTTTGATTTTGTCTCCAAATTGTCCAAAATGGCTACACAAAGCACACATTAGACTTGTTGGCATAATGACTAACCCAATTCACTCTATTAGCATAAATATAATCAAAAACATGCAATAAACTAATGACAATGGTGGATTAAGTCGAATTAGGAGGTTGAATGAGCCCAAATAATTATCCATTTTTGGGGCTCATCATCACCCCCCTACTGAAAGTGTTGCTCATCCTCTGAGCAACCAATCTATCTCCTCGTCTTTGATGGCCTTGGTGGTCTCCCTGTCATGCCAAGCTTTTGAAGTGACGTCCTCTTCTCAGTATGAAACCATGTTTTTCTCTCTGCTTCTTCCCACTGCCTGCTCCTTTTCCTAGAGAATTCTCAGCTTTGGTATGATTGTGGAAGTATATTCAATCAGATGGTGGCAATGGTGGTGAAAGGAGATGAAACCAGTGGAGGATGGAAGAAAAGAGTGGCTGCATGCCTCCTCAACATACTTCAAGCTTCAAATCCCTCTCCATAATCGATTCTGGCCTACCAAAAGGTTCTACAGGATGTTTCTGGTAGAAATACAGAACTTCCTGTAGAAAGTCTTGTAGCTTCCTGTAGAAGGTCGAACCACAACTAGATTGTGTCCGAACCCTGAGAAAATGAGTGTTCATGCAGGGGATGGATGTGAGGATGCCTGGGAACTTGGTAGGGACCCTTCTACTTGTGTTGGGAGGTCCCCTTTCAGCATTGTGTTCCTGCAACTTGCAACAACTTCCAGGGATTAAACTTGTTTTTTTCCTCTCTGTTTCTTCCTTCTTTTTCTTTCGTGCTTTTCCTCTTGCTTTTCCTGTGGCTTTTCTTGTGATGGTTTGCCCTAGGTTTTCTTTCCCTTAGCTTCCTTACCCTTAGTTTTCTTCTCTGCCTCAATATCTTTCTTCCTCACACTCTGTTTTGGCTTGTGCACTGATCAGAATGGGAATTCTATATATGGTTTCCTCCCCAAAACGTGGAGGACAGTATCCCTCAAGTGTTTGTTCTTTGCAAACCATTCAACCAGTCCTATCATGTTTTTCACTCTATCGAGTCTTGCCATAGAAAAGATAATGGGCTTTTTATGGTCATTCAAAATACATTTGTGTTCAGTTGTCTGTTCAGGATTGAACAAGAGCTCCTCAATTGAACCATGTAAAGCAGTAAGACAATGCTGCTTCTCTGTATAAGGGAAATAAATCTACATGTTTGCTCCAGGAGAAACAATGTTGAATTTGGGATCAAAAACATCAATTCCATGAACCACACGATAAAGAGCAGGAAGGGTGAAAGCAGTGTGGCTCTCATACTGTCCAATAGTATCCTTGCTTCCAGCAATCTCTTGATAGGTGCTAGTGATAATAAAATCTGCATGATTCATTAGATTTGCAGTAAACTGGCAAGAGAAATGGTATTTTTCTTCATATTTTTTCAGTATATGTCTGAATCTGAGTATTTGGTCTCCTCCAAAGCATGGGCTATGTTGCACTGAAGACAATTCCAGGCAGCAATAAGAAAATGGCTTTTGAATTCATAGACAGACTTGCATTCACATTTTCCCTACCCCCTCAACACATCGAATTCACCAACTTTTGAATTATTTGCATGGGAAAGTTATGTTCAGGCCTACCTCACTGAGAATTGCCACCCTTGACGTGAACAGTCCAAGCTTCTTCGTATGCTGGGTCTCCAGTAGCACAGCTTCCTGTAGAAACGCCTGTAGAGTGGCCCTGCGCCTCTGAGCGAGCCTGATACACAACAGAATCTTGAAGACAGGTAGAAAAACTCAGTGGAGGACGATAGGTTAACCGATTGTGCACACTTCAGTTGAGGATGTGGAAAGTGCAGATGAACAACAGTTCGTGAGTTTCAACTAAGCCGTCTTTAATTGCTGCGTGATTTGTGGTGAGGTGGAAAAAACATGTGCACTGGCTTTTTTCGAACTACAGTGATGTTATGAACTGCATGTCTTCTTCTATCTGTTAATCATTTGATGTCCTGTACGCTGGAGTTCAACACGTCTACCACTGCTTGTGTTTTTCAACTTCCACGTGAATGACTATACATGCATGCTGCGTGATTTTTTTCCTAGATGAGTGCAATTGAATAGGGCTAGCTTCCTAGTTGAATCCCCCCATCTCATTCGTTCATGCACTGCTTAGATTAGATTCATGCAATAGAGGAACAAGTTTTAGTCACGTACCTGAAGTCAAATGGTTGCTGTAAGGTGCTTTTTGTTGCTGCATGCATCTGTTTCGGTGGTTGCATGATGGATCCTTTGTGCTATAAGCTCTTTGCTGTCTGATGTGTGGTTATTTTTCTTGTGCGGGTATCCTCTAGCCGGATCTAAGCTGCAGGAGTGTGTTTCCACGTTCAGATCTGCACCCTCAACCTGCTGCTGCTGAATTTTCACAGGACCAAAACTTGTTTCCACCATTGCTCTCGAACGATAGATCGGATCGATCTGAAACTTGCTGAGCATGTTCCTATCATCATGATGCACCTCCTATAGCAAAATTGAGATCAATGGATGCACAAATTTCGAGGAAAATGGAAAATGGCTGAAGATTTCAGAGATCAATTTTCTTGGAAACCATGCATCGGAATTAGCTGAAACTGCTTTGATAGGTTACTATCACCCATATGCATCTCTCCATGAAACAGGTTTTGAAATGGATGCACGGATATGGAGAAAATGCAAAAATGGCCGACGGTGATGGAGGCGGATTTCTTGGAAACCGTGCACTGGAATTGGTTGAAATTGCTCGAGCATGTTGCCATTGTCCCAATACAACTCCCACTGTAACAGTTTTGCAAATGGATGCACGATTTTCAAGCTAGGGAAAAAACAAATTTTGTTCTATGTATTTTTTACTTCAAAGCATTCTGCAAGTTTTTGCATGGAAAGAAAAACTGAGCTTGGGATGTGATGCAGGTATGGAGATGATGGAGGAGGAGTTTGAAGACTGCAGGAGGACTTCTGAACCCTTGAGGAAGCTAGCATGTTTTCCAAAATACCATTTTCAAATCCATTTCTAGCTTCCTGTAGAAATCCTGTAATTTCTACAGGAACTTCCTGTAGAACACACAATTTTGAGGAAAGAAGCACAATGAGGTGGAAAAAATGATGGAGAAGGGTGAGGGATGGAAACATGGATGCTTGCAGGCCTCATGGACAGATTCTCGGCCTTCAGGTCCTCTTCAGAGATCAATTTTGGCTCGTTTGTAGGCTTCCTGTAGAAGACACAGAACTTCCTGTAGAAGACACAGAACTTCCTGTAGAAGGCACAAAACTTCCTTTGTCTTTGTTTTGAGCAATCCTCCTGACCTGCAATGTCCTTCTTACAACTTGCAATTATCCAATGGAAATTAGGTTTATTTTTCCTTTTCTTTTTCTCTTTGTTTTTTTGAAAAACAACTATGGCACCTCATGGAGGTTTTCACCCTAATTGCCTGCCCTGGGCGCCTCTAAGGGAGGTTTTCACCCAGAGATCTTATTCTCTTTTCTCTTTTTCTTTCCAACCCATTGACCGCCTCATGGAGGTTTCCAATCAATGAGCCAATCTAAGGCGCCTCCGAGGAGGTTTTCACCTTAGATTTTTATTTATCCTCTTATTTTCATTTTTTTCTCTTTTTTCTTTTTTTCTACCCTACCCTACTTGAAAAAACAAAATTCTTTTCAAGTATAAGAATACTTCCAATGGATCCATGTGCACATCGTGATTAGAGACAAAATGATGTAGAGGCTTGAAATGCATGCTTTGACAACTATCCAGATTTCAAAGACCAAATGATCTGACTTTGAAGGGATCAAACATAGCTGAGGAAGAGAGTACTGCTGCAACTTAGTGACCGTTTGAAACCATATCTCAATATAGCTCTGATATCCTTGGTCCTTTTGCTGATCTGGATCATGTTTCATGTCCTCTTCTACCATGACTTTCTCATCTTCCTCTGTTTGATGATCTTTCTCTTGAATACATGGAAGATTTGATGGTAACCATAAGGGAACTCTCTCGATCTCTGATTTTGATGCCTTCTCTTTATCGAGTGCAGCCCATGGTTCTTTGATCTTTTCTTTCGAATCTTCTTTTGCCTTTGGTCCTTCAATGTTGTCAATATAATCTCTGCTTTTCAACACTCTTCCTGATCTATGGTGAAGATCATTGAGCTCAGGAGGAGTCATTTCGACATGTTGTGCCTCAGCTTTGCAATTGGGTTGAGCTATTCCAATGTGCGAGTTTGGAAATGGTGGTATGGGTAGCTGAGTGGGGCCGTATATTTGAGATGGATGTTAATGGGGTTGTGGTTGGGCAGGTATTTGGGGTTTCCTTGGTGGAGCAGGAGGCGATGGTTGTGGATGAGTAGGTGGTGGAGGAAAAGAAGCAGGAGGAGTGTTGTATTGGGGCCTCCACCCCTGATGAGGTGCATTCCATTGAGGCTGTGGTTGAGCATAAGAGTGAAACAAATGAGAAACTAGTTGGGCATAATATGGATCTATGAAGGAACAAGGAGGAGGTGTGAACCAGGAAGGATGAGCAGGGGGACCCTAAGAAGGCATGAAAGTGGCTTGATAGGGGTCATAATAGGTCTCGCATGTCCCTTGGAGTTCCTGCTGGTAAGACCTAGGTCCATGTGGCCTCCTTTGGTTCATATAATAGAGTGATTCAGTGGCTCCTTTGGCTCTCTGATATGCAGCTTTAAGTCCAGGCAAGGAAGGGCACTGATTCCTAGGATGGTATCCTTCACAGACAAAACACACTTCTAGGGAGTGCATTGGACATTCGTTCCCAGGATGCTTTCTAGTGCACCTCGGACAAAAGATGACCAAAGCCCTCTTGGCTTCCTCTTGCTTCCTTCGGATCTGTAAGGTATCCAGTTGCATGGCGAGAAACTACCTCATATCACTCTTGAAATATTCCATCTGAGTTGCAAATTCATTTTTGGACAAGTTACTGCTCCCAACATTTCTGGTTGCAGCCATTTCTTCCAGAGGAATGTTTTCTTCTTCTTCTTCCCTTGAAGTTCTTCAAATATGTCTTGTTGTCCACCTAAGGGTTCTTTAATCACAGCCATCGAAGAAGAGAGATGGTTGGCTGTGTGAAGCAGTGGGGGTGTTGTGCAATCATTTTTCTAACTTATCTCTACTCCTACAAGGCAGGAAAGGAAATCTGTTTGGTTGATTTTTGTATTTTTCTTCTTGTACCTGCAAAACTAAAATAGATTGAACTGCAACTAACTATGTTGCTGAAATGAAAATGCAGAATTGAAATGAAAGCAGGAAAGGACTAATCTATTTTGCTTAAATGCAATTGCAGGAATGAAATTCTAGTCTATGCTTGCAAAATTGAAATGCTAATCTATGAAAGCGGGAAATGCTAATCTACTTTTGCAGAAACGAAATTGCATAATGGAAATGAAATAAACTACTTAGCAAAAGGTTGTAGTGGAAAATAGAAGAAAAGCAGCAATCACCAATACTCTGACGCTTCCCCTACAACGAAGCCAAAAAGATGGTGGGCTCCAGTATTGCAGCAATAATGCTGCAATTCCTAAGACTCCCTTCTTTAATTTTATCAACCCGGTAGTTCGTAACAAATTTGGAAGCGACGGTGTTCCATGCACAAGTACTAGCACTTGCCGCAGCTGTCACTTGGTCAGCTGGCACAAGTCCACTAGGAGCTTAAGCCAACTTCTATGAGCTCTTAGAAGAAGCTTTTTAATTGATGGATGAAAGCTAACTCGAAGGAAGCTAATCTATTTGCGAAAAGAGATTGAAAAACTGAAGGAAAATGCAAAACCTAGCAAACCCTAATTCTACCAGCTAGTCCTACTGATGCAAGGAAGAGGATGCAAGCTACTGAAAGGAATGCCATTGACTTCTAGGAAGGTAAAATGCATGTGTCTAAGCTATCACTATCTGAATAAAACATCTTTTTGTATTTTTGAATAAGTAATTAGAATTATCATGCATGTGCTTTTAACTAGCTTTTGATTGTGCAGAGGTGGATTGGCGAGAGGAAATGCTTGCAGAAGGTTGGGAAGGTTCGAAGAGGGCCTAAGGGGTCCCTAACACCCTTCCAGAGAGTTTCACAGAGTTTTCCTATCAAGAAACCTCATTCGTGAGCTTCTACAGGAAGTTTGCAGGGGTTCTACAGGATGTTCAGGAATTTCTACAGGATGTTCTGTAATTTTTCTACAGGATGTTCAGAAATAGGATTTTGGAGCATGGATGGAGGGAAAAAGGTGGAGGAATGAGTATGGAGGTGAAATAGGGGTCTGAAGTGGCCCAGGGACTGGTGGATGGAGTGGTGAGAAGGTGTATATAGCTAAGTTGGCTCAAAGAAGGCTGAAACAATGGTGTACAAAAACTAGGGTTATGTGAGAAAATGTGGCAAACGTGAGGTAAGGATTCTAAGTAGAGGGTGGAGTGGATGGTGCTGATGGAGAGTAAGCAGATGAAGGAGTGGTACAAGTGCTCTGTAAGTCTTTTTTCCAATCTGAACCAACAAAGACTTGTAAATTCAAAGACCTAGTTACATTGACCTAATTTGCTAGTTGTCAGTAAAGAGAATGAATAGAAGTGTGACCTGCAATGAAACCATGTATTTTAACTCATGCAACTAAGCAAATGAAGGTCTGAACTTGTAACCAACTTCTACACATGAAGATCAAACACTAGTGATTGCATGGCAAAGCAAAATCAGTGTTTTTGTGGGCAGCAAAGTCATCCTAGTCACAGCTCCTGATCCCACTGAGGGAGAGGTGAAACCACAGATGTTTGTTGGCCCTTTTCTTGAAGCTTTTTCTGTTAACAACCTATCAACTAAATCTGAGCATGAAAAGCTATTTTACTCATCAAAAACAACCTAAATAATAAAACAAGGTTTAAATCTAAATAACAGATTTTATTCTAAGAATGCAGCAAAGACACATGAAAGTAAACAAAGGAGGTACTGGGCACTTGAGATGGGCTGGACCCCAAGAGCTACAGCCTCCTAAGAGAGATTTAGAGCTGGTGCAAAGCTGGATTCATCTTTATTGATCAAAAGAAATGTTACATTCCAAAAACTGTCCACAAGGAGAACTTGAAAATGTGCTGAAAGCAAAGCTAATCTACTGCCTAAAAATCGAACTACAAAATGACTACAAAATGAATACAAAATGACTAACTGAAATGAGGCCCTAAGCCCTCTTATTTATACAAATTGAGGACCCCAACAGTCCTCCTAAACTTTAGGGACTCGGCTGCCCAAAACTTGCAGTTAACAGCAGTCCTACGTGACTTGCTTGGCTACCCTTGTGTTAATTGATTTGGTGGCCCTTGAACTCCGAGTTGATGGTGGAGAATTCGAGGTAAGGGCCCATAAATGAAGGGGACACCTTCCTACAAATCCTCTCCCTTGTTCTCCCACGAATTTGGCTGCCAAGTGCTTATTTAAACCTTTGATTTTGTCTCCAAATTGACCAAAAAGGCTACACAAAGCACACATTAGACTTGTTGGCATAATGACTAACCCAATTCACTCTATTAGCATAAATATAATAAAAAACATACATGGTGGATTAAGTCGAATTAGGAGGTTGAATGAGCCCAAATAATTATCCATTTTTCGGGCTCATCAATGTAAACTTATAAAACACATCAGATTACCAAATAACGACGATAAGCAAACCATGCATAAACCAATGTAATAATACAGGAGCAAGTGTCCTCCAGGTCCGGGCCCTTAGCCTCTAGGGGTACACCTCTTGAGGTTAAACCAGACTCAAAGATGAAGTAATCACCAAGTTTGTATTAATGCATAAAGCAAAATTACAATAAACCAGTTCTTATCGAGACTCGATGTTCAAAGTTTTGATCTTAAAAGAAATTACATAAAAACATAATCATGTCTAACTCCCTCTCGAGCTAACAGTGCTATCCCTTTTATAAGGGTGACGATGGAGATGTCTAAGTGCAAAAATAGATAAAACAGCGATCCCTCAGGATCAAGGATCCTGAGGGATTCGCCGAACTGTTAATCCTCAATCATTTCTTTTCTCTCTTGCACCGAGCTGGTATCTCGAACCTCTTTTTTGGGCCAATTCGCTTTGATTTTCTTTGCCTTGTTTGCATTCGGTCTCCCGTCAAAGGGACAGCGGTTATCTCATCATTGTCCTTCCCTATGGAACAACAACTTCTCGTTTTCACTCCTCCCTGCATAAGGAAATGACAATAGTCAGCATCATATTAATCTCACATGTTTCGTTATAATCCTTTATCATTTTCCAAGTTCAAGATGCAAAAAGGTGTGCAAGTTCTACTGAAAAGATACTGAAATAATCATAAAAAACATACCTTTTTTAGTACTCCACACATACAACACCATATTCCCATGATATCCAATGACAAACTAGTACAACAGAAATTAATTAAAGTCACCGCAATCTAGAAACCCAGATGAAGTTTGAGATAAATAAACTCCTTAAATCAAGATTATCTTTCCTATTAGGAATTCAAAATTGGTTTCAAACTTAGTACTTGTCAGGAAGAAAAATGGTGATATTCGTATTTGCATATATTTTAGAAATCTCAATAAATCTTGTCAGAAGGAGAATTTCCCATTACCGACCATGGAAAAAAATACTGTAATCAATATCTACTTCCGAACTAATGTCTTTTCTTGATGGTTTTTCAGGGTATAACCAAATCTTGGTCCACCTATATGATAGGTTAAAGACTACATTCATAAATAAATGGGGAACATATGGCTATCAGAAAATGCCTTTTTTTTTAATAAATGTAGGGGAGACCTTCCAAAGAGCCATGGATATAGCCTTCAAGGGTCTAATTAATAAATCTATTGGTTTTTTACTTGGATGACATAATTGTTTACTCCAAGAAGAGAAACAACCATTTGCATGATTTTAAATAGGTATTTGAATAGTGCAAGAAGTATGGAATTTCGCTAAATCCAAAGAAATCTTATTTCACTCTAAATGAAGGTAAATTTTTAGGGCTTATTGTATCCAAGAAGGGAATCTGTATTGATCATGATAGAATAAAATAAATTTCTGAAATTTCATTGCCCCATAATAAAAAATCTATGTATTCCTTTCTAGGTCAGATAAATTTTGTTAAGAGATTTGTGCGTGACTTTTCCCAAATTGTTTTACCATTACAAACCATGATTAAGAAAAAATCATTCTTTAAGTGTGGACATAATGAAAGGGAAGCTTTTGATTTAATCAAACAAGCCATTATGAATGCTCCCTCTTTAATGATCAAAAAATTGAAGCACCCATCTCTTTCTTTAGTTCTAGTTTTCAAGGTGTGGAACTAAATTATTCAGAATTTTTTTTCGATTTTTAATTTTGTAAAAAACTTCAGGCCTTTTCTCCTAAAACACACACACTAAAATAATAGTCCCATTCTCAGCAGTGAGACAATTGCTTATGCAAATGGAATTAGTGGAAAGGAGTGCAAATTGGGTAACAACCCTGCAAGAATATGATATTGACATTAAACTAGCTAAAATTGTCAAAGGGAAAGTTTTTTGCAGATTTCTTATAAGAGCTTCCAACCTGCCAGCAAATGAGGACTCGGGTAATACTATACACATATATGAGGTAATCCTAAATGACTCGGAGTCCCAATATGCTGATATTATTTTCTATTTTAAAAATGGATATGCTCCCCCTGAACTCAGTCACAAAAGAAAAAGGGCTTTAAGGTTAAAATCCAATCAATACGAGATCATTAATGATGTTTTACTCAGAAGAAATCATGATTCTGTATTATTAAGATGCCTAGAAAAGACTGAAGCACATAAGGTTTTGTAGGAACTCCACAATGAACTAGCTGGTGGACATTTTGGAGGAGATACTATTGCACATAAAATATTGCATGTGGGGTACTATTGGCTAAATTTGTTCAAGGATACCTATGAGTATGCGAGGAAATGAAAAATATGTCATACTTCTACTCGAAGACAATGAAATCTAACCTTACCTCTACAACCGGTCAACATTGAACAACCTTTTGAAACATCATAGGTAAGATTGTTCCTCATTATTCAAACAAGCATAAGTATATCCTTACAACTACAAACTATTTTACTAAGTGGGTGGAAGCAATTCCACTAAAGGTAGCCAATTTTGATGCCATCATTGAATTCATTGATAAGTTCATTATTACTAGGTTTGTCTTACCAAGTGTACTTATGTTTGATAATGCTTCTTACTTTTCAGGAAATAATATGACAGAATTTTCTCTTAAGAGGGGTTTTAAACTTAAGTACTATGCCAACTACTACCCCCAAGGAAATTATCTTACAGAATCAACCAATAAGAACCTGATAAGAACTATTGATCGGATCCAAAAGAATTGGCACAAACCTTTGACTTTTTCTCTATGGGAAGATCGAATAACCCAGAAGGCCTCAATAGGCACTTCTCCCTTCAATCTAGTATATGGGAAAGAGGCTATCATTCCTTCAAGTTTAGCTCTTCCCTCATTAGACATAGCCCAATTTATCAAAGAAATACCTTTTTCTTCTTTACAACTAAGATAGTCCCAAATCCTTAAGTTAAAGAAGAAATAGAAAAATTTGAGCTTACACACGCTCGCCATCAACAACTAGTCAAATCTTGTTTTGATGCAAGTTTTGTTTCCTCGAAATCTTTTCAAATTGAAGATCTCATCCTTAAATGGGACAAAACACATGAGGAAAAAGGAAAGCATACTAAATTCTAGAAAATGTGGCTTGGACCATTTCAAATTGTTGAACAAATAGGCCCATCAACATTCATATTACAAGATTTAACAGGAAAGAGAGATTCTCTTCCTGTCAATGGACCTATTTTGAAGAAATTCCTTTCTTAGAAGATGATATATTCTACTGTAACATTATCGCATTTAAATTTTTTAGTTTTGTTAGAAAATAATGTTAAATAGCATACTTTTGTATTTACAATAAAATCTCTTAAAAACATTTTATGATCTTTCACTTTGAAAGTACGAATTCTTAAGGAAATGATCACAACATTGAAAATTAGATAATTGTCATAAAACTCTGAAATTTTCTTTTTCCATTGAAGTTGTAAATTTTTTGAAGCCTCAAAATTTATAAAATCCTTTTATTCTATTATCAATCAAGAAAGGTTATTTTTAACAACATAATAACTGTTTACAACTAAGCATCTCTAACTCTAAAATTGTCATCGAAAACTCTTAAGGAGTCAATGATTTTCCCCATTCATTAAATTTACTTTTTTTTTAGAGTGTAATTCAAAAATGTATTAACCTTAAAAGATAATGGGTCTCATCACAATCCATCTTACCATGATCATAGGGAAATAATAGACTAACATTACCAACACTGAATATCAATCCAGGCTAATGGCTTATAACTATTTTAATCTTAAGACAAGGGGTCTCATCACGAGATAGATTGTTCAGTTCAATTATAACCAGTGAATGACATTGTCCCTTTCTGGTCACCAAACCAAGACAATGACTTTTAGGTATTGCAAAAAATTATCAAAAGAAAAGTAAACAAATAAAAAAAATGAAATACACATATACTGTTGAAATTATCTCTAAATATTGCACTCTTAAATGGATGGGATTTTGAATCATTGATGGTTTAAAGGTAGCCTTGTCGAGGCTATGAATGCTTGCTGGCAGCAACGGCTCTACCTATGACAAATGATTATATTAAAAGGCTAATTTGTAAAATCCCACTACTTTATCTTTACAACTAATTAAGACATGATTTAAAAGGAATTATGATTAAACGAGTTTTTATGTGCAGAGTAATTTTACTTATCTAAATATTTTGAAAATAGTTTTCCTTTCCTTAGTATAGTTTTATAGATTTCATTATTTTAAATTAGAGAATTGATTCTTCTAGTGAATTGACAATTGTTGTGCTATTCAACAGCCCCGCCCCCCATTTATTTATGTATAAATGTCTTAGGAAATTATTACATAAATAAATGGGGACCTTTTAAATTTTTGAAAAACATAGGAAATTAAAACATTTTAGTGTTTTAAAAGGACAAATTTGAACTTATTTGAATAAACAAATCCAAATTTCATTAGCTTGAACAACTGGAATGAGCCCACCTTAAATAAATCCCAACATTATTGCACTTCACAAGTCTTAATGAGCAACTTCCTGTTTTATCCTTTCGAGACTTGTGATGCGATAAAGTATAACCCTTGAGAACAAAACATACTTAAGCTTTAAAAGCCTTAAGTATTGTCAACATAGCCGCTCTATATTAGATCTTTCCCGCATTGCAAAAATTTTTAAACGGGCGCGATATAGAAAAGCCCCAAGGACCACTTTGATTGTGATAAGCGATAAACACTCGAGACCTAATATAACAATTAATGAAACCTATAAATATGTTGTTTCCAGATGAATTGAAAATTCACAAAAGGTAGGTTGCTCCCCTCACTTCTGATCTTCCAATTGCAGTAAAGCTCTTTGTTAAAAGAAACAACTTTAATAAAATCATAAGAATGAATAACTCAAAGGAAAAGTGTGCTTATTAAATCATCAGTCGAGCTCGCTCCAATACCACATCATTCCCAACAATTTCACTATCACAAAAGGCCTTTGGTTATATCCATTCCCCTCTGCTCCAAAACCTCTGATTGCGATATTGCAATCATCGCATTGCAGACTTCCCATACCCAAATAACCAATATAATGATATTTCTATGACATATTGAGAAAGCACATGGAAACATGTTTTAGATTACACTCACCTTGAAATACCTTCTATGCATATGCTTCTTTAAACTGTGTTGTAGGTCTGCTCGCTTGGGAGGAAGTAGAGGGTTTGGACTTGTTGTTCTATTCAACAACCCCCCCGCACCCACCCCCCCCCCCCCCCCCCACCAACCATTTATATACATATAAATATCATAGGAAATTATTATATAAATAAATGGGGACCCTTCAAATTAAAAAAAAAATAGGAAAACAAAACATTTTAGTGTTTTAAAAGGACAAATTTGAACTTATTTGAATAAATAAATCAAAATTTCATTGGCTAGAACAACTCATATGAGTCTGCCTTAAATAAATACAGACGTTATCACACTTCAAAATTCTTAATAAGCAACTCCTCATTTTATCCTTTTGATACTTATGATGCGATAAAGTATAGCCCCCGAGAACAAAACATACTAAAGCTTTAAGAGTGTTTATTATTTTCAACATAGCCGCTCTATATCGAAGCTTTCCTACATCACAAAATTTATAAATGAGCACGATATATAAAAGAATTAAGGAGCACACCGATTTCAGTATGTGATAAACCATCTCGACCCAATATAACAATTAACACAACCTATAAATATGTCTTTTTGGGATGAATCACAAATTAGTAAAAGGCAGGCCACTCCCCTCACTTTCAATCTTCCGATTACGATAAATCTCTTTGTTAAAAGTTGTGACTTTAATAAAATCATAACAATGAATAACTCAAAGGAAAGCACACTTATTAAATCATCAGTTGTGCCCGCTCCAATGCCACACCATTCCCCATGATTTCATAATCGCAAAAGGCCTTTGGTTATATCCATTCCCCTCTACTCCAAAACCTCTGGTTATGATATTACGATCATCGCATCGCAGACTTCCCATATCCAAATAACCAATATAATGATATCACTATTGCATATTGGGAAAGCACATGGAAACATGTTTTAAATTACCATTTGAAAGTTTTTTGGATATGATATATTAATGAGATAATAAATTATCACACAAAGCTATGATTTCAGTTATTAAAGACTTCTAACAGTATTTATGATTTAAATCCCCAAGGTGATTTGATGGCTTGTATATAGATATTTAAGATTTGTTCTCATTTAAACTATGTTAGCCATCAGTTCAAGCCTTTTATGCTCAAATGCTCCCACATTTCAAACCTATTTCTCTTCATTCCTCTGTGTTTCCAATTGCATGTTAAACTTGAGAAGAAGCAGTGTAACATGATGACCAAAGCAAAGAAAGGAAAGAAAGCCATGGAAAATTCATAATCTGCACCTTCTGCTTCCGATGTAACAGAAATTCCCCCGCTTTTCTCAGACACTACATGCACGATAGACAATGGAACATCCTCATGGGAATCCATGTACCAATTTCATGAAAGTGAAGTAGCTAAGGTAACTCAAGGAGTGGAAATAGCGAATGTTGCTTCATCTTCTGAAGCCTCCAACTATGAAGCTGGCAGCTCTTTTCTTCACAGGATCATTGCTCGACCCAAGATCCTTCCTTATATGATATGGTAAAATTTTTAATTAAGAGCATCAAAATTACCAATCGGAATTTCTTTCCTTCAAGAAAAATAGTCATTGGGTCCTTCACAATTGAATATTTGAAGAAAATGCACCATATACCTGACCCACAGAAGGTGTATGATGAATATTTCCTTGAAAATTTTGCAAGCGAGAATGAGATAGAATCAAATCCAATTAAATGACGGAGATCCCACCCAAACAAACACAAGCATGAAAAATCGGGTATGTGCTCTATATCTTCTCTCGTCGCTCCCTATTCTTATATTATAGCTATGATGTGTAGGCTGTTCGAGAACCCTAATACAACTAAATTCTCAGTCAAATGGCTTCCTCTTATTTAGGCAACAGTTGATTCTTATATAATGTATTGGGGCACTATCCTTTCGAATAAAATTGCCTCCCATATCTGATAATTTAGGAAACATCTGTATGTTACTACTAGAGTTGCTCCACCATTATTTATGAGCGCATATATCATGGATGTGGTCTATTTCACTTCAAATTTCCCAACCATGGGATGGAAATTGGAAATTCAAGATCCCACTCCCATCCATATGTGTCATAAAATCTTGTGGGAATCTAATTTCCACACCCATTTATATAAAATTTTCCAAGGAGTTGTGCTTCCAATTCACCAAGCCGTTTTTGACAAAAGAGCCCCAAGATTGTCTGAAGAGGCTAAAATTGATTTCATACCAATAGGAAGGTGTTTTGGTGAAGATTTATTTACCTACGTTAGAGTCTATGGAAGTCTTGCACCTCCTCATGTTCTCCCAATATATGTCCATAATCAACTACTCGCTAGAGAGATTTCCTATCAAACTATAGGGGATGGATTGACAAGGACCGTAAAGAAAGCCAAGAAATATCTTTAGCCTTCATTCCCTATCCAATGTGGTGTATATACTCTACATGATTTCAAGAATTCTTCACTTGAAATTGATAATATTACATCTTTAAATCTTACTACTATTCTTGGGAGACAATTTGATCCTAACAAAGTTGCACATAATTTTACTACCTAAGTAAAAAATTAGGCAATTCAGTCATGAAGATGATGACTATGGTGAACTGTTTGAATCTGCCGAGGTATTTTCACAAGTACAACATTTGGATACGTTGAAACTAGATCCACAAAGGGTAGTGCAATTCCAATAATATAGAGAAATAAGACTATAGAACTTCCCTTTGGATCTGTTGAGGATTCCTCAATCGATTACCCAAGAAGAGCACGATTCAGAAAATGGTTCAGAGCAAAATTCAGGATAGAACTTAGAATAGGTTTCTAAGGATATTGAAGTGGAATATATATCCACAGAAGTACATACTGATAAAACACCCTTCAATAATCAACTTGCTGAAGCTTGGAAATAGTTTGATCAATAACTTAAATGAGAGCAAGGGGCAGAAAATATTGAGACGGAGAAAAAACTCAGCACACCCCAGAACACTAGATAGAGCTTATTTACTGATAGGGATTCTGATAAGGTTTTCACTATAGAGGAAATTGAAATCATCATGAAATTCCCTTCATCTGAAATTGTCCTTAAAGTGGAAGAAATTCCTCCACTCGACATCTTTTACATTCCCAAACATTGGGCTATGGTGAAAAGACAGAGAAAAATGAGAAGAACAGAGCCATCAGCAATAGTCATTCCTGGTGATATACCAATCGAAATAGTATGGAAGGATATGAAAACTGATCCTTCAGATAATTTGACAAAGTTGTCATAGTTCACATGTGCCTATGCATCTGTTACAATTGATAAAGCAGTAGAAGTTTGACAACTAGTCAGGGAAAAAGAAGAGAGAATTCAATAGTTGGAGTAGCAATTGGGAGCTGAAAGACAAAGTATTGACCATCAAGTAAAGACACAATTGTCTCAACTCAAATAGAGCTTTGATCAAATAAAGCTCCAACATCAGGCAAAGACCAATAGTAAGGATGCTCGAATTTGATAGCTCCAGTTTTCACTTGATTAGTTGAAGGACAATCCTAAAGTAGAGGACTTTATAAAGGAAGCATTGGAGCTAAACACTTTGTTATCAAAGCAAGAAGAATTTTTTTGTCAAAAGTTATATATCATCAATCCACTGTGTGTTAAAAGTGATTCACTGATGAATCAGTCATCCAATCTGAGGGTGACTTTCAATGACATTGATGATAAAATCTTAGGATTTATAACATGACAAGATACACTAGAAGGCATAGTAGTAGACTTTCCCAGAATAGAGGAATCTCACAAGGAAACCCTCTTTACTGACTAGGACATTCATTTCAAATAGGAAAAAAGAGCAGTCTCCAGGGAAACCGATGCTTCCACTAATGTCATTGAAACTATCAATGATAACATGCATAATGCCAACCTGATTGAAGAATGCCCACCTGGTAATCTTCTTGATATCGAAGTCATGGAAAGGTAATAGAAAGAAAATTCAAAATAAGAGTAAGAAGCAATTAAAAAGTTGACCAAAATTGACTCAGAGATGTATTGGAAATATCTTGTGAAGTGACACAGTTAGTGGCTAACGCTTTGCTTCCTTGCTGACTCATCCACTCATATGCTTCCTTCAGCTTTTAGATGTAGTTTACACTAGATAGCTACGCATGAGGACATGCCAGCCCCCTAAAGTGAAATAAATGATGGATATTTATGAGCTCAAGCACTGAATGAAAGAATAGACACAATTTCTTTCATGAGCTTGTCATTTCAACAACTTCTATTTCTTTATTAATTTCACTTATTTTAAGGAGAGTTGTTTCAACCTCATCAACACTTTCATGTATTGTCTATTTTTGTCCTTTATTTTTGTTATATAAATCCTTTCATTTATACAAAGAAGGGGTCCCCATATTTTATAAATAAAAACTTTGTAAGCCTTCACTTATGTACTTTTGAATTTTATCTTAGTACAACAATGAGATTAAGGTCCTGAAGTTTTGTAGAGAAGGCTTTGGAAGCTTCAACTTTTGTACTTTTGAAATCATCTTAATGATAAAGACTGGACCAGAACTATTTCTTTCATGAGAAGAGTAATATACATCGGGTACTTTTATCATTGTATTTCTGTTTTGTTTATGAATTGATAGTCGTTCCTCTTTATATTGTTTATTATATGTATATTTTCTAATTCTGTTCTGTATTAATTCACTTATGGTCATGCTATAATTTTCATCCTTAATACATATATAAGTGACTTTTGAGCGTTGTTTGATTGCGATATGCATTTCGTCAATTATTTTGATTAACTATTTAATGAAAATAATTATCTTAAAATATTTTTATTTCTGTAAGTGTTTGATTAATCTTTACTATCATGCACTAAGGAAAATTATTCTAGATCACATAAAGATAAGTAATCCCAGGTAAAGCATAGATTAATATACATGTATTCCAGTTTATAAACCATGCCATCCATCACTTAGTTTTTGGTTATAAACACTCTATCCATTCTATCACATTTTTATTGGGAAACTAGTCCCATTATATCAATTCGAAGCCACTATTCCAAATGGAAAAGGGACGGTATTCAAGTCCCCGATCGAGTGGTTTTCTCCCATGTTGTTGCAGTGATTTTTGATGCATCAATAGGACCCTACAGGATTGACATCGAACATAGAAACTATATGTACTCCTCTCAACTCCAACTTTGGTAGTTTGTATAATTTTGTTTCTTGAACGTATGTTTCTTGTTGATTATTTGATTCAATCTGTTGAGATTGTCAACCCTTACCTTAGGGAATTTTTTCGCGCCAACACATACCCATATGAAATTTTAGATAACATAAGTTTATTTCATATATTTTTTTATACATACATAGCCTACCATATTTCTATAAACTTAAATAAAAGTTAATATCCATTAATTGGCTTGAGCATGATTGTAATGAGTATTTAGTGCCTTAAGGATGTGTTATGATCCCTCTGAAACAAAATTTTGTGGAGTGTAATAAATGGAAACTAATATTCCTCTTTCAGTTTTTATTGCTATTTTCATGATTTCTTAGCACTCTTATTAAAGGTTTTTTTGTTTGATGAAACCAAAGGCTCAAGAAGGTACTTACTTTTTTTCTCTGCAAAGACTAAAACCTATTAACTGAAAAGAGGAATAATTTTACAAGGAGTTGAGGCCTCAGAGAACAGAACCCGAGAGCACTCAACACAGCAGAACTACCCCCGTACAAAAAGAACCTGGGGAGACCATTTACAAAGAGCTAGAAGACAGATATAGAACCCAGAGATAGACTCGTAGAACGTAGATAGAGACATTGACAGCAAAAAAGCCTAAGTACTTGGCAAACCAGCCAGTAAATAAACAACCACTTCCCCGAAGGAAAGCCAAAACAACAGGTTGAAGATGTTGAACCTTGACTGTGAGCAGAGTTGCCTGGAAGTGGTCATCTGAGCGATATCAAAACCAAAAAAGGGAGAAAAAACAGTCCCAGGTGGCATTAAACTTCCACCTCCTCACCAGGAGTCTTCTCTGCTACCAGACACGTGTTGCCAATCCTCAAATTTTCATTGCCACCTGTCTCGCTTGCTGGGTTCGCCAAGGAATGACCTGTAGCTCCAAAAGTCCCTTCCCTGGCCACTGGACTTATGTCTTCAAGAGGTAGAATGCTTTTGGGAATTTCATCCTGATCAAACTTATCATTTGTCCGATTCTCCGGGCTTCCCTCATCCATTAAATGCTCACTGCTTTGAGAAGGATCAGGAGCCAAGCATGACAGAGGGGAGATTTGATTTTCCTCTTCTGAAAGGATTATAGTGATGTGAGCAGTAATCAGAGGCCTATTTAGATTGCTTTGGAATTTGAAATGCGTGGTTTGGAAAGCACTATTTGGAATTGGCTTGCGTACAGGGCTCGGAGGAGGCGCATCCACATGAGAGGAGGGAAGATTGATAGGTGACTGTTCAGGGTCCACAGAATGACTAGTGGTTGGATGTTTGCCACTTCCACGTTGCCCCCCGGATCGATTCCTTCCACCCTGGCGAACCATTATGAAGAGCGAAGGAGAAGGCACAAAGAAACCAGAGACAACAACAGGGGGATAAAAAGATTGACACAGAGACCGAATTAAATGCACAGAGAATGCCCGAGACGGAGATGCAACACGTCCAGTGCTAAATTCAAGAGCTTTAGAAAGCTTACCCCTTAAAATCGTGCCAATCCTACCATGGGGAACCTTAGCATAATAGCACCTCTTCCAGAAAAACAGAGAGCTGCCCTGGAGCTTGCCTCTGTTTGCAAGGTTCTTCCTGTCACCAAAAACCACAGCAAACCAGGGCCCAGAACAATAAGACTGAGCACGAGGTGTGAAGAGAACATATAGGATTGCCATGATTATAACAACCACAGTTTTTCTTTGAGCAACACACTCCATTAATGAAAAAATCCTACAGTATCCATCCTTAATAACGCTATCCCTCTTGCACGAGGTGAGAACCTGGGAAGCCACACTGCCCTACAGTTGGCAGTACCTGGTCTTACAATCTGTCATGACTATCATTTTATTTGTTTGTGTCACCCGCATTCGGGGGTCAAGAAGGTACTTATTATTGTTATTGAAGAATCTAAATTCCTTGAATATTGGAGGCTATTGTATGCTCAATGAAAAATTTCATGGTGTTGAAACTCATGAAAAATAGAAGATAAATTTAGGATAAATGTGATATGCAATCTCATTCATATGATACAAATTATTAAAATTGCACTAAACCTTGGTTTTCATCTTCCAAGAGGTCTCTTAGACTTCTAATGACTGATGGCCTTCACTTGAGGATTTTCTCCTTTCTCTTAAGTGAATTTCCCAAATTCACATAAACCCAAAGGATTATGTTTCCAACATTTCCCCTTTAATTGAAATGGGTTAATGTGAGTGCAATAATAGTGCTAAAATATAAAGGTGGATAGTAGCCAACGACTAGATGTGGATTCTAAAATGGTGGCTTAAGGAAGACCACAAATTAAATGAGGTAGTAGAAGTTGAAGTCTTATACCAATGGTGCTTTAAGTTTGATCACAAAATATTAAAATTGGCTCCAAGTAGTTCCTGGAAAAATTCCAAATGCAAATAGAAGTTGAAGTCTTATGTGCCATGGAAGTGCTCCCTAATCATGGCGTAAGGATGACCAGAAACTGATGAATTGTGTAGTAGAAGACAAATTATTCTACCAGTTTTGGTCTAAGGATAGCTGACAACCAAGTCATGCTCGTGGAATGTTAATCTATTTCAAGATACAACTTTGACTTTGACAATGGCTGACTCTATCTTTAGGATCTTTTTGCAAGATTTGGTTTAGACTGTGGCTTAAGATCACTTGATATAACTTGGAAACTAGTAGCTGACCATTGATTTTTCCCTCTCCATATACAAGGTGTGAATATGAAGGTATATCCACTATAATACATGTTAATACTAAAGAATGAACTCATAGTATGAGTGATATATCTTCTTAGATATTGAATACCATTTCCAAGAAGTGATACATCCAAGGTGAATCGTTTCTCTTCTAGGAGTCTTGTGTTTATAAAATTTGTCTGACTTTTGAGAGTATGTTTTTCACGATTCTCAAAAGGGGGAAGATCAAAACATTCAAAAGGGGGAAGATCAAAACATTCATCTTTCATGTGGCAAACCTGATCAGAACGTTGGAATTTGAAAATATGAAGTGGATGTGCAAGTGGAGAAAGTGAAGATGAGATGACTTGAAGAAACCTAACACTTTGAAACTTGAAGGGTTTAGAGTAGTTCGGAATGTGAAAGGTCATATCATTTTCATATTTGGGACTAGTTATGAACTTGTCACTAATAACTTCTTTCAAATGTGTGAAAATAGGATTGGGAAATGTAAGTTGAACATATACATCTTCATGTGAATATGATCCTGAAATTTGATTGAGTGTTGGCTGCTAATAATATTTTGTCTCAAACTCAAAAAGAGATTTTTTTTGAACAAGGACCAATTCAGATTTCTTACCCTTTCTTTGTAGTTAATCTTGTTGGAGCTACAACTCAAGTTACAAAAATTGAATCCTTTTTTTTGAATTCTTTATATAGGTCTGAATATTAGTGAGAGTGGCCTTGCTGACTTTGACTATGTTGTCAATAATAGAGTGTAGTAGAGTAGTCAATAAAACTCATAAATTGCAACAAATGGGCTTCTATTGAGTTTCTATTATACACACCAAATGGATTAATTTTTTTTTGTCAATCAAGATGATTTCATTAGATTACCAAAAATATGTTGAGTACAAAATTCATCTCAATAGGCCTATTTCCCTCATTCTGACTAGACTTATTGAGATTGGGACCTCGAGGAAAACATAACAAATGATGAAATTCTTTATTTCTAATAGGCCTATTAGCCTTCACATACATATACGAAACATGAATAGGAGGAAGAATATTAATGAGGTGGGTTTGGAGGAATGGCAGGAGTAGCAAAAAAGTAGCCTGCGTGTTCATACATGTGAAAATCAATATGCTCCACCCTTGCTTCCAAGCTATAGAGGTGATCATCTGTGTGTTGATGTTGTCATCGAAGATTGTCCATCTATTCTAGAATTTCATTCTAAATATAATGGATGTCATTGATGTAGGCTACCATCTCATTATGGTCCTCATATTTATGCTCCCTCAAAATGTCCATGTTCACCTAGATGTTACACAACTGGGCCGCAATGGACTCGATGGTGGTTGGAGAAATCACATGGCCTTAGGAACGAGCTGGAGAGATAACAACTTCCTCCTCCATTTCTCGACTGTTCGATGTGTCTATGGGTGACTGATTTCCCAGGTTTTTCTACTCAACATGGTAGTGATTTCCTCCCACCGAACGAGGGCATCCCCTTTGATGTGGGATGATGTCGAGTTGAGGATACTAAAGGAAGCGAGAAGGTAGAAAACAAGAACCACAAGAACCCTATATGAACCAATAATGAAACCTGGAGAAAAACCACCACCGAGATATATAATACCATGAAATAAAACCAAATACAAGAATCCTAGTGAATGACACAAGATTATAGTGCTAGGGTGCGCCAAAGCGTGGGGCATTCCGCCACACCCAAAACTAGTCAAAAAGAACACCCCAACTCTTGGACACAATGAATTCCCACCACCAGTCTAACACTCCACTCTTATACTTGCCTTCGTGATTGACGAGGGGTGAAATGTGACTATGGACCACTCCTTCTGTTTGAGTTCCAAAGGAAGTATAGCCCTAACAAGAACATAGTCCAAGATGAGGCCAATTGCATATCTGGGCACTCCAACACTCTAAACACAAATTGCAAGGGGTAAAACCTAGCTTACCTTGAGGAATAAGTTCCTCCTCCATCATTGGAACTAAATCTCCATCCCTTGATCATAGGTTCCACATGGGAAGATAAAGAGACTGAACATTATCACTTGTGACATGATCCCATGGATAGTCCCCAGCCTCAGTGTTGTGCTATCCCGATCTATCCTATACAATTGTCCCTTTGCTCACGCAGTGTCTTGACCTAAGCAGAGAATTTGAATAATGAGTACCACTACCCTATACACCCTCCAAATTCATTGCCTGAAACATACAACTGGAGTTCCCTCTATGCCCTGGGTATTTATAAACAACATGTGTGAGCAAGGTGTCTTCCTACGGGTAGTTAAAGCATGCCCATCTCTTCATGGAATATTGATGGAGCACATGGATGCCAGACAGGCTCCGTAGCCGACCCACTTGCCAAGCGGTGATCTTGATGTACACCCCCATTGGGGACAAAGGATTCTACAACCAAGAGTTCTTGGATTTCTTGGAATTCTTCTGGTTCAAAGTATACCTTACTCTTAATTTATTGTCGTGCGGTGGTGAATTGATTGTGGGGGTTCATCGAGCCATGATTGACAAGCCAATATGCAACTTTATTACCCACGTCAAGTACATGCCTAGTAGATGCATAATCAAAATGTACCAGGAGGTGATTTATTCTCTCAATTTGGGCTTCCAGGTGCTAGCTTTGGGCTATTTTGGGAATGGTAGAACCATTGATAATCTTCTAAGTCATTTCGATAATTAGTTTGGAATCCCCCGCTATGTGGATCCTTCGCCACTGGTGTTGATGAGCTAATACCAACCCATTTTCTAGTGTTGTCAGCTCCACAACATTATTTATATTATATCCATAGTAGCCAATGTAGACTCTAGTTGAGTGACCTTGAGAATCCTATAGCACCCCACTATATCCTATTGGGCCTGGAATTACTTTTGAGGCACCATCGAAATTGATTTTAATGCAATTATCTCGGGGTCTGAGGAAGATTGATGGAGATGCTATGTGAGGATCCCTTGCAGTAGAGGAAAAAGGATGGATCATTGCCTGGGAAAGGTTAAGAGAGAGGAGGATCCTTGATTCCTGATGATCTGTGTGCCAATCATCTAGGTCCCATTTTTCAGAGAGGATGGTTTCCCTTATGTTCTCCTTCACCTGCGACTAGATTAGAGAGCTCGAAGTTGCCTGATGATAAAATATTGCTGATTACAACCTTTCCACACATTCCAAAGGTTAAAGCCCAATGTCAAACACCATGCTTTATTAAGAATGGGGTTCTTAAATCTATGGGTCTACAAGCCTTTTATAGTTTCCCTGATATCCTCTGGATGATAGCCAAAGGGGCTCAAAAGAGTGGTGATCATGTCCCATACTTCTCGAACAATTAGGTAGGCGTTCAATAGGTTTTTCGTTGTCTCCTCATTGCTATCATAAGGGAGCACCTAGATGGCCGACCCGAGTATCCCTATTTCAAAAATCTATCCCATCTCAGGATCTTCTGACCCACTAAGTAGAGGAAGTGCGCTACTTTTGGCCAAAGCTTTATTGCCCATATTTTGTTCCATATTATCCTTCTAGGGTTTTCCAGAGAATTGTCTTTTATGATGTAAGCTTCTTGAAGAGAGAAATTTCCAACAATTGAATATCCCCATCTTAATTTTTCTGAGAACTGCAAGGAATTCTGCACGGGTGAAGCTATTGAGAGAGGTGCTCCTAGTCTTATCTCGATATTTGAAATTTTCAGTCCATCTTAGTTTTCTAGTGCCTCCAACTTTGGTCAATTTGATTTATAGCCGAGTAGTCACCTACTCGACCTGTACTTTGGTCTTGGAGGAGGATCTTGAGGTCTTGCAGTGTCGAATGTCGATCAAGACAGGGGAGCTACTACCATGAGTGTTCCTAGAATAAAGTAGATTGGCCATTTTTTATTTCCCTGAAGATGTGTTCCTGAATAAGGCAACTTTTGTGGTTGGCCGTGTTCGATATCACCGATCTCGATGGGAAGGAGGGGTCTCTTAAGAGTACCTCTTGAGATTTTCCATGTCCATACTTTTGAGTCCAAATATATTTCCATTACTTAGCTCCCCCTTGGATCCATTGCCACCAAATCGTTTCCCCAAGGACCGCATTCAGATCTTTTGGCTCTTGCAGCTCTAGACCTCTGAGCACTTTGGGGAGAAACAACCTTTTTCAGGCTATGAGAGGCCATTTTCATTCCAAAGATGAACCACTCCATAACAAGTTGTTGAATATAGTTTTCAAATCTTTGTAGATACCTTTTAGCATAGGGAGAGTTGATAATTGATAGAGAGGGATCACTTGCAAGACCACTTTCAGTAGAGTAGCCCATCCTACCAGTTTCAAGACACTGAAGGTCTAGTTTGATATTTTTTTTGAAATTTTTTGAGCATAATTATTTCCAAGGAGTGATGCGAAGTGGATTATCTAGGGGGGGAACCACCAGGTATTTTGACAACATAGATTCGATAGTGAATCATAGGACCTTTGGAAGAATGGCTTGAACAAGGCAACGGGTAAAAAATAAATACTAGAGTTGTCTTTGTTAAGGAGCATACCTGAGGCCACCTACAATTCGGCAAGGATACCATCAATCTGGAGAGCTTCCTGTATAGTAGCTTAAACATATAATAGATTATCATTTACAAATTACTGATGAGTCATGGTGAGATTAGTCCCTCGTAGGTGAAGGCCTCATAGAGCATTGGTACTTTTGACTGTTGTGATCAAGCTGCTCAGGCCCTCAACTATGATGATAAAGAGGAAAGGTGAGATCGGATCACCCTGACGGAGACCCCTATAAGATATGACGGTGGTAGATGGGGAACCATTCACCAGAATGGCAACTAAACAGGTAGAGATCAATGGTTTGATCTAGCATACCCAATCATCAAAGAATCCAAAAGCCTATGTAATTTCCAAGAGATAAGACTAGATTAATTTGTCATGAGCCTTCGACAAGTCCATCTCAAGCAACATTCCCTTCTTCTTATGGATCTTGATGGAGTGGATGGCTTCATGGGCTATATCTATTCCATCCAAAACTTGTCATCCTTCTACAAAACCCAACTGCTCTTGGCTAATGATGTGGTGGAGGATGGGCTTTAACCACCGAACCTGAATGGAAGAGAGAATATTGTAAATCACGTTGCTGAGGGCTATGGGTCTAAAGCTACTAAGGGACTTGGCCTCTTTGAATTTAGTAATAAATTTTAAGAGATTAGCAATGAGAACTGACTAGACGTGCTTGAGCTGATGGGATTCCTCCACCATCACCATAATTTTTAGCCCTAGAAATGGCCAACAAGCCTTGAAAAATTTAGAGGTGAAACTATCAAGCATGGGCGCTTAGTTGGAAGGCATATACTTGACCACTGCTTCCACTTCCTGAAAAGATATTCGGCTGAGTAAGGCCTCATTTTGATCTAGCGTTACTATAGAGGGAATATGTCATGTTACATTTTCAATGTCTTCTAATCTGCTATGCCCTTCTTCAAGCAACAACAAGGAATAGAAATAGGTCAACTCTCTCTCCATATCTTCATGGTGCTCCAGGCGTGTACCCTTAACCGATATTAGCGAAGTGATTCGGTTGTGGTGATGGTGGCTTATCATAGATCGATACAAAAATTTCGAATTATGCTCACCCTCCCCGAGCCATTAAATCTGTGATTTCTACTTCCACAAAGCTTCTTCCTAGATTCTTTGTTCCTCCAGCTTCAAGATAAGGCATCCTTCTTGAAATACCAGTTCCTCAGAGCCTCCTTCACAAACTATATGCATCTAAATTGTCTCCATCTAGTCCTCAAGTTTGTGTTTCTCTGCAAATATGTCTCCAAACTCCTCATGACTCCAGACTTTAATTTTTTCCTTCAAGGCCTTTAGTTTCCTCTTAAATATCTGCATGCAAAAGCCTGTGGGAACACTTAAAGTTTGCCACCATTTTTGAAGCTTTCCCACAAAAACTGGATGTAACAAACAAAATATTTCAAAGTGAAAAGGATTATTTTTGGGATAGGTATAAGAAGTCATATTAAGACAAATAGGCTAATCATCTGACCCCATAGAAGTAAGAATGGAAACTTCAATTGCCTAGTCTTTCAAAATAAGATACCATGACAGAAGTAAGCGATCTAGATGAAAGGCCAGCTTGTGTTTTCCTTTGCACTAGTCATTCCATGTGTGGAGTCTCGTTTTTATGTTTACATCCACCAGGTGAAGATACTTGATCAGCTTATCAATAACCATAGAGGTTGGGTCAAATCTTTTGATTTCACCTCTTCTTTTCCTCCAGATTTTGGATTATGTTGAAGTCCCCTGCAATGATCTAGTATGGAGCATTCCAATGAAGGTTGGGGGCTTTAATATTCTTTAAAAATAGTTCCTTGTCCTTGGGGACAAAAGGTCAATAGGCGACGGTCAAACTAAACCAATATTTTGACCCCATAAGCTGGAAATTGCCTAAAATGGAGAAATGCAAGTTGGTCCAATCTTTGAAGATGACTTAACTCAAATTCCATAGGATTGTGATTCCACCTGTCGAACCTATGGAATATATCATCATTACACCACTATGCTTCCAACAATGTCGACTTTCCTCCATTATTTTTCCTACCACCATCTTGGTTTCTTATAGTAACACTATATCTGGATTATAATTAGTCATGCTTTCTTTGAGAGTGTGGAGCTCACCTTTAATATTTAAGACCCTAATGTTCTAGGATACTAAGTTCATTGGGAAGGAGGGAGGAATCTAGGAAAATAATCCGTCTATTGTCCCATCTAGCCAGAGTTCAGTAGAAGTTCACTTGCATCTTTAATTACTTCCTCTGTTGTATTCCTTCCCTTATATCCTTTCTTTGGAGCACCCGGGTATGGGAGAGTAATGGCTAAATGACCAACTTATTTTCTTGGCAATTTTGGATCAACTTCTTACTTCCCAGATCTAGCACTCCATTGACTCAAAATATGGCCAAAGTGATTCAACTCGTTTGTACGAATATCTTTGATATCCACTTTGATCCATATTTTGAAGATGTCTAACCTTTTCCACCCTTCTGGTCCAAGTCTATTGATTCTTTCCTCTGTCTCTAGAATTGGCGAGCTCCAGTATTGTAGCAATAATGCTGCAACTCCTAGGGCTCCCTTCTTTACTTTTATAAACCTGGTAGTTCGTAACAAACTTGGAAGCGACGATGCTGTATGCACAAGTACTAGCTCTTACTGTAGCTGTCACTTGATTAGCTAGCACAATTTCATTAGGAGCTTAAGCCAACTTCTATGAGTTCTTAGAAGAAGATTTTACTGTGATGGCATAAGACTAATTCTATAGGGGCTATTCTACTTGTAGAAAGAGAATGAAAACTGAAATGGATCTCAAACCCTAATCGTGCAAGAAAAGAGATGGAAACTATTGGCATGGGTGCCATTGATTACTGAAAGGGTAAATTGCATTTATTCAAGCTACTTTTGAAAAGAAATGGAAAGAAATCATCTTTTTGCAATTTTGAGTATTTTTATGTGGATTTATTATGCTTGTTATTTGACTAATTGTGACTGTGTAGTGGTTTGGTGGCAAAGGAAAATGGAGTTGGCTTTTGCAGATGATGAGGAAGGTGTTGAGGGGTCCTAAGAAGTCCCTAGTACCCTTCTAGAGATTTCCATTATGATTAGACTTTGAAAAATCGCTTGCATGAACTTCTACAGGAGGCTGCAGGGGATCTACAGGAAGTTCCACATGAAGTTCTATAAGAGGGAGCCAAAAGTGATTTTTGGAGGTTTGAAGGTGGAAAAATGGCGGGAAAAAGGAAATGAAGGCTGGATGAAGGTTTTAAAGGGTCTAGGACTTTGTTGATAAAGATCAGGAATGAAGGAGAGGGTTGGACTTGCTCAAAGGGTAAGAAAGCAACTTTGTGAAAAAAATGCAGAAATTAGGACAGTTTGGCGAAATGTGGTGAACGAGTGAAGGATTCTGTGAAAGATGAGCTGGTACAGGTTGTGTTGTGGAAGGATGACAAGATGGAATGTTTTTCAAGTGAGCTGCACACCTACTTCTTAGAACTGACCCAAGCAAGAACCGAAAAAACAGAGTTTTCCTAATTTGACCTAAAATCTGACCTAAAAACAGAAAAGTGCTGAACAGAATTTTATGAACAGGAAACTATGTGAGAAAGCCATGGTAAATGAACAAGAAATGGTCTAAGCATGTGAATCCAAGCAAATATCAACTTCTCCAACTCAAAACATCACACTAGCAATTGCATGAAAGAAAACAAACAATGTTTTTGGTGGCAGCAGTAGTACCTTGTGCTTAATTCATGGTCCCAAGGAGGGAGAAAGGGGATCAAGGCCTGTTGGTAGCCCTTTTTTGATCTTTCTCTATTACTACAGAGAATTACCTAAACAACTTGAATCAAGAACAACTAATTTAATCATCAAAAGCAACCTATTTTTCCAAAGCAAGATTAATCCTAAACAACAGAAATCAGCTTATGAATGCAAGAAAAAAACATATAAATATACAAAGGAGGCGCTGGGCAGCCTGGGTTGGGCCCTAAACCAAGAGCTTTAGCCCTCTATAAAGGATCCGTGTTGGTTCAAAGTTGGATTCATCTTCATTGATAAAAAAATAATAGTTACATCACAAAACCGTCCGCAAAAGGAGCTCGGAAATGAGCTGAGTACAACACTGCACAAAAGTGCAAAAATAGACAATGAAATGGCTAACCTACTGAGGCCTAAAGCCTTCTTATTTATACAAGTGAGGACCCCCAACAGTCCTCCTTAACTTAAGGAACTTGGCTGCCTAAAACTAGAGATAACAATAGCCCCACTTGAGTTGCTCGGCTACCCCTTGGAATCATCGATGTGTTCGCCTTTGAACTCTGAGCTGCTCATGGAAAACTCAAGGAAGGGGTCATTAATGTAGAAGACACCCCTCCTATAAGTCCTCGGCCATGTTTCCTTGAGTTTGGTTGCCAATGTACTCATAAATGCCTGGTCCTTGTCCAAAAATCTACAATAAACACTCATTAGACTATGTGGCAATGTGACTATTCCCATTCACTCAATTGACATAAATACATTCGAAAAAATGCACAAAAATATGGAGAATGGTGGATTAAATGGAAACAATCAGTAAAATGAGGCCATATAGTTACGCATTTCTGGGGCTCATCAAGAACTATGTTATTTTAATTCAATATTTCCTTAAGTCTACGATCATTCTCTGTGGTTTTTGGCATTTTCCTCTTGGATGCAAGTTTATCCCCTCAGTAGGAGATGAGCTTGTCCTCATCCATGGCTTGGAGTAGCTATTGGGATTGATTTTGGACTTTGATTGGAAGTTCTTCCTCATTTTCATTAGTTTCCAATATTGCAAAATGTTTAGCATCCCTCGGGGTTAGGGATTTTTGCATGGGTTGAGGCACAGTTTCATATCGCAGCTGTGGAGGCCTCGATGGGGTGCGGCATGCATTTGGGTTTACTATTTGAGCTCTAGTGGGTTGATTCCTCCTTCTGCCAACTTGTTGAAACCCTTGTTTGTCTCTTTTCTATGCGATATAGTGAGCTTCTTTAGAAGTGATGATTGGGAAATCTCAAAACAGATGGCCATATTCATGGAATCACCGACATTTAAATGGAGCGTTCTCATAATCGAGGATTTGGGTCCATATGGAGTCATCATAGACCAGATCTATGGATTCTAGGAGTGGTTGAGAGATGTTCATGTGCACATATTTGTGGGCATTTTCTACATGCCTTCTCCTCTTAGTTATTTTTGATACTTTCACAAATTATCCAATAGAATTTCTAATCCCTTCAAATATTTCTAGTTCACAGAAATCATCTGGGCGAGATTATTGCCTAACCTAGACTAGTGTTTCCTGGAATTATTCCTTGTCAGGATTATAACATTCCTCCTGATAATGTAGGAACAATCCTGCACTACTCATGAAGTATGGCCCATTCTCAAAGATGTGTTTTCTATCCTCCAAGTCTTCAAAGATCACTATGAAGAACCCTTTGGCTCTAAGATAGAGTTCAATCTGCCCCCAAGGAGCCCATATATTCTAGATTGACTGTAAGATATCTTATTCCCAAGGCCAAATTCCCAGAAACATACAAATCATGGCATGATCCTTCATGTATTATTGCGACTACTCTAGATGATTGTTGGGAATAAAAAACTTAGTGTTTTTTGTTGCTTTTGGAAGGTAGCAATTGCCCCCCCTCTTTAGCATACCACTGCATCCCCACAAATGGGATTTTCATGGTCATAAAAGTTTAAGTAGTTGCTCCTAGTGATGAATTGGTTCCTTGGATGAACAGATTGTGATTGATAGTATCCTTGAAGGGGGGAGGCCGATTTCAGTTCAGCGAGGGGCCGCTCATATGCAAGACACCTCACTGCACTAGATTGGGGAGGACTGTTGCTGCCATATGGTGTTATCAAAGCGATCTAGCCGGTTGTGGCCAGCGTGAAGGGTTTTATAGAAAAATGACCCATATCTGACAAAACACTATCTCAGACGCTTAGATCCTTGGCATGAAAAATAATTTACACAACTTGATCATACACACTAAATGGACTATAACTGCAATACCTTGAAGAAGAAAAATGGAAGTAAACTAATTAGCACTAGAATATGTCAAGAAATATTTGGTGTTCTCTCTAATCATATACCAATAATTATCTATAATAAAACTACAAGTACCTTCATAAAATATCCTCTGATATCCATATCCACAAAGAAACTACAATGACTATAAAGATTGTGCACTTCAACAACGTTAAAGCAACATTCACAAACCATTAATTACTTAACTACCTAATGTGCAGTAGAAAGCCTTTGATCAAATTAGTTACTTTAGGAACTGTTGTAATGTTCCCGGTATTTTATTTCTCTAAACTAATTTTTAACTCCTCTTCAACAGTCATTACAATCTCTAAAGCATCAAGAGATTCAACAACATATTATAAAATGTGGATTCAAGAGTCAAATGTTTATCAATTGATAATGCTGCAATATTGCATGCTCTACTAAGACTATTTTTCTTGGACACAAAGTTTACTTTCAAGGTACTAAATGTGCGTTGAAATCATTGAAATGATGGAATATAAAATATTTGATGCTTAAATGGTAATGTCTTCAATCTAGAGAATCTAGAGATAAACTCTTTTTCTGCATTAATATATATACAGTCAATTCTACCAATTACTGAACTAAAATATGCAGTAATGATATATGGTTTGACCTTCACACAAATAAATATTAAGGATGTGGTTTGTTTCAAGAACAACAAAAATAATTTTTTTTAAGCGTATGATTGAGTTAAAGAAAGAGGTCAAGGTATCATTAAAAAACACAACAAATGCTAGCTTGGGATGGTCTACATAACTTGCAAGAGTCATTATACTAAAACATTTGACACAATGACCATGATGGTGTCGTTGCACCTGAAACTAATACACTCTTTATTCCATGAATACTTGGTAAAGTGTTACTCTTTATTCCTAATAGAAGACATGGTTGCAACACCCTCAACATGATGATATAAGGTGCAAAAAATGGCTATTCATAGAGCTTGAGGATGCAAAGAAAACTTGATTTTATAGTGACTTAAGGTGTAAATTCAACATTCCCTGTGGATTCAATAGGGCACAAAATCTCTTGTTGTAGAAAATATATCATATCTAGAAAATTAATAGAGATGAAAAACCAAAGTATGAGGAAGATTTTGTAGAGGTACAAATATGCCAAACAAAAATAATATATGTCCTCCTAGCTCGGTGATGCAATAGTTTGATTATAACACTTCTCCTTGAAATGGCCGATTACCTCATGGTACCCTTCCCTTGTAGTAGCTTCTAGATATGTTGAAGAGCTAGATGTGGAGTTATTGAGACAAGATTCAATCACAAAAACTCCAACACCTCCATTCACATAATCATTGATGGCAAACAAAACAACAAGAACTTATAGATATCAATTATCAACCTCCAATCTATTGGAGAAAATACAGTTTTAGGAATTTTTGGTTATTTAGGAAGAGAAGAACATGAGAAATAGTTCCAATCCCTACAACTAGACTTTTCCCTAGCCACTGTTATTGTACTAGGAATTTACTCAACTTGTTAACTAATCTATTTGATGTTGGAACCATTCATGCGAGCTTCTGTGTAATGCACTCAAAAAAATAATAGGTAAGAATTTTTAATAATCTTCCATTCTTTGACAAAGTCGAAATTGAAATGCTATTTGTAGGGTAAAGTGCAAGTGGACAAAAATGTAGGTGTGACATACAAATTCATTGATACCATCATTGGAGCTCACAAAAATAGAATATAGATTTAAGATAAACGTGAGATGAATTGTCATCCATGTGATATACATTAACATAGTTTAATTGACTCTTCTAATTACTATTGGCCTTCACTTTGAGTCTTTTCACCTTCATCTGAAGTGAATGTGGTAAATTGACATAACCCCAAAAGGTTAAATTTCCAACACATGACAGGCAAGTTTAAATTCTTTTAAATTTCAAAAATGATCAAATTTTGTGAAATGAAAGTGTTTTCCTATGTTATCCATGATTGATAAAGAGAATGAGTTGAAAAAAAGTGCAATTTGTAAAATTTGTTGGATAGTTGGCATTTTCGGGATGGCTTATGGCACTTGGTATGTTGGCATCGATGTCAACTAGACTTTCTTTGAGTCAGAGAGTTTTCAAGGATTTCTTATGAGACAAATGGGCTTAAGATTACATCGGATATTGTCCATTATAAATTTATCTTAAATATATTTCCAACGGTATATGGAATTCAACAAATGGCATCCCATATCAAAATTTATAGACTTCTAAAGTGAGGGTCTTGAAGTCCTAAGCAGGCCGAAATATTGGGATCCAAAATTTCAGAGGTCGGAAAATTGGAAGGGATGAATATGGGAGGTTGGAGGCTTGGGACCTTAATGGTATATTTAAATGGGACCCAAAATGGAATCAAGACCTGATACCTCAAAGGGAGGGTAATATTGGAAGCAGGCTAGAACCTCAGCAAGACAAGACACATGGCAACATATCAAGACTTTAGAGCATAGGGCTACCATAACCTTGGAACCTAGTAAGTCGTTATAAATTGCATTTCCCTTGAAGCAACGAGGTTTACAAAAGAGAGGAACTAGAAGGAATTTGGTGAAAAATAAATGACCAAGAAGACCATTTCTCTCTCCTCTAGTCACTCACATGGAAGCAGCTGATTGGCTCCTCAGGAGTTGATAAGGTAGATGGCGTTAGCATGATGTAACTGTATGACAGACACGTGACAGCGATATTTGAAAATTTTGGTGGCCTAATGGGGAAAACATGGGGAGATGTGTCACCACTAATGAGGTGCCACATGGAGTGATGATGACCCAATGATGTCATCTTAGAGGTTGACATATCGAAGGTTTGAGTTTTCACAACACCTGACTAACTACCTTATAGAAAATTTTCAATGCAATAAAGGGGCTCCGAAGTGGACTGGGACATGGTGATTGTAGATGCAAAGGACCACAGGCATAGAGAATCCATAAGAACCTAAGTTCTATGTGATGCCATGTGGAGAGTATTTCAGAGGTTGGAATTTCGGAGCGCCCCTTAATAGAATTATGAGAAAGCTCTGATATGTAATAGCTCTGAAGTTATTGGCACTTGGTCAAAGAAACCCAAAAGAACCAAGGGTGGAAAATAAAATACAAAGGCCCCGAGAAGGATCTGAAGGCCTTAGCACATAGAAGCTAAGTCGTCAGTCACAATGCCCAGTCCTATGGAGGAAAAACAATAAAGGGCTAAGAAAAGGGAGCTAGAAGCAATCAAGAATTTACAATTTTGTAAGGTACGTTCAATAAAAGTTACGATATGCAGGAGCTCCAATATAACACTACAATGGTACGAAAATCTGTTCATCCCATATCCCAGTCCCATGATGACATAGAAATTGATAAGGGCTAAGTGCCAAGTGCCTAAAGGAATATACACTGTGATTTTTCGTAACATTATTTTAATATACGTTACGACGAGTTATGGCTCTAATATAGTTGTAAAAAATGTGAAAGGATGAATGTGTGAGAAACCAATGTAAATGCAAGCTGGAGAATTTGGTTAATGGAGCTAATGGAATATGTAGATATCACTGGGTTAAGGAAACGAGGATAATGGTTCACAGAGCATAATTGTTGGGATTATTTCGATGTCGGAAGAAATTCATCTCTCATCTCCCATGTATGCCTTATAGACTTAAATGAGGGACATAGAAGCTATTCCAAAGTACAATCACTCCCTATGAAGTAATGAATGAGTATGGGAAGTCTCTTTAGAGTGCGCGGGTGGAATGCGATTAAATTATCAGCATGGAGAACCACAGAGTGATGGTGAAATGCTCAGGAGTCCATTCTCTTATTTAATGTAGTGGCAAAATTCCAACATTAGGTTCCACAACAGTAGGCAGAACAATGAAAAGGTACACTTGGGCAGTCTCGAAATACGTAGCAGAGGAAGCATTGTGCAGAGTGAAGTAGAGGATCAAGACCAGTGATATGTCATCGCGTAAACTGGGGGAAGAGAGTATTGTTGAAGAGTTGAAGAGTGTAGAGCAGAGCGTGTGAGAGCAAAGCCAAAGTCTTGAACTAGAGCAGAGTGTTGAAAAGAGCCTATGGAATAGAATGAAACATGAATAAGATAGAGTGTTTTTGTGTGAGGTTGAGAGAGCTTGTGGAACAATAGAGGATCGAGAGCAGAAGTTTGTTTCTACAGTTTACTATATTGGTATTTTTATATATTTGTATGTGCCTCTATTTTCAGTTTGAAAATTGTATGAAAGGTAGAACAGTGGCTAGAGTAGGTGGTGGCCTGCAATCATAAGAGGTTGTTGTCTCTTGGAAAGTAGGTGTTTTCTATCCTAAGGGGGTTTGTGCCTCCTCTGAGTGGGTGTAGACAAACAAATAGATGTAATTAAGTAGGTGCTTAATTTACATCATAACAACAAACAAATTGGTTGTTTCTTCCCTTTTGGTTTCCACATGAAAATACTAGTGTAAATATGTGTATGTTTCTCATGTGATGGATTGTATGTACATATGAATGTCTCATATGTCTTCTCATTTGTATTATGTATGAATTCTCTCATAAGTAATACATAGTAGAGGAAATAACTAAGGACATATTCATAAAACGTTTTAAGAACTTCACTATTACTAACCCCCCCAGAGTAATTCCTTATTCCAACAATTGGTATCAAAGCCAAGTTCCTTCAAGAACAATATAACCACTGGAAGGTAGATACATAAGGAATTATGTCTAGACAAGAGATTTAAGATGCTTATACAATCAATAGACTAGTCTTTGATAGGACAAGCTATGCCTGCTGGAAAGTTGGGATGGAAGCCTATTTATATCCCTAGGAGTAGATGTTTAGAACTCTGTACTAGTAGATTATGATGTCACTGATGTCCCTCCCGCTGATGTAGATGGTAACTTTTTTATGTAAATAATGATGAAGCCAAGAATGCCATTTTCATTGGCCTTAGTCAATCTAAACTCATAAAGGTTATGCACTGTAATTATGCCAAGGAAGTTTATGTGAATCTTAATCAGAGTCATGAAGGAGATGACAAAGCTAAGTAGGATGAACTTCAAACTTTCATAATGAGTTTTGAAAGTTTAAAAATGAGTTAAGAAGAAATCATAGAAGAATACTTCCTCGAATTTGATGAAGTATCCAATACGATTAGAGGACTTGGTGAAGAATTTGAGGAATATATGATTGTTCAAAAAGTCTAAAGATCCCTACCCATGAGATTTAATATCAAAGTCTTTGCCAGAGAAGAAATGGCTAATTTAAGGGATCTCAAGATGGACCAGTTGCTTGGTGCTCTTACAAACTATGATATTATAGTAGGAAGAGAGAAGTCTAAACCCAAGGAGGCAACGTTGAAAGTGTCCAAGAAGGCCAACAAGAACAAATATCATCAACACTTCTCCAGTTGCGAGTCTGATTAAGAGCTAGCTCAATTTTCCAAGGAACTAAAGTGTGGCTTAGGAAAATATAAAGGGAAGTTTTCCTTCAAATGCTTTTATTGTGGGAGAGTCAGAAATTTCTCATCCAAGTTCCATTACAAAGAAAGAACTAGAAATGAATATTATCAGAAGTTTAGAAACAAATCTCTGAATAATCAAAAGAAGAAATTCTATAAGAAAAATGATCTCTACTCCAAAGAGGATAGTTAAGCACCAGAATCAGACCGTGAAAACTCTTCAGAAGATGATTCAAAAAATTACTTACGTCTGGCACTTGGAGTAGACTCCAAGAAACAAAATATTACTTATTCTATACAAGAAGAAGAAGATGGAGTAGTTCACTTTGAAGGGGAGCTCATGAGAGCCCTTGATGAGTTAAATATGGGCAAGAAAAAGAAGAGGAAAGTAAAAGAACAATTGCAGTGTGCTGAAGAAGGTATGTACAACTCAGGCAATGAAGAGTTTGTTTATAAAAAAGAAAAACTTTGAAGAATCAATTAAAATAGAAGATACTTTAGCCCTTTTATTAGAATAAAAATATGGAACATGTGAGAGACTAAAAGAAATAAACTTGCATTTAAAAAAATGATTTTTTCAAGGTGAGGAAGGAAACAATCACAAAAACATGCAAAAATGAAATTACGTCCTTGAATGCCAAATTTGAAGAAGCTAAGTGAAAGGAATAATTTCTTCATGATTGTATCCATGAATGGGAACTAAACTGCCAATGTCTTGAGGCAGAGGTCATCTCCCTGAGAACGAATCTTGAGAGAATGGAGACCGAGGAAGGTTTAAATGAAAATTTCGTAGAAGGCACAAGAAAGCTAGAATAAATTCTAAAGAGTCAATTTGAAATACTCAAGAACATGGGTATCTTCTATGGGAAAGTTAAACTTCTAGTGTACAAGATTTAAGGAACCTCATAGCTATGAAAATAAGATTCAAGAAAGAAACAATGAAGACAAAATGGAAGTAATGCAAAGAGGAGATCATCACTGGAATAATAACTCCATCCACCCCAAGGAGCCACAACAACAGAGAATGAATCAATCAGCTAGACAAAAGAGGTAACTACATGCACAAACTCATAAACCTTCCAAAAATAGGTACACTTATTTATTCTATGGTTATGGTTATAAGTGTCACATCTTTGGACATAAGGCTATTGATTGTAGAAGAATCAAAGTTGAAAGAGATGAAAATTCTAGATATAATAAGTATCAGAATTTTAAATCTCAAAACTCTCCTCTTAGAAACAAAAATGATTTCTCTCCCCTGTTAAGTGATGACTATTTTAAATTTAGTAATTTTGGGCACAATGAAAATGAATGTAGAATAAGGTTTGAATACCTATCTAAAGCCTGAAAAAAGGATAAGGAGATTTGGAAACGAAAAATTGAAAAGGGCATGCAATGTGGACTTCCTCTATCTACACATAGTCAAGAGAACGTATGGTATGTGGATAGTGTTTCTTCTAAGCATATGACTTGGGATAAGAGAATTTTTTTGTCACTAAAAGAAAAATACATAGGAAACAATGTCACATTCGATAACAATGCCCCAACAAGAATTAAGAGTAAAGGCATAGTCAGTCTAGATCAAGAGATGAAAGCTCGAAATGTGTCTTACGTGGAAGGTATCAAGAAAAACTTACTTAGAGTAAGCTAGATGTGTGACAATGGATTTAATTTGACTTTTCAATCCAAGGACTATGAGATCCAAAATGAAGAAAATGGAAAGTTGGTGGTAAAAGTAGTCGGAACTCGCAATAATGTATATGTGTTTGATGACTCAAGAGTAAGTTACTATTTGAGCAAGTTGAATGAAGCCTGGTTATGTCACAAGAGACTTGGTCATATGAATTTTGATAGTGTGATAAGAGTCAACAATTTGGGAGCTATAAGAGGTTTTCCAAGAATTTCACGGCCCGATAATTCAATTTACATGTCATGTCAATTTGGTAAGTAGACTAGTCTCATTTCAAGTCAAAATAATTCTCTTCCTATAGACCACTCAATCATGCTCCTAAAAGAAAAATGATCTCAAAAGAAGAATCAAAAGCATTTAAGCATTTAAAAAAATTTAAAGATCGAGTAGAAAATGAGAAAGACTTAAATATCAAATGGTTAAGATAAGACAAAGTAGGATAATACACTCCAAAAGAGATTGAAGAATTATGTGAAGAGCACAACATTAGGAGGCAGTATTGAGTGGCTATAACTCCACAACAAATTGGAGTAGTTGAGAGAAAGAACAAAATAATCTAGGAAATGGCCAAATCTATGTTGGATGAAGCAGATGTATCCCACATATTCTTGGGAGAAGAAACAATAACACCATTGTACCTATCAAACATAACTCAACTCGGGCCTAATAGTGATGAAACTCCATATGAGTTGTGGAATGGAAGACCTACATCATTCAAACACTTCAAGGTGTTTGGGAGAAAAATATTTTTCAAAAGGAATGATAAAAATATAGGAAATTTTGACTCATGTGTTGATGAGGGTATATTATTAGGTTACTATGCTCGAAGTAAATGATATAATTTTTACAATAAATGGAAAAGGAGGGTTGAGAACTACATTGATGTAATAGTAGATAAAATAGCTTCACAACCTGAGTCCTCCAAAGGAAATATGAACTCAGATGGAGAATAAAATTCAGACATGAGGCCCTCAGATCAACAAGAAAGAGATTCAGATAATTAAGGTGAGGAAGCGAGCACAACTCCAAGGCCCAAACCACCTTTCGAATATGTACAAAAGGAACATACTAAGAGTCAGATTCTTGGAAATCAAGGACATGGTGTTAAGACTATGAGGAAACTTTCTTGTAGTTCGGGTTGTGCAAAATATTTCTCTGTTGTCTCAAATTAAGCCTAAAAATCTTAGCTAAGCAAGTGAGGACAAATTCTAGGTGAGAGCTATGAATGAAGAACTTGACCAAATTGAAATGAATGACACTTGGGATCTTGTTCCAAGACCCAAATAGAAAAATGTAATTGGAACCAAATGGGTTTTTCAAAAACAAGCTAAATGAGTAGGGTCAGGTAATTAGGAATAGGGCTTGATTAGTCTAAAAATGGTATTCCAGGATAGAAGGGGTAGATTTCGAGGAAACCTTTGCACTAGTAGCGATACTAGAAGCTATAAGAATTTTCCTTGCCTTTGCAATTTATAAAAATATCAAGTTATATCAAATCGTTATGAAGTATTCCTTTCTTAATGGATATCTAGAATAAGAGGTTTATATTGAGAAGCCAAAAGGATTCGTGCCCACTAAAGATAAAGAGTGTGTGTGCAAAATGAAGAAGGCTTTATACTCAAACAGGCTTCGAGATCTTGGTACACAAGATTAGATCGATACCTTCAGTAAGAGGGCTTTAAGAAAGGTAATGTAGACAACAATTTATACATCAAGTCTGAAGGCGATCATCTACTAATTGTACTTGTATATGTGGACGACAAAATATTTGGTAGTGACATGGAACAATTGGGACATTAATTCAAAAACTGTATGCAGAAAAAGTTCAAGATGTTCATGATCAGAGAGTTTTCTTTCTTCTTGCGATTTCAAATTTCTCAGTCCCAAAATGGAGCGTTTGTCTGCCAAACCAAGTACCTACGAGAAAATCTAAAGAATTTTGGGTTGCAATATTGCAAACCAGTTAGCACACCTGTGGTTACAAGATGAAAATTTTACAAGGAAGATGAGACACTACTAGTAGATCATAGTTAATATAGATCCATGATGGGAAGATTACTATATCTCATAGCCTCGTGACTAGACATCATGCAAGAGGTGGGTTTTGTGGCGATATTTCAAGATTTCCCTTGTCAAATTCACGTCATTGTTATCAAAATGATTTTCAAATATCTTCAAGGGATAGTGGATTATCGACTATTATATGCTAAAAGTAGAGAACTTAAGCTGAAGGCCTACACTAATGCCAATTGGGTAGGTAGTATTGATGATAGGAAGAGAACCTCAGGTGCAACATACCTTTTGGGAAACTATTTAGTGTCATGGGTTAGCAAGAAACAAGTGTCAATATCTTTATCAACTGCTGAAGCAGAGTATATTACAACTACCACTTGTTGCCCCCAAATTCTATGGATGTAGTAGACCTTGAAGGATATTAAGGTGGAGTTGTATGGCCACATTACAACCATGTATGATAAGAGAAGTGCGATCAATATCTCCAAGAATCATGTTATGCATTGAAAGACCAAGCATATCCCTATCAAGTTCCATTTCTTAAGGGAACATGTTGCAACTAATGCTATTAGAATTTAATATGTGTTCACTAAAAACCAACTTGTAGATATCGTTACTAAGCCACTAGGAATATAACCCTTTGAATATTGCAAGAAGCATAGAGGAGTTGTAAGTCCTCCCAAATGACTCAATTTTTGGTGTGCGTTGGTAGATGCTTAGCATGTGGGATCATTGGATGAGTAGGATCGAGTGGTTTAGGGGTAGTATTCAAGGAAATCCTTTACCATTTCTACCAAAGGGGGAGATGATTATTGGAGAAACTGAGAAGAATTACAGTGAATAATACCATGCTTGGTGTTAGGGGGAGATTATTTTGTTTCCATCAATGCCAAAGGGGGAGATTGTTGGACCAATGGAATTTTTTGGATGGCTTGTGGCACTTCGTATGTCGGCATCGATGTCAACCAGACTAACTTTGAGGTAGAGAGTTTGCAACCATTTATAAGGTAGCATATGGTCTCAAGCTTACATCAAACCTTCTCCACTAGAAATTTCTCTAAAATATATTTCTAATGGTATGTGGAAGTGAGAAAATGACATCCTCGATCAAATGTTATGGACTGCCGAAGTCAGGGTCTTGAAGTCCTAAGCAGGTTGAAATATTGGGACCCAAAATTTCAGAGTCAACAAATCGAAAGGGATGAATATCAGAGGTCAAAGGCTTAGGACCTCAACAATCTATTTAAAAGGGACCCAAATGGCATGAAAGCCTGATACATCGGAGGGAGGGTCATATCGGAAGCAGATTGGAATCTGGGCAAGACATGACACATGGCAACATATCAGGACTCTAGAACATATGGCCATCGAAACCTCGGCAAGACAGGACACATGGAAGCATATCAGTACTTCATACCATAGGGCCATTGGAACCTCATAACCTAGTAAGTATTTATAAATTTTACTTCTAGTGAAGCGCTGAGGTCTATGAAGGAGAGGAACTAAAATGAAATTCAATGGAAAACTAAGGATCAAAAAGATCATTTCTCTCTCCTCTAATAGACACATGGCAGTAGTTGATTGGACCCTCAAGAGATAATAATGTAGATGATGTCAACATGATGTAATTGTACAATGGACACATGGCAATCAATTTTAGTATTTTCTGTGGTCTAATGGGGAAAATTCAGGTGACATGTGTCGCCACTAAGGAGGCACCACGTGGTGTGATTACGACAACATGAAATAATCTTGGAGGTCGACATATTAGAGGTTGTAGTTTTTGTCACTCCAAACTAATTTCCTTATAGAAACATTATTATACGATAAAGGGGCTCTGATGTGGAGTAGAACATGGTCATGGGAGATCCAAAGGACCCAGAACATAGAGAAGGCCTAAGCCCCTAGATGTTATGTGATGCCATGTGGAGAGTATTTTGAGGGTTGGAATTTCGAGGACCCCCCTTATTTACTTATGATAAATATTCGATATGAAGGAGCTCTAAATTGATTGGGTCTTGGTCAAGGAAACCCAAAATAACCAAGGCTGGAAGAGAAAATAAAAAGGGAGATAGGTCATCAGAATTATCTAAGGGCTTTAGCACCTAAAAGCTAAGTTGTCAATCAGAATGCGTAGTCCCATGGAGGAAAAATAGTGAAGGGCTAATTAGAGGGAGCTAAAAGCAATCAGGAATTTGCAATTTTGTAAAATTCATTCAATAAAAGTTATTATATGTAGGGGATCTGTTATAACACTACAATGGTATGATAAGCCACCGATCACAACTGCCAGTCCCATGATGAAAGAACAAGTGATAAGGGCTAAGAGCCAAGGGGATAAAGGCATCGACATTGTGAGTTTTTGTAACATTCTTTTAATATAAATTATGATGAGTTATGGCTCTGATACACTTGTAAAAAGTATGAAAGGATGAATAGGTCGGTAGCGAGAGAGTAAATGCAAGATAGATTAGTTGGTTAATGTATTTAATGGAATTTGCAGAGATAAATGGGTTAAGGCAACGAGGATGAAAATTCATACAGTAGCACTGTTGGGTTTGTTCCGATGTCTAAAGAAGGTCATCTCTAATCTACTGTGCACAACTTATAGAATTAAACGAGGAACAAATAAGCCATTCCAAAGTACATTCAATCTCTAGGAAGTCATGAACGATCATGGGGAGTCTCTTTGGAGTGCGTAGGTGGACTGAGATTAAATTCTCAACATGGAGAACCACACAAAGTGATGGTGAAATGTTAAGGAGACTATTCTCCTATCTAATGTAGTGGCATAATTCTAGAATTAGATGCAACCGCAACAGGAGGAACCATATAGACGTACACTCGGGTAGTGTGAAAAGAGATAGTAGAGGAATCATTGTGCAAAGTGCAACATATGATCAAAGCCAATGATATTCCACTGAGCAAACTGGGGAAGAGAGTATTGTTAAAGAGATGAGGAGTGTAGAGCATACTATGTGAGAGAAGAGGAACTAGCCCAAGTGTTGAACTGGAGGAGACTGTTGCAGAGAACCTGTGGAATAGAAGGAAGAGTGCAAAGGATAGACTGTTGTTATGTGAGGCGAGAGATCCTTTGAAGCAATAGATGATCAAGAGCAGAAGTGTGTTTCTATCATAAACCAGATTGTTATTTTTCCATATTTGTATATGCCTCGATTTTCATTTTCAAAATAGTATGAAAGGTAGAATGGTTGCTAGAGAAGGTGGCAACTTTCATTCAAAATATTTTGATGCCTCTTTGAAAGTAGGTGATTGCTATCCTAAGGGGGTCACTGCCTTCTGTGAGTGGCTGCTTGCAACAAAATAAATGTAATTAAATAGGTGGTTAATTTACATCATAACAACAAACAAATTGGTGGTTTTTTCCCTTTGAGTTTCCACGTGAAAATACCAATATCAATATGTGTATGTTGCTCATATGATTGATTGTATCTACATATGAATGTGTCATATTGCTTCTCATTTTTATTGCATGAATTCTCCCATATAAGTAATACACAGTAGACGAAAGAACTAAATACATATTCATAAAAAATTTTAAGAACCACACTATTACTGATTCACCCCCCCTCTTAGTAATTCCTTATTTAAACAATAATATTATAGAAAGAAATATAATATATTGTCATATGAATTATAGGTCAATAAATTGATAAAATTCCTTCTTATTATTAAATATATTTTCCTTTAAGAAAGGATGTTGTGAATTATATTTTAATAAATATAATTGTTTCTAATTGAAAAAGGTTGTCCTTATCCTCTCTTTGTTTCGTGTGTGTTATATTATTTCCACGACTACCCCACACACGGGGGAATCATGTTTCCCCTGTATGTTGTGTCGGGCATAGTAAGGGGGGTGACTGTCCGCCCGTCCCCCCTATTGGGGGGTAAGTAGGGGGGAGGTAGCCCCACTGCACAATGTCTGAGGCAATGGCCCGGGAAACTTTTTTTGGACCCTATATTAGGTGGCTGGACCTACCTTTGGTTTTTTGCATGGATTTCAGACATGGTTTTGGGCATGATGGTTTTCTGTCCATAGTATTTTGTAGATCCAGTCAAAGGAACCACAGTTATGTTCTAATCTAGGCTTAATGGATTGGGGTTTATGGATTCTTCGGCATGTATATATATGTATTGTAACATTCAAAGGAATATAATGAAAAATCAATTTGGTAGTCCCAGCTTTGGGATCTAGGGGAAAACCTCTGTGTATATTTTTTTTTTATGTTTTATGCTCTCACCATTGTCTATTTTCTGTATTTTTAGAATTCATGTGAAGATAATTTCTAAATGGGGTAATAACCTACATTTGGTATCAAAGCTGTTTTGGCTTCGAGGGGACGCCTTTATTGTTAAAGGGTTTTTCTTGGGCTCGTGGTAGACCCTATTCAATCGAAGATCTGTGAGATTGATTCTTGTGGTGAAATAAGATGGCGAGTAGTGGAAATATAGAGATCGAGAAATTTAATGGTCAGACTTTTTAGTTGTGGAAACTTGGATGGAGGATCTGGTGGTGGATAAAGTTCAATGGATGACGATAGATATCAGTACTAAACCAACAATAATGCTAGCTAAAAACGAGGTGAAGTTGGATCGAAGGGCAAAGAGGACAATAAAATTGTGTGTCTCAGATTCCATATTGCTAAATGCATCAAGGAAAGCATCAACGATGACTTTGTGGGACACGTTAGGGACTTTATACCAATGTTAGTCTCTGGTCAATAAATTGTTCCTACGGAAAATGTTATATAACTTGAGGATGAAAGATGGAGACTCAATGACAGAAAATATGAAGACCTTTACTACTATGGTAAGCATGTTATTATATTCTGATATTAAAATTTCATATGAAGATAAGTGCATTAGTTTGTTGTTTTCTCTACCAGATTCATGGGATAGTGTAGTTGTTGTAATAGGTAGCAATGCAACTACCTTGCAGTTTGATGAAATAGTCTCATCCTTGTTGTTAGAGGAGATGAGATAGAAAAATATGCAGGGCTGGAATGGTGATGCCTTGTCTGTACGAGGATGGTCCAAGAAAAAAATCAAAAATAATTCCTCGAGTGGGAGATCTAAATCTCTATGAAAACTTGTAAATGTGTGCTGACAAAGCAAACGGATCTGATGATGCTCCTTTTGTAGAGGTGAAAACCACCTCAGATGAATGTGGGGATGTGTACTTGGATTCTTCTTCATGTACACATATAGATCATGAGGCATGGTTGATTGAATCAAGTGCATCCTTTCACTTCACTCCCCATAGGGAGTGGTTCTGCAAGTATGAGAAATATGATGGCGGTGACATCTTCTTAGGGGATGATAGGAAGGCTAGAATCGTTGGTCCCAGAAAAGTTAATTTGATGTTTCAAGGTTGAAGGATTAGAACACTTCCGAGTGTTCTTCATATTCCCGCATTTGCCAAAAATCTTTTTTTATAAGCAAGTTGGATGATGCAGGCGTAAAAAAAGTGTTCGAGAAAGATACTTGTAAGATGGTTCGGGGATCTCAGATTGAAACTCTATACAAGCCTCAGGGTAGCACTGTTATTGATGGGTGCAACAATTCTATGATTCATGAATGTGGAGCGGAAAATATAGTGGTCTGTGAACAAAAGACCATGGCATGGCATCAAAGGCTTGGACATATTCGAGAGAAGGGCCTTCAAATACTTCATGGTAATGGTATGGTAGAAGGAAAGTCTAATTTATCTCTCAATTTTTATTTTTGTGAAAATTGTGTATATGGGAAGCAGAATCGGGTGAGTTTCCCCTCTAGTGGTAAGAGGGAAAAATAAATATTGGAGCTTGTGCACAGTGATGTGTTTGGACTTGTGTCGGTTCCATCACTGGATAAGTTTGTGTACTATGTATCCTTTATAGATGACTTCTCAAGGAATACATGGATATATTTCCTTAGGAATAAATCTGAAGTCTTTGATAAGTTTAAAGAATTCAAGGCTTTGGCAGAAAAAATAGACAGAGAAGAAGATAAAGGTGCCGAGGATAGATGATGGTGGAGAGTTTTGCAAGAAGGAATTTGAAGAGTTCTATAAGAAGTGTGGTATAGCATGACAAATTACTATTCCATACACGCCTCAAGAAAATAGAGTTGCAGAAAGAATGAATAGGACATTTATGGAAAAGGCAAGAAGCATGCTTAGTGGTGTCGAGTTAGGACATGAATTTTGGGCAAAGGCGGTGGAGACTGCAAGTTATCTGGTCAATAGATCACCTTCATCAACGTTGGAGGATAAGACTCCACAAGAGGTATGGACTGGTAAGAAACCTTCTCTTTCACATCTAAGGGTATTTTGATGTGATGCATATGTACATGTTCCAAGGGAGAAAAGAACAAAGTTGGATAGTAAATCTGAAAGGTGCAACTTTATTGGGTATTTGTTACACTAAAAAATGTCACCATGACTATTTGCAGTTAGTATGGCTCCATCAACTGTCACACTATCCTCCTTGGCAAGTCTCATGCCTCTGCTTTTCATGTCAAACTCCAAGAAAGAGAGAAAAGTCATTTAAAGTCAATTATCTCTGGGTACGCAGTTTCTCTCAGCCTTACCTGCGTGTACGCAACCCAAGTTCACAATTCCTGCGTACTTGTACGCTCTGTATGTAAAGGGGTAGGTGCGTACCCCTGTAAAGGTCAAAAGGCGCGAGTTTCATCTTAAAAAAGTTACTTGTGGTCAAATATAGAGCATTCTAGAAGATGGTTTGACGTGTATTGAGCGCCTCCAGATGGTTCATGCACCCCAAAGAAAGAGGAACTTATCCCATGAAGAGGCGAGCTATCCCATTGAAAGAGGGGCTTATCCCATTCATGGTGGACCTAATTAACTTCCTCTAAAGCACTATAAATACAAGCATTGGTCCAGAGGGAGGGGAGGTTGAACGCTGAACATTCCTAAGGGTAGATGCTGCTGGAATTAGGACTTCCTTGTAGAAGCTTGTGAGGAGAGACTCCCATCCTTTCTTGTTTCATTTGGAAGTGGGTGAGCTGATCAAAGTAAAGGAGAACTCTTGTTGGACCCTGGGAGGGACCTGCACAACACCAAGGCTCAGGTTGTAATGGTTTCTTTTGTTTCCTATTAATACAAATAAGTCCATTCTTCTCAACAATTTGTTATTTATGAGTTGTTTCATATACTCCTTGGTCTGTATGTTAAATATGTTTTATTTTATGAGATATTCAGGTGCTATTTAATCGTTTGATTGTTAGTGAATGCAGGTTTCGAAGAGAAGGAGGAGCTCATCCGGATCGATGAGGCTGGACTACTACAACAGCGTTGGACTACAGGTAGGATCTAAACACTTGATTTCTTATATGGTAAATTCATATTTAGAGAAGGATTGTTCTTAATTGTCTTGTTTGTCACTAGAAAGCCTTAAGCTTCTAGGGAGGTTGGTTTTGTCCGCAAAATCGACTCTTTCCGCATGACAAAATGGCGACCATACTGGGGAACTCCATTGATGTGAATGATTTTTCCTTTATGTGAAACTTTGGTCTGAGAAAAGTCGTTTGTTTTCTGGTTTTTGGTTGTTTGACTGTGTATTTGGGTGGGCTAGCCTAGGGTTAAATTAGAGTTTACTTTTTCTTAGTTTTGCTAGAAGTACGCAGCCTCTGAGTTGAGCACAGTGCGTACCTGTACGCACTGCAGCTTTGTGCACAGAGCATACACGCACTTGTGCAAACAGGTTGCCTGCGTACCCTGTCAAAATTGAGAAAACTTCAATTTTCTCCTTTTCTGCCTCTTAGATTTTGCTTTTAATTTGTTTTTTCTGCCCAGATCCACTGGTTTTCTGCCATAAATCTTCACCTAGGCTTGTTTCGTCAGTGTCAAGAGTTTTAGTGAAATTCATAGAGATTTTGCCCTAGGGTTTGATTTTTGCACTGGTCCTGTAGTGACTTTAGCTTTAGAAGTTGAAAAACCTTGGATCTCCCTGGTTTTGTTCAGTCTTCTTAGGAGTCGGGCCTTTCATAGAATCCACCCTTGTGAGAAACCTACCTTTGTGTCTTCTCTTTGCCGAATCTCGAAAAAGTTTGTTGATTGAACTTTGAATTTTATTCTTGAGAAAAAGAACAAAAGATTTTGATTTTTGTTTTTGACTGGTTTTTGATTCTGCATTAACTAGTCCTTAGTTAAATTTTGACTGAGTAAAACATCCAGGAATCATACTTGATAGGCTTTTGCCTCATTAGATTTATTTTTAGATGCATTTCTCTTAGATTTACTTTTGAGTGAAGTAGCTTTGATTTGATTGTCATAGATTTGTAAAGGTTTGTTTTTTTATTTTTAAATGCTTTGTTAAGTAGGAAAAAATCCAAAAAATCTCTTTTGAAGGAAAAGTTTGCTTAGTGACATTTGAGTCTTTGAATGAAAAAGGAATTTTCGTAGAATAATTAGTGGTTATGTATTGTATGCTTTGGAAAAGATAAAGAGATTGTTTCTTTGATTTTCATTTCCAAGAAAGTTGTCTTTATATCAATTTTTCATTCTCCAACTCTCTTAGCTAAGGAATTCATTGAAAAAGAAAATTAGTATAAATCATCCTAAGTGCATCTTTTTAGTGGATTTGAGTCGAGTCTACACACCATCAGTTTCATCTCCGCTACCTTTTGTCTTAAAGAAAAGCCATAAAAATTAACGCTTAAAGTAAAATCAACTTAGTAACTTTTTATTTACTAGGGCTTTGAAACACCAATATAGATCAGGCTAGTGTCTTGGAGTAGGAGAGTAATTAACTCTCCAAGATAGAAAAACCAAACAAGTAGCTTATCTTGTGGTAGGATAAATCCAACTGTTACATTTATGCTCTGGGAAAGCTCCTCTTAAAGGAGAAGCACGAGACCGTGTTCGAACCAGTGAGGGGATCAATCCTCCTTCATTGGGAAAGACGCCAGATACACACGTACTACAAACGGTAAACCTCGGATTATTGTCGAGGAGCCTGGGGTCACTTGTCGGTAAACCTTGGATTATTGTCAAGGAGCCGGCAAGGGGATTGAGCTTGTTACTCTGCCCTTGCGTGCTATCGGGTCGTAGACTATTCCCCCAAGTATATTTGTTGCTGTTGGTAACCTTAGTGACCATTATCTTTAGGATTCTACCCGAGGTGACGGTGGAGGGAAGATCCCACTGTACCTGGAGCAGACGTCGGCTAGACTCACTTGGATTTTCTGGGGGTTTCACTTCACTCGAGACGGTTTAAGTGGAGGAACTTGGTCCAGTCTATTCATTAAGCAGGTTGCCGGGGTAACTGTTCCACCCACCACTTCTGTACTGAATTCGGCGATGTTGGGCTTCATCACCAACTAGTGTTTTCGGTCCGAAAGGCTACTGTTTGTGTATGGTTTGATGCCCTAGATTCTTTAGGCGTGTGATTCAAATTTGTTTGGTTCTTTAGAGACTTTAGGCAGTTTGCTTTGAGATTTTACTTTGTTTGCGTGTGTAGTAGTTAAAAGTTTTTAACTATGGCGGAATTACCGAGACAGTCCCGTAGACTTCGGGGCCAGTCTCCTGAGATTGTTACCGTGGCCGATTTGTTGAGGAAGTCCCGTAGGCTTCGGGGTGAACCTCCTGAAGACGTCCCGGGTCATTACGAAGGTTTGAAAGTCCTTGTAACTCCTCCTAGTGGCAGTAAAGTAGGTTCACCTGAAGAAGGAGAATCTTCGTTGGTAGTCCATCCAGATTACAAAAGTCTAGAAACATGTTATAATCCTGAAGCTGTTGCAGTTTCCGAGCTCGCTGGTAGTTTCTCATCTACTAGTGATATAGGCGAAGAACCTGAAATATCTGAACCTGTTACTCCAACTTCTAGTGTTCCTGATTCACCTAGGGTAGAAAGAGTCATCACCGAAAATCTTCCTTCTGGTTTGATAGCTATTGAAGAACTTACTCCAGACGAAGAAGTAGGCGTCCCTATCCTTGAAGATCAACCTACCATTGATCTAAGGGAGCATGAATATATTTTTTACAGTCCACCTAGAAGTACTACTTGGTATCTTTCGTTAACTAATTACTTAGACAACTCAAGGATAAGTTTTTCTCCACCTCGTACTCCTTATCCATCCAGAGGTATTTATACTCCTGTAAATATGTCCAGTCAGTCGTCCGTGTTTACTCAACCTCCTGAATCTTTCTTATATGGTGGTCCTTCTGTTCCTACTGGGTATCAGTCACTTTCTGGTACTTTTGCAAGAGCATCTCCTCAACCCATTGGACATGGGTCATTAACTGGAAACAGTGGTAATCAACCGTTGGGTGTAGGAGACATTTACATGATGTCAGGTTCAGTTCCCGGTTCTCAACCTCAAGGTGGCCAGTTACCGCCTAGGGGGCAGCCTCAATTAACACCTGGGGGGCAACCTCAAGGTACACAAATTGTGTCTGGGGAGCAACCTCAAGGACAGTATGTACCCATGGTGCAATACATTCCTCAAGGTCAACCCCAGCCTCAATATGTACCCCAGGGTCAACCTCAGTATCAATTCATGCCTCAAGGTCAACCCCAGTATCAGTACTTACCTCAAGGGTTTCCACCCCAAGGTCAGTACTCGAGTCAAGGTTATCAACCACCCCAAGGTCAATCTTATGTTCAAGGTACGGGAAATGTACCTTTCAATTATCAGTCCTACCCTCAATCCGGTTATGGATCTCAATATCCTCAACCTGTCATGGGTCAATACCCCGGAATGAACATAGTGTGGGATCCATCGCAAGTTCAACAAGTGTTGCAGCCAAACGTACAGTTGTCATCTCAAACTGGACAACCTGTGGTTTTTGGTCCACCCTAGCAACTAGTCCAGTCTAATGTTCAAACTTTTGTACCTTTGGTAGTTACTCAGTCGCCAATTGCACCTAGTACTCCATCTCAAACGACTACAGCAACTGCCGCAACATCTGTTCAATCTACCCCACTTACTTCTGGAGTATCGACAGCTCTGGTTTCTACTGTCTCTGCCACTACTCCGCAGACATCTTTACCCTTGTCTAGATCTACGATTCAAACTACAGTTCAGATGCCTGTGGGGCAGCCAGGTTTAAGTACGGTTGTCACTACTCAACCACAATTTATTTACCAACCGTACCAGGGACAGTACCAATACGGGCCTGCTGTCCAACAACCGGTTTACCAGTATCAACCGTATCCTGGGTACACTTATCAACAACCACAACAACCCCAGTACGGTCCGGTTAATCCTGGTTTTCCAGGAGGATACAATATCCCGAACGCGATTCCTATTCCAAGTTATCCTGGATATCCTCCTCCTGGGACTGGTCTTGTGACCCAGAGTTTTAGGGATCCTAATCGGCAATTACCGTTTATCGCAACTTTGGATTTACCAGACTTGTCGCGCCTAACGAACGATCCAATAAATTATCTTCCGTTCTGGCCGCCAATGCGAAAAAAGTTGCCCAGTGACATACCCAAGTTTGAAGGTAAGTCTGGAGAGGATCCATCAAATCACATGATGACTTACCACCTCTAGTGTGCCTCAAATTCCATCTCGGATGATTCGATCCGTTTACGTCTTTTTCAGCGTACGCTCATTGGTCTCGTGGCCAAGTGGTACATTGAGTTACCACGGGCCTCTTTTTATAATTTTAGTCAGTTAGCTACCTCGTTCTTAACACATTTTCAGTTGCCGGTCAGATATGATAATGGCACCGAGCTATTAACTTCATTAAAACAGTCGACATCCACTTATATTTCCGATCATATTCATGAATGGAGACGTCGAAGGCGATTAGTGAAAGTTTTTATCCCGGACCAAATCTTAGCTGAATGGTTTGTTAAATCATTATTACCGAAGATTACTAAAGACGTAGCTAAGGCCGGAGTGGTTACTGAAGAGCAAGTAATTTCTCAAGCGCAGTACCTTGACTTAGTTTATACTCAGTCGGGTACGTTACACGAAAAGATCCCAGATCTTCCGAAGTCAAATCAAATCGCTGCTGCTCCTTCGGTATCTCATGCTGCTGATGGCATGATTGGTACGGTGAATACTAAAAGCAAGAAGAAGTCTTCAAAGAATTCTTCACCCATTATCACCTTACCAGACTCCCCGACAGGAGAATCTTCTGCTGAAGTTTCCGCTGATATTCACGCTGTAGAGTCATCTACGGCTAAATCAAAAAACGGTGGGAAAAAGAAAGGCCAGAAGAAGAATAAAGCAGACAAAACTCCAAAGGAGAAAACAGAAAAGTCGGAAACCAATGACGAAAAACGCAAACCTCGATATCCTTGTCTTATTTGTGAAGAGGATCATTTTATGAGAGATTGCCCTCATCGGGCCGAGGTTGTGAAAATCGTCAAGGGTTCTCCAACTCCTGCTGTTTTGAAAGATCCATTTGCAAAGTAGGAGAGTAAGATGATAGGTTCTTCCTCGAGTGCCAGTGAAGAACCCATATTGATGATGTCTCATGTAAGGATTGCGACTCGATCGCAAGATTATGGTAGTAAAAGTCCTGTTGATGGCAAAGAAGCAGAATCTTCTCATTCCAATCCATCAACCTCAGCTCCCGGTTCTGATCCACTACAGATCGAGAAACCTAACCCTGACTTAGTAATTAAACCACCTGCCAAGGGTGTACTTCGAAGGTCTGCTTTCAATCCACATGCGAGAGCGGCCCAGAATTACAACATTGTTGAGGATTTAGCTGTTTCACCCTCAGCAATGTCGGCTTTAGAAGTGATGCAATCATGTCCAGCACAACGAAAATTACTTTTGTCGGCTATAGGAGCTGTTGATGTTCAGGACCCGAACCTGATAATCTTTGATCTAGAAAATAGTACACCATGTTTACCTCATCAGATGGCTTTCCAGATCCCAGTGATAGTAAAAAACAAGCCTATTCATCGGACTGTAATTGATGAGGGAGCTTCCACGTGTATTATGTTGATACAGTGATGGAGATCGCTTGGTTCTCCTTCACTAAATCAATCCCCGACAATTCTTAAGGCCTTTGATGGCCGTGGGTTCCATCCGTTTGGCATTCTACAGGATTTACCTATAGGGGTTGAAGGAAAAAATGTTAGTTTGGATGTGGAGGTGGTTGATGCCCCTCTAGGCTACAACCTTCTCTTGGGTCGAAGTTGGTCTTACGCTATGACAGCGGTCGTTTCATCGGTCTTCAGAGTAATAAAATTTCCACATAATGGTAAGATCGTGACCATAGACCAGCTGGCTTACTTTTCATCTGACCCAGCTTCTTCAGAGAGTATCCAGCATGTCGATAAAACCACTATCCCTTATAAGGATGTTGGTGTAGGATTAGTTAAAGATGCCGGTTTACTGGTAACTTTTCCTTTTCCTCCAATCAACGCCGTGTCTTCCTTCGCATCCATTCATATGATTACATCAGATACCATTGTCTGTGACGATCCTTGGATCGTTCCTTCCGAATCTGAAATACACTCATTTGGTGATGCTATGCCTTTGAGTCCATATGAAATTGCTTACGAAGCCGTGCAGTCTTTTACCGACTCGTGTTCAACCAAAATCGACCAAATGAATGTGGTCCGTGAGGAATCACTTTTCACTTCAACCTCGGAGTTAATAGCGTTTCCCGAAGTTGTGTCATCTGACGAACAACTTTGTGAAGTCCTGTGTGTAGACGATTTACCATGGGAAGATCTCCATCATAGATCTTCGTTTTTGCCCGAGGATGATCGTTTTGAAAACGATTTCTCATCAGTTTTTACAGCTGAATATGTCAAGGAAGCTCAGATTCCAATGAAACATCCTGATTCAGAGCTGAATTTGGGAAACATCTCTCGCACTGTTCCCATTGACATTTCAGTCAAGCCCGAAATCATTGAAAACATTCATATAGGTGCCTCGTGTTCAGATGACAAAATTCAGACATACCAGGCCCTATTTCAAGAATTCCGCGACGTGTTTTCCTGGTCCTATGAGGAAATGCTAGGAATTGATCCCACAATTGTTATCCATGAGATTAAGACTTACTCAGACGCTAAACCCGTTCGGCAACGTTTGCATCAGATTCACCCTCGAAAAGAGGCTGCAATTAAAGCAAAAGTCGAGAAGCTGTTGAAAGCAGGTTTCATTTATTCGATCCCCTTAACGGATTGGGTATCGAATATTGTTCCCGTTAACAAAAAACAAGGAACAATAAGAATATGTATCGACTATAGGGATATCAATCATGCTTGTCCCAAGGACAACTATCCAACACCCTATATCGATCAAATAATTGATGATTGTGCCGGCAGTGAAGTATTTTCCTTTATGGACGGTTTTTCCGGTTACAATCAAATCAATATTCTACCTGCTGATCAACCAAAAACGGCTTTCATTTGTCCATGGAGGACATTTTATTATTGCAAACTACCTTTTGGGCTTAAGAATGTTGGAGCCACTTTTCAAAGGGTAATGTCTTATGTGTTTCATGACATCAAACACATTGTACAACCGTACCTCGATGATTTGCCGGCTCATTCATTACATCGAGCTGATCACCTTGTCCATTTACGAGCAATTTTCATGAGGTGTAGGCATTATCGTATACGTTTGAATCCACAAAAATGTGTCTTTTGTATAGAAGTGGGACGATTGCTGGGGTTTGTAGTTTCAAAAGCCGGCATTCGCTTCGATCACTCGAAGGTAGAAGCTATCATCAAGTTGCCTCCTCCTTCGAGTCTTCGCAAACTCCAAAGTTTGCAGGGGAAAGCAAACTTTTTACGCCGATTCATTCCTAACTACGCCAAGGTTACAAAAGGTTTCACACGGTTGTAGAAACAGAACGCTCAATTCTCTTGGGATGAGATAGCTCAGCAATCTTTTGATGCACTTAAGCACGCGTTGACCCATGCACCGTTGTTGCATCCTCCCAACTACAACTAAGATTACTTTTTATACCTCGCCGCCTCTCATTCCACTATTGGAATGGTGTTAGTTCAGGAAGACGAATTCGCAACGGAACATGTGATATATTATCTTAGTAGGACGTTAAATCCCACTGAGCTAAAATATTCGCATGTGGAGAAATTGGCCCTGGCAGCCGTTCAGGCTGTCCAACGTTTTCGTCATTACATTCTTCTCCGTAAAACTACAGTCATTTCGGATTGCAACCCTATGATCTACATTTTGACTAAACAATTGCTAGGGGGCAAGTACTCTAAATGGATCATTATCCTGCAAGAGTTCGACTTAGAGTTTGAAAAATCTAAGTCTAAGAAATCTTTAGTCTTTGCAGAGTTGATGTGTGACTTCCCGCGTGCTGACACAGAAACTGTCGCAGAGGAACCCATTGCGGATGAATCTTTGTTTCTCATCAGCACTTTAGATCTGTGGTATGGGGATATAATCATCTATCTCCAAACCCAATCCTTTCGGCCCGAAGCTTCAAAGTCGAAACGTCGGAAAATTCGATTCCAGTCCCAACAGTACAAAATTATTGGAGATACTCTTTATCGCCGTGGGGTAGACTTGGTTTTCCGACGTTGCTTAACTCACGAAGAGGCAGAAAGGGTTTTGAATGACTGTCACTCTGGGGCGTGTGGCGGTCATATGTCTGGGTATGCCACAGCTCAGAAGGTGTTGCGTGCTGGCTACTTCTGGCCGTCCATGTTTAAAGATTGTATCATTGCGGTCCGAAAATGCCACAACTGTCAAGTGTTTGATCGCAAGATGCACACACCACCGGCTCCTCTCCACCCTTTAAGTGTCGTTGTTCCTTTTTCCAAATGGGGTATCGAATTTATTACATGTAACCCTCACTCGGCCGGGGGGCATGCGTATATCATCCTTGCAGTTGATTATTTTACTAAGTGGGCCGAGGCGACGCCTACATTCGAGGCAGATGGCAAGACAGCTGCGATTTTCGTATTCAATCACATTATTGCTAGGTTTGGTGTCCCACAAGCGATAATCACGGACCATGGGCGCCATTTTCGAAACATTATGATGATAGAACTGACAGGCCAGCTTGGTTTGCATCATGATAGCTCAACTCCTTATTATCCAGAAGCCAACGGTCTGGTTGAGTCCATCAACAAAGTTTTGGCTATCATGATCTAACGAATCATTGGGATTCATCGGTCGAATTGGCACAACATGTTATTTTCCGCGCTTTGGGCATACCGAACTTCAGTGGAAACATCAACAGGGTTCACTCCTTTCCAACTAGTTTATGGTTTGGAAGCTGTGTTGCCCATTGAATGCGAAATCCCATCACTTCAAATGGCTGTCGAATTACTTCCAGCTACTTCCGAAGAAGAGAAGCGTTTATTATACTTAGCTCAATTAGATGAGACTCGACGCGATGCTGCACTGGTAATCTAGACTCATGCAAAACGAATGAAAGCTCAGTATGATCGAAATGTGACCCCTCGAAATTTTTCGGAAGGAGACCTAGTGCTATTGTATGATCAAGCTAACGATAAATTAGGTGCTGGAAAATTCGTTCCTATGTGGCATGGGCCCTACATTGTTAAGCGAAAGCTAGCAAAAGGGGCCTATGAGCTGGTTGACTTTGACGGGGACTCTTTGGGTAAACCCAGAAATGGACTTTACCTAAAGAGGTATTATGCTTAAATAATGGGTGTGGAGATTTTAGTTAGCTTAGTTAGGTTAATTTTTCTTTCTAGCTAGTATGTTTGTTAGTTTAGACTAGTTTAGACAGTGTGCTTAGCTTAGAAAGTGTGTTTTTTGTCGTTATTCTGCTTATCTTGTTTTTACCCTTGATGTTTGCAGATGTCGATGCCTCTACAAACGTACATTGGATTTGCTAATGGTGCTTGTCGTAATACACGGAATATCTCTTCCGCAGATTGGGTTATTTATTCACCCTCTGACGCATTAGTTTCTATGCATGGGGTGAGCCTCGGTCAAACAACAAACAACATTGCAGAATACAGTGCAGTGATTGAGTTATTATCTGAATCCATTTCATTTGGGATTCGGAGTTTGATAGTGAGGTTAGATTCTGAACTCGTTGTATTACAGCTTAATAGAGTATATGCTATTAGAAATCCAGTGTTATTAAGGTTATTTTTGAGAGTGCGTCTCTTGGAACGTGAATTTGATTACATTGAATATCAGCATATTCCAAGGTCTTTAAATACATTAGCAGATGCAATTGCTTCTCGAATGTTAGACAGACATTTGCAATAATCATACATGTAAATTTAAAAACATTTAATCACACATGTTTAACAAGATAAGCCTGTAATAATGATATATATAGATAGGAGTGTGTCAAAAAGTACATCGTCTTTGATCATAGGTTGAAAAACACCTTATGATCGACAAAAATGATAAGTACAAAAAACCAAAATGTCACATGTGTCTACAAAAGTGACCATCCAATCACTGGTGGTGCTCTCTATGTGACACCACTGCACGGGCTACCCTACACAAGAACCTCCTAAAAGGTCCTGGGACTGCGACTACATAGCGCTGAAGTCTCATAGGAATATCATCTATAGTGGTCTCTGGTATATCCGCCGTCAGACGCTCTAGATCCTGCTCCAACTCAGCTAAGGTCTCTGTAGCCGCGTCCTGTGGGACCGGTGCCGGTGCAACTGGTTGTCTCCTCTCGAAAGGCCAGAGATTGGCTGGACACCGTGGACCTACATCTGCATTTTGAAAATTTTTACTGTCAGTTTTGAGACGATATATAAAAACTAAAAAATATAGATAATTTAAAAACTTGCAAAAAATGAAGTACCTTTGTCATCCCATTGTTCTCCCTGTGGAAGAACCATGTCCGGATCACCGCGAAAATCCACTCCGGCATAAGGAAAATCCTGGATCGCAAAGACCTGGTCCTCCAACCAGTGAAAGTAACCCGCAGGAAATCGGACAACTCCCGCTCCCTCATCAGGATGCCGGGCCATCACCGCAACCCATCGCATCAACTTTGGCTCCCGAGGAGGCCCAACCTCAACAGTGAGATGTTGCAGGATCAGCATCGGAACTCTCTCTAGGGCAAAGCTCACAACTAAAGGCCCATACCCAAAGGTCTTTAATTGCCCGTTCTTTGCCCTAGTCAGTTGGCCCTTCATATTGGCCAACACAGCGTCACACCAGTTGAAAATGGTGCCTCGGTAACAATCAATTGCCATCTGCATCTGGGATCCAGTGGCAATGTGCAAAGCGGCAGCCCCGCAAAGTCTGGTAATTGTAAAGGCAATTTCCATAAGTTCAGGTCGGGATATGTATTTGATTTCTATCCCCTTCTCCTGGTTCTGATTATTGCACCACTCTAGCCGGAGACTAGCAAGGGATTGGCAACCCGGCCTAGTCCCGAACAGAGACAGTTGCTCGCCCCTATTAGGCAAACCAGTGAGAAAATATATGTCTGAGGGCTCTATCTCGAGTTGGTGCCCTCCGATGTAAAAACATTGATCCTGAACGTTCCACCTTTCAACCAGCCACTCTAAGAATCGCACATGGGCCCTCATGCCAGGTATGGCCCAGTATTTGTAGAGACCGCATGCCTTGAAAGCATCAATGGAAGGTTGATGATCTATTGCGGCCAAATCGACATCTTCGTGTTCTCTTTCGCGCTAATCAAGCATGGTGGGCAATCTACACACCAGAAAACATCCATTAGAATTCACTAAATCAAAAATTAATGGTTCAAATTTGAGATTTGGGGGTTTAAAAATGCTTTGCGCGGAGTACGCACCCCGTGTTCAGAAACAGAGCGTGGGTACACAACTACTCTAAAGGTAGGTTGCGTACACCTGCCATTTTCCCAATGGAGAAAATGTCGGGGTACGCAGGTCACCCATGGGGCACCTGTGTACCCCGAAAAGCGGATCTTGAAACCCCAAAGCCCCCAAAAAATCAAACTAGGGCCTAAAATGAAATTCTAAATGGATGGAAACAAAGAGGAGGATGTTGTGAAATACCTGAAAGAGACGCCGCTCGATTCCGACGGTCGGATTCTCCGCAAAGTCCATGGGAAGTTTCTTGCCAAAAGCCCTTTTCTCTCCCTCAACAGTAAAATGGTAGAAATGACATGGTAAAAGGTCTTTTTATAGGTTTTTTGGATAAATGAATGCTAAGTTTGTTTATTTTTCACCATGGAAGGATATTTTTCAATGTATTTTTTCCTATCTTAAACAGGTATGAGTAATGTGTTGTTTTTGTGCAGGACAAAAGGACTTTCAGGGAAAATTATCTTTTTTCACGAACCAAGACATCAGAGTCATATTTTAAGCCCTTTTCTGACTCCTAAAACATGAAAAGATTGCCGAGTGTTTCTTTTACACTCGCTAAAACGAAATTAAAAGACGGTCCCCTTATAGCCCTTTTCTGACCGTAAAAACAGGAAAAGATTGCCGGATTTTTGTCGTTTCAAATTCGATACTGGAAATAAAATGACGTGTCCTTGATCGCTTTTTACTTTTCAGGTCAAAGACACTAATCATGAAAGTACTCCTTGGTCGTAAGATCAAGCGGTTCTCTCAAGTATTATTTTATACTTTTTCGGGCTTGGGAGACACAAATTTACGAAAAAGTTCAATCCTGGAGTCTTCTTTAGTTTTTTCAGACTCTCTAAAATTGAAAAACGCCGAGTTTCTCCTATACTGGACTCGTTAAAATTTCACAGTAAAGGACCTATTCGATTACAAACAGGAACGAACCACTCCTTCTTAGGGTTCGAATCTAAACTAAGTTGGACTCATCCGAAGGATGAGCTTATAATAAAGCATATGTTATCCTCCTCAAGCTTGGAAAAAATAAAGGGGTACTTGCCAGAAATGGTGGGGGAAAAGAGAGAAAAATGAGCCTATTTGTTATCCTTTGTCTCAGAAGAAATCTTATCACCACTCTTGAACACGACACTTTTCATTAACCTGGGTTGGGAAATCCTTTGTCTTAAAGTTGATTAAACCACTTTGAAAGTCTTCAACCGTTTCTGGGTATTAACTTTGGGTCAATAGTCACCAAGCCATCTGTCGTGTCGTTATGTGTTCAAGAGGTCTCTGCAAATAAACCATTCATATGCAAAATACTTGTCATCCATTTTGACCATCCCTGAGTCAGTCCTTACAGCAACAATTCTTCAACTTGAACTATGATTTCGTGTTGTGGGCTTGTCTGCAACGGGTCGCTTTCTATCGACATCAGCACATTATCTAGAGAGATGACTTAGAAATCGTCAGTACCTTGAAGTTTGCATGCATCAATGGCAGGTTTCTCGCCTTTGACGACAGTTTACATCATTGACTTTCGATCGAAGGATTCCGTGACATGTTCGACATCAACCCATTCATTCGCATCTCATGGATTGTACTGGGTACTTCGAGAACCATTGACATCACTGGTGGTCTCTCTCACACTTGTTAACAGTTTACATCATTGACTAGTAATCAAGTGGTTTCTACCATGTTCGACATCAACTCATTTATTCGCATGGATAGAATCGTACCAATTCAGGAAGTAGAAATGAAGACCCTAGATCTAGTTTCCACCATCCAGGCTGCAAGGAGTTTTGTATTCATTATATAGTAGACTAATCATAAACAGATGGCTGCGTCCATACTGTGTCTACATGTGTCTATGATTGTGATGAACTGCAAAATCATTCCTGTATCAGAGCAGTAGTTAGATTGTTAGTTAAAGTTTTCAATCTGAGTATGGGAATGCCTACCTCAGTGATGATATCATCTTATATATGTATTTTGTGTTGAATATTTGCAGGTTCTGACCGGGCTCTCCACAAGATAATCCTTGAAATGATAAAGTACTTCACCCTTCCTAGATGATATAAAACCCTAATCTACTACAGGCTTCGCACTTTAGGGGGCAATCTGTTACACTAAAAAATGTCACCATGACTATTTGCAGTTAGTATGGCTCCATCAACTGTCACACTATCCTCCTTGGCAAGTCTCATGCCTCTGCTTTTCATGTCAAACTCCAAGAAAGAGAGAAAAGTCATTTAAAGTCAATTATCTCTGGGTACGCAGTTTCTCTCAGCCTTACCTGCGTGTATGCAACCCAAGTTCATAATACCTACGTACTTGTACGCTCTGTATGTAAAGGGGTGGGTGCGTACCCCTGTAAAGGTCAAAAGGCGCGAGTTTCATCTTAAAAAAGTTACTTGTGGTCAAACCTAGAGCATTCTAGAAGATGGTTTGACGTGTATTGAGCGCCTCCAGATGGTTCATGCACCCCAAAGAAAGAGGAAGTTATCCCATGAAGAGGGGAGCTATCCCATTGAAAGAGGGGCTTATCCCATTCATGGTGGACCTAATTAACTTCCTCTAAAGCACTATAAATACAGGCATTGGGCCAGAGGGAGGGGAGGTTGAAAGCTGAACATTCCTAAGGGTAGATGCTGCTGGAATTAGGACTTCCTTGTAGAAGCTTGTGAGGAGAGATTCCCATCCTTTCTTGTTTCATTTGGAAGTGGGTGAGCTGATCAAAGTAAAGGAGAACTCCTGTTGGACCCTGGGAGGGACCTGCACAACACCAAGGCTCAGGTTGTAATGGTTTCTTTTGTTTCCTATTAATACAAATAAGTCCATTCTTCTCAACAATTTTAATTTATGAGTTGTTTCATATACTCCTTGGTCTGTATGTTAAATATGTTTTATTTTATGAGATATTTAGGTGCTATTTAATCGTTTGATTGTTAGTGAATGCAGGTTTCGAAGAGAAGGAGGAGTTCATCCGGATCCACGAGGCTGAACTACTACAACAACATTGGACTACAGGTAGGATCTAAACACTTGATTTCTTATATGGTAAATGCATATTTAGAGAAGGATTGTTTTTAATTGTCTTGTTTGTCACTAGAAAGCCTTAAGCTTCTATGGAGGTTGGTTTTGTCCGCAAAATCGACTCTTTCCGCATGACAGTATTGTTAGTGTCAGTCTTTCCAGCCTTCCTCCAGTGATCAAAGATGCTCTTACAAAGTGATCTTGAAGTGTCAAGGTTAAATTTTGTCATTTCAGTGAGTCTTCAAGCAAAATTTGGTCACTAGTCATTTGGTCTAGGGTTTGTTTTCACTCTTTTCAGATTTGCCCAAATGTCAGTCTATGTCACTATTCAAGTGAGTCTATCATCATTCATAGGGTTGTCATTATCATGTCAGTGTCTAATGAGTCATTTTACACCTTGTTCATGCTTCAGTTGCGCCTAGGCAAGGTCATTTCCCTCTCCTAGGGTTTTGAAAGCTAATTTCTCTTGGATGGTCAAATCATTAGCAAAACTTGTATCCAGATGTTCATACACCTTCCTCTATCCTTAAAGTACCTTATCAAACACTTTCCATCACTGAGATTCCCCAAATTCCTCATTTGCCCACAAACCCTAGTTTCTAGCTACAACCTGGGAATTTTCTAGGTTGGGCCTGTGTTTTGCCCTTTTGGACCCCTTCCCCTCACTCAATCTCTGAGATTCCAATTTCCCCTGCTTCCTAACATCCCTCCCCACTTCCAAAAATTTCCCCAAGAATTTAGAAGCCCCTTATCCCCTTCATTTCGCTTCATTTCGACAAAATTCCTTGTTTCACACATCGGGATAAGTTTCACTCAAAAGATGTTTCAGAGCAATCAAAGATGAATTTTGGAAAACTGAGAGAGGTTTTTGTCCACAACATGCCAGAGAAAAACAACCTCCTTCACGTTTTTGACAGGTGCCATGGTTTTAGAGAAATGTAAAAAATACAATCGCTAGATCCAAGGAGGTTGGCCAAGGCACTAAAACGAAGAAAAAGGCCTGATCCCCTCCACATCTTGGTTGAGGCTTCCTTGAAGGAGAATGATGCTAAATTACTTAACTCCAACACAAATTTCAAAAAAATTTGAGCATTTTTGGTCACTTGTGAATTTTTGGGCAAAAAACAGGTTTTCTCCACCAACACGTCGCGCGCCGCGCGCGTCCCTTTCGATGGGCAACTCCTTTTCAGGAAAACTCAGCATTTTTGGATTTTTCATGCAAAGATACACTTGCTCAGCAATTGCCAAGAAATTTCACCAAGTTTTGGGCCTCCAGAAGGTCAAAAAACATGCAAAAAATGACTTTCTGCCACCTTTTTGACACACAGGAAGTAGTCTTGGGAGATTGCAATTTTGGAGGGGCAAATGGACACCAAATTCAGAAATTCCACTTGGGTTGGAAAGTAGACATCTAGAAATTTCCAAAAAGCCCACTTTTGCCTCATTTGGACACCTAGAAGTGCCTCAAAATCATCTCCAAAGGCACGCGATGCGTTCAGGATCAGGGCACGACGTGTTGGGCAGTTTTCACAGAAATTCACCTATAGCTCAACAAAACGCAGTTTTGACTGGATTTGACTTTTTGGAGTAGATTTTGATATTCCTTGTTGTAAATGATGTAATTTTATGATATTTTTACACGTATTTATCTCTTCTAGAAGAGTCATTCATGAGATAGGAAAAAATTTAATGAATGAATTGGTTTCCTAGCTTATAGAGGCAAGTTGTTTTGACTGCGTAGTTTTCAGTGCTCAGTTTAGAATTGGTTGAAACAGCTCCTAGGATAGTGAGCTCGACCCCTAGAGGCAAGGAAAGATGTTAGATTGCCTATATTATGTACTTTCTTGGTCATTTTCATGGTTGGACTCTTGAGGGAGAAAGCTTCTATTGTATTACTCATTGTATCTCTGCAATTTTGGCAAAGGAAGAAAGACCAGGGTTTTGCAGTCCTTTTTGGGATTCCTGTGGTTACATGTATTGATGGTGTGTTTGTCTTTGTACTTTTAAGTTTGTTATGTGAATCATCTTCTTACTTTTCCTTCCGAAAATTAGGCAAATGAAGTGTTAAAGTAGCATCCATGATTGTCATGCTCTGCTTTTAAGTTTGCTTAATATTTATGTTTTCATTTGTCTAAAGAGAAGTCTTGAAGGTTTCTTACTCTCTTTAGCTCCTCACCAGTCATTCCTATCCATTCACTTAATTCAAAGGAATCAATATAGTCTCCTACCTTTCCCCAAAGAACCCCCTGCAAAAACTGTGTCCAATCCCCGCACCCAAAATTGCCTTTTCCCAATTTTCCACCAAAATCCTAAAAATCTCAAATTAAACCTTTTATCAGTTTACTAGCCTAAAATCAATGTTCTTTATTGGTTATCTCGCCCGTTGAAGATCTCTACCGAGATAGACCGGAGAGAGCCCTCTCCTGCCCCGTAGGGCTAGCTACGAGGCTAAGTGGTTTGATGTTGCCTTGGAGTTTACCTTTCTCAGCCTGAGGTGAAATTTCAAGCGCTAACAGGTATAACGATGCTTTAAAATGTTATAAGATTTGGAACTAAAAAACAAGGAAGGTTGTTTACAGCCAAGATGTGGTTTTTAGAGAGGTGAAATATGTTATTAAATATGAATTCCTACCATAGAAACCTAAGAAGATAGAGTTTGAGCTAAAGGAGGAAGAATCAGACTCTACACCACAAAAGGAATCAGAAGGTAAAGAGCCACAAACTCGAGCTGTGAGAAGATTAGTCTCAGAAAGAAGCCAGCTAGAAAGGTATAGTCCATCCGATTTCTATTCAAATCTTTCTTTATCTATTACTAATGATGGCCTAAAAACTCTGAGGGAATCAATATATTCAGACGATGGAAAACTGTATAAAGAGGCCATGGTTAATGAAATGGCATCTTTGCACAAAAATGAGGCTTGGGATCTGGTGGAGTTGTTGGCTGGAAGGAAACCCATTGGAAGAAAATGTGTGTTTAAGGAGAGGATGAATCCCAAAGGAAAAGTGGAGAAATAAAAAGCTTGGTTGGTAGAGAAAGGTTATTCCCAGGTGTTGGGAATTGATTTTGGTGATATTTTCTCTCCTCTTGCCAAGGTAGATTTTATTAGATTACTTTTATTTGTTGTTGTTGCTTTTGATTTTAAGGTAGAACAAATGGATGTGAAGATAACGTTTCTTCACGGGGATCTGGAAGAAGATATCTACATAAATCAACCTAAAGGCTTTGCGGTCAATGGTAAGAAAGAACAAGTATGCAAGCTAAAAAAGTCTTTATATGGGTTAAAACAGTCACCAATGATGTGGTATCAGAAATTTGATACATTTATACAGGGACTTGGCTTCACCAAAAGCAAAGAAGATCACTGTGTGTATTTTAAATTAATTGGTGACCATTTTATCTATCTGGTCTTGTATGTGGACGATATGTTGCTCATTTGAAATGACAAAGAAATTATCCAGGATTTGAAGACCCAATTGTCCTCTAAATTTGAGATGAAAGATCTTCGTGCTGCAAACTATATTTTGGGCATGGAAATTAAACGAGATTGAGAAAAGGGGAAGCTATGGTTAAAGCAAAGGAATTATGTCGAGATAATACTATAGAGGTTTAATATGCAGGATAGTAAACCGATGAAGGTCCCTATTCCTATAGGTGTAAAGTTATCTTTTGAATAGTGTCCCAAGGCACTGTAACAGGAAGAGGACATGTCCCATGTTCCATATGCAAGTGCAGTTAGTAGCCTAATGTATGCAACGGTCTGTACTAGACCAGACATTGCATATGTAGTGGGAGTATTGAGCAGACTTATGTCAAAAATAGGGAAGGAGCATTGGATGGCAGTGAAGTGGGTTTTTAGGTATTTGCGTGGCACTAGTGATTATGGTTTGTGCTACCAAGGATTACTAGGATTGGACAAAGTTTTGGACATTCGTGGCTTTGTTGATGTAGTTTGAGCTGGTGATCTGGATCAAAGAAGATCTAGAAGTGGGTATGTGTTTAAACTATTTTGAGGTGTAGTCAATTGGATGAGTAAGAGACAGCCTGTAGCGGCCCTTTCAACTACAGAGACAGAATACATAGTAGCCACTCATGCAAGCAAGGAAGTAGTTTGGTTGTAGAGATTGTATTCAAGTATGGGGTTAGTGCAACAAGCTATAAGGATAGACTGTGATAGCCAAAGTGCAATTTTCTTAGCAAAGAACCCTGACTATCATTCAAATATAAAGAAAATTGATGTTTAGTATCACTTTGTGAGGGATATGGTTGAGGACAAAAAGGTTTTGCTAGTAAAGTTGGACACTTTGAAGAATACTACAGATGCATTGACAAAGTCTGTGAGCATTAAGAATTTTTCTTAGTGTAGAGAAAAAATGGCGTTGTAGGGTTGGATCAATGACTAAGCTCTCCCGTTTCCCCCTTTAGAAAGAAAGAAACAAGTGGGAGAATGTTGGGTGAATGTTATATTCTTTCCATGACTACCCCATGTGCGGGGGGGGTGGTGGTAGCCCCCCTTGTACATTGTGCCGGGTCCAACAGGGGTATGCAGGGGGGGTAGTAGCCCCCCTACAGGGTGTCCAGCACAGTGCCTCGGGAGTTTTTTTTAGAGCTTATATTAGGTGGATGTACCTCCCTATGGTTTTGTGCATGGATTTCACACATGGTTTTGGGCATGATGGTTTTCTGTCGATGGTATTTTGTAGATTCGGTCAAGGGAACTACAATTATGTTCTAATCTAGTGTTAATGGATTGGGTTTTATGGATGCTTCAACATGTGTATATATGTATTGTAATATTGAAAGGAATATAATGAAAAATCAATCTGGTAGTCTTGGTTTTGGGATCCAGGGGAAAATCTATGCATATATTTGTTTTATGTTTTATGCTCTCACCATTGCTTATTTTTAGTTTTTTTAGAATTTGTATGCAGGTAATTCTATACGGTGTAAAAATCTACACTCTTAAATTTTTTTTATTAATAGAGCTAATTTGTCCTAATTGGAAAAAATATATTATACACATGTGCAGTGAATATATTTCCAATCTTGCTTTAGTGTTCATCCTTGAGAGTACAAGTATAAGAAACTTTATGGATATCAAGAGAATGTAGACTCCATCTTGTTTTGTAATTTCAATAATATATGATAATATTACAACTTTGGTAGTTCTAGTGGAAATGTTTTGTTTTGGTTTTTCCTTTTCTTTTATATCTTGCCTTTATGTATATAGAAATATTATTGTTATAATTGATAAGGTATTGTTAGGTCTTTTATTATTGAGAGAGAGAAAAAGCCCAAATTAATATAGATGCCCTTGATAATAACCATGGCATATAATAAATGAATGTCGAAACATATTAGTGTGTACCAACAATGTATTGCAACATGGTAGCAATCTTAATAAATAGAGGTAAAGAATTAGAAGTTAATATGTTAATAAATATACTCATAGTCATGGTTGAAGTTACTTGGTCAATAATTTGAACACATGGTTTTGGTTTTTCATGGTTTTATACCTATGGATTTGATCCAAAATGGATCTAACATAGACTTATAAGTCTAAAAATGTTCCTCACAGAGGAAAATGAAAGTCAAAGGATTCCCTTGGGAATAGTCTCATTGCATAGGTTTCGTCATTCTGAATCTAATATAATTTAAATGGGGTAAAATGGAGTTCGGATGAAGAAGTTATTGTAAAAAGAAGATTGCCCATTATCCTTAGAAAAGGAGGCATTTCTTATAAAAATGGACTTAATGGCTCATTAAAGGAAATCACATTGGAAGAGGTTAAAAGGAGGACTTAAGCGGAGATGGAAGGACTCCACGATTGTGACCTCTGACATATCGCATCGGAGGTAGGCCTTCATGTGATATCGGAATACCAGGCCATTAGGTAATGCGACTGTGAAATGCTGATGCAATCGACGATCGACGATTGATGATCAGGAAGGTTGAAAGACCAAGACCCGTGACCATGTGACTCACCGATATGTGACAACGCCGATGTGCAATGCACTGATAGCACTAATCAACGATTGACAATTAGTGAATCAGGATGCCACAATACAAAGGAGCGGGGCCTATGCGACATGCGATTGTGATGGGCAGACCCGACGACATTAAAGTGGTGAGTTTATTGTTCTTTGACATCCGTTAAGTTTGTTCAGCGGATTTTCATTGGATTTCTTTGTATTTCTGTTGATTCGAGTTATGTTCAGGTTTAGCCATACGCAATGTGATTTGCGATATGCCGATAAGTTATATAGCGATAATGTCGATAGCCGATGAGGTGCCGATTGGAGTGATCGGAGGTCGTTAAATCATATCACGATGATACAAAGGGGCCAATGCACCATGTGACATGTGATTAAGATATTACAACAAAATTTAGACCTGATGGGTTTATAAGCATGATTTCATATCATTTGAAATCCAGATTTACGGGATTTCTTTGTATTTTCCCGTGTATTGGGTTTTTGGCCAGTTCTTAGGTTTTAAGCATTCCTGTTGTGTGATTGCAATTTAAGATGACAGGATGGACCCGATAGGTTTTAATGCATTTTGAGTTCCATTTAAATGGCTCATGATGTGTTTTTCCTTTGTATTTCTGTTATACTGCTATTTTCATAATTAAGGCAGAAAAAGGCCGCCTGTGTATTTTCCACTGTAAAAATGGCTTCTATTCCTTGTGCCATGCTGTACTTGAGTGTTGTGAAACAAATGATACATTGTAACAGGAATGTGTTATACGCAGAAAGCCACAGAGCTAGATGGCTAGTTGGAGAGCCAGAGTGCCAGAGTGCCAGTCGAAGAGGCAGAGCCAAGAAAAGAATGATTCCTCATGATTGAAGGACACAAAAATGGTTGTGGAAGTTGCATAGTCAGAGGATTCTTCAAAGTCCATAGAGCCAAGCAAAGAAGCTAGTCTCCCTTAAGAAGTTTTCCCTTCAGGGAGCTCACTGCAAGAGCTGAGAGCTTGAAAGCTTCAGAGCTTCAGAGCTAGAGGGCCGAGCAGAGGTAGAGCCACCAGAGGTTGGAGGTAGAGCCAGATGGACAGATCCAGATAGCTAAGATAGCCAGAGCCAGATGATCCAAAGAGCTGAGAGCCAGAGCCAGATGATCCAAAGAGCTAAGAGCCAGATCCAATTAGCTAAGAGAGCCAGAGCTGCAGAGCTAGAGAGCTCAAAGCAAACTTCTAAGAGCCATGGAGTTGTAATGAAGTTGCAGAACAACAAAGAGATCAAATGATCAAGCTATTGTTGATGTCCAAAATGTGTTGAAGATAGAAGAAGGTAATCCAAAGACAGTGAAAGAATTTTGAGGGAGCTAGTGCAAGCTAGAGCTCAAGATAGCTCAGAGCGCTGATTGAAGGAGTCTAGTCTAGAGAAGCCTGGATTTGTCAGCAGAATATGGACAGCGAGGGATAAGATGGTATTCTAAACCCATAGGTTTAGTGTAAACCATGGAGTTGAGTGTGGAACTTGTAAAAGAAAGATCACCATAATCCCAAATTGGCTATTGGAGTTGACTAGATCTCACGGAGACGTAGGCCAAGAGGTTTGGGTGAACTCCTAATTATATTGTTGTCTTATGTGTTTGATGATTTGCTGGTTTATTTACTGTTATGTGTGTTCTACATCAGCATAAACAAATGTACATAAGCACTTGGACAGTCTAAAAACAAACACAAGCATACACCTATTTCAAGTTCTTTTAATTCCACAAATTATCAATCAAAAGCATAGATCTTGGAAATTGTTTAAGCTTTGGAGTGGGAGAGGTTCTTGTAAGATGACAAGAAGCCTTTAGTGCCCCATTTTAGATCAGGTGGTATCAGAGAATCAGGTTAATTAACCCCACCTTCAAAGATGGTGATATCAAAGTTAAGTTATACCAGAGCAGGTTATATGATGAGGTAAGTGGTATCAGATCAGGATGCTTGATTGACAGAGAAATCTATATGCTTGTTTGACTTGAAAGGTGTTCAAACAGTAGAAAGAATTTAGTTGTTTTATTGTTTGTAAGCTGACTATTGTGTGAGTTTGCAAAGGTAAAAGGAAAGCTACTGTTAGCTAAGTCCAGGAGAGGACAAAAAGGAAGAAGGGCTGAAGGCATTCTTCTTATCCCAAAGGACCACAAGGCAATCCCTGAAGCACAAGAGTTTTTTGCAAAAGGTTGCTTGAATAAGCTCTTTGTTAATCTTGTTTGAAGTTATTTTGTTCATTTTCATAATGACAACTTCTACAAGTAAGTCCTCAAATTCTTCATTCATCACAAGATTCTGTGATATGAAGAAAGACTTGTTCATCATGTTGGATATGGTGAGAGAAATGAGTGTTGGACTTCGAGAGCAATTGAATTCCATGAAGGAAGAGTAGCAGTTGCTTTCTAAAAATTGCAGGAAGTGGAAGGCCAACTTCATATTGCAAATATGAACCTAGAAAGGATGCACGAGTTGGAGACATGACTCGTTGTTGCCAAAGAAGCCTTATTCAAGTATCATCTTAAAGAAGAGGTAAATAATTCCAGTTTGTCTTCAATTTCCTCTAAGAATGTTTATATTGGTTCTTTTGAAAAACATACCAGAGGCATAGGTTCCAAGTTAATGTCCAAGATGGGCTTTGAAGGAAAAGGCTTTGGCAGGCATGGACAAGTTATTGTTCAGCCAATAATGGTTGAGGAAAGGCCTAAGCATTTGGGTCTTGGCTATGGACAGTCTTATGGAGAAAGTTCCAAAGCTGCCATGAAGGCCACTGAACCAATTACAAGAAGGAGTTTCATTTCAAGTCTTCTATCTCAAGAGTGTAAAGATTGTATTCATGGAGAATGCAATAGCTTGAAACATCATTTGTAGGATGCAGGTGTTCATAAGCATGCACTTCAACCAGAGAGTTGTGGAAACTCTGATAGCCTTGAAGAGATTTATGGTGTTCCAAAGGGAGCTACTTATTCATTCAATTCACCTCCGAATGAAGGCAATAAAGGTGAAAAAGAAAGGTATAAATCTAGTTCTAAACACATTCCTTTTGATTGTGTTAAGCATGATAAATTTCCATATAAGCATTGGAAAAGAATTGTTTGTTCCTTTTGTGGTTGGGATAACCATAATGTTTCTAGATGTTGGAAGAGAATGGCCACATGCAAGAAACTTTGGAAGGAAAAGAAGCAAGAAGCCAAAGGTCCATTGGACAAGTAAAATCATGCTATCAAGGAGATGCACATGTGTTGCACTTACTTCCATAAGCAAGGACATATTGTTGCAAAATGTTGGACTCTGAATCCAAAAATGCTTCCACGAAATTTGAAGAAGATGGAAAGAGAAAATGGCAGGAATGGAAAGAAAGATTCCATGATTGGTGTGTTTCAGGATGATTCACATGTTGATGCTGATGTGCAGACAATGGAAGGACCTTTGAAATGGATTGGTAGGAAATGGTTAGAGTTCTTATCCAATTAAGGTTGCATGTCTATTGATATAATGCATCTATTTGAATTTCTTTGTTAATGGAATGAAAGTTGCAGGGTTTTTCCAAGAAGGTGAAAGGAAAAGTTGAGTAGGAGACTCACTTTATTGCTGCAACATTATATTCATTTCAGCTTCGAAAGTATAGTGTACTTAAGCGAAAGTTCAAGGATGAAATGCATGCATGAGAATGATGTGCATGAACATAGGGATGTTAATGATTTCATGTATTTGAACATGTATGTGTGATTAACTTGAAGGGTTGATTACTTTCCTGTAAACGTGCATGTAATGTTAATTTTGATTTGGAAAACGCTGATTTGGTCTCCAAAATGGAGATGATGATGAAGTGTTTCATCTTTGAAAAAGAACTTTAGAATTCTTTTTCTACATGCTTGACATGAAGGGTAAAATGTTTTAAAGTCATGTTTTGTTGGCTGGTTATCTAGTCAATCATTTGAATTTGGATGTAAAGACATGGAGGTGTTCATAAGATGTGAAATTTGTTTCTTTTGTTGAAGCACGAGTTTAGGCCATCCAGTTGTTGTTAGTGATCCTATTGTTTTTAACAGTTATTGTTAATAGTATGTCAAACAGGTACAAATGAAAATTTTGTGAAGCAAATGTAACTTCACATTGGTTTGGGCCACCTTGGATCAATGATCAAGGCAGAGAAGTTCAAACTACCTTCTGTGACCTTCTCAGCAGGAAGTCAAGGAGGAAGACAGTTCTTCTGAGGAGGACAAGCACATCCAGGAAGGAAGTGTTCAAAGGCTTTGGTTCAGAGGCACTATGCAAGGCAAGTGTATGGAGGCTAGGAGAATAGGGTGAGGTACTCCCATTTACTATTTAGGTCAGAGTATCAGTCTTTTGGAGTCCAAAAGCTTTTTAGTGGGAAGGCATGATCCAAAATGGAACTAACATAGACTTATAAGTCCAAAAATGTTCCTCACAGAGGAAAATTAAAGTCAAAGGATGCCCTTGGGAATAGTCCCATTGCATAGATTTCTTCATTCTGAATCTAACACAATTTGAATGGGCTAAAATGGACCCCGGATGAAGAAGTTATTGTAAGATGATGATTGCCCATTATCCTTAGAAAAGGATGCATTTCTTATAAAAATCGACTTAATGGCTCATTGAAGGAAAACACATTGGAAGAGGTTAAAGGGAAGAATTAAACATAGATGGAAGGACTCCCTGATTGCAACCATCGACATATCGCATTGGAGGTAGGCCTTCATGCAATATCGGAACCCCGGGCTATTGGGTAATGCGACTGCGAAATGCCGATGCGGTCGACAATCGACGATCACTGATCGAGAAGGTTGAAGGACCAAGACCTGTGACCATGTGACTCACTGATATGCGATAGCGCCGATATGCGATAGTGCTGATGTGCGATGCACCAATAGCGTTGATTGACGACTGGTGATCGGTGAATCGGGATGCCACAATACAAAGGAGCATGGCCTATGCGACATGCGATTGCGATGAGTAGACCCAACGACATTATAGTGGCGAGTTTATTGTTCATTGAGATCTGTTAAGTTTGTTTAGCGGATTTTCATTGGATTTCTTTGTATTTCCATTGATTGGAGTTATGATTGGGTTTATCCATACACAATGTGATATGCGATATGCCGATAAGCGAGATAGCGATAATGCCAATAGCCGATGAGGCGCAGATCGGAGTGACCGGAGGTCAGTAAATCAGATCGCAATGATACAAAGGGGCCAATGCACCATGCGATGTGTGATTATGATATTACGACCAAAGGTGGACTCAATGGGTTTATAACCGTGATTTCATATCATTTGAAATTTAGATTTATGGGATTTCTTTGTATCTTCCTGTCTATTGGGTTTTTGGCCATTTCTTGGGTTTTAAGCATTCCACCTGTGTGATTGCAATTTTTGATGACAGAACAGACCTAATAGGTTTATCAATGTGATTGAATGCATTTTTAGTTCTGGTTAAATGTCTCATGATGCATTTTTCCTGTGTATTTTCGTTATGTTGCTATTTTTGGAATTAAGGTAGAAAAAGGTTGCCTGTGTATTTTCCACTGTAAAAACAGCTTCTATTCCTTGTGTCATGCTCTAAGTGGGAATTGTGAAACAAATGATACATTGTAACAGGAATGAGTTATACGCAGAGAACCATAGAGCCAGATGGCCAGTCGCAGAGCCACAAAGCCAGAGTGCCAGAGGGCTAGTCGAAGAGGCAGAGCCAGGAAAAGAATGATTCCTCATGATCGAAGGGATAGAGAAATGGTTGTGGAAGATGCAGAGTCAAAGGATTCTTCAAAGGCTAGAGAGCCAAGCGAAGAAGCTAGTCTCCCTAGAGAAGTTTTCCCTTCAGCGAGCTCATTGCAAAATCCGAGAGCCAGAAAGCTTGAGAGCTTCAGAGCCAAAGGGCCGAGTAGAGGCAGAGCCACCAGAGGTTGGAGGCAGAGTAAGAAGGAAAAGGCCAGATAGCTAAGAGAGCTAAAGCCAGATGAGCCAAAGAGCTGAGAGCCAGATCCAGTTAGCTAAGAGATCCAGAGCCGCAGAGCCAGAGAGCTCAAAGCAGACTTCTAAGAGCCATGGAGTTGTACTGAAGTGGCAAAACAACAAAGAGATCAAATGATCAAGCTATTGCTGATGTCCGAAATGTGATGAACACAGAAGAAGGTATTCCACAGATAGTGAAAGAATTCTGAGGGAGTTGTTGCAAGTTAGAGCTCAAGATAGCTCAAAGCGCTGATTGAAGGAGTCTAGTCCAGAGAAGCCTAGATCTGTCTGCAAAGTATGGACAACCAAGGATAAGATGGTATTCTAAACCCATAGGTTCAATGTAAACCAATGGAGTTGAGTGTGGAACTTGTAAAAGAAAGGTTACCATAATCCCAGAGAGCCTAGTTGAGTTGACTAGAGCTCACAGAGACATAGCCCGAGAGGTTTGGGTCAACTCCTAATTATATTGTTATCTTATGTGTTTGCTCATTTGTTGCTTTATTTACTGTTATGTGTGTTTTACATCAGCATAAGCAAATGTACATAAGCACTTGAACAGTCTAAAAACAAGCATAAGCATACACCTATTTCAAGTTCTTTTAATTCCACAAATTATCAATCATAAGCATAGATCTTGGAAATTGTTTAAGCCTTGGAGTGGGAGAGGTTCTTGTAAGCTGACAAGAAGCCTTTAGTGCCCCATTTCATAACAGTATTACATGTAATCAAGCCATTAAAATTCCTTCAAAGACTTCACTGTAATGTGTGAGGGATGTGAGTGACAAAGGTTCACTTGGTCAACTTGGTTGCGTTTTGGTTAGCATGTTTTTTCCACATATTTCAATTTGTTTCTAGGATAAACATTATGTTTATGTAGATTATTTTACTTTCTGGTAAGTTTATCTTTCTCATTTAATTTATCTCAATAATTTTTAAAATGATGTGAGAGCCATGGGTGAGGTCAAAGCCAATAGATAAGTATGATGGGTTTTGATAAGCAGGTATTAGAATTCTAAGATCCATGTATATGTGCAAAGAGATGTACAATAAATAAATATGACAGACCTCCCCCCAATACTATATTTATGATAAGGATGTACCCAAAGTGTTTGATGGAGTGATCAAATGAAATGATTAATAATGATTTTTTCCTTCAAATTGTAAATTTTCGGTCATGAAATGGGTGACCTATCGAAGATAAATATGTTGGTTGTGTGCTGCAAACTACAACAAAAATAAATAAATAAATAAAATTATTATGATGGAGTTGAAATTTTTTACATGTAAAGTGCCATACTATTATACAACCTAGTAAGGCATGTATACCCTTAGGAAATTAATGGTAAATTATGGAGTTAGACCTAGGTGATAGAGGGGCATCCTGAATTACTAGATACCCTAGATATAAACTTTGACGGGTGTAGGAAATAGAGGTAAGTGATGTTGAATGACTTGATTCGTTTGGTTATATTTGATAAATATAAATTCAGGTCAAGTTTTAAGGGGGGGATTGTTAGATAAACTTGGCACGGTGAAAGAGGTAAGGTTAGTTGGTCAATAATGGAAATTTTGGAAACATGGTTTTATTCCCATGGATTACATCTACTGGGGCCTTTGAAAGGATTGGGAATACTTCATTGTAATGTGCTAGGCATGTGCGTGGTGAAGGCCTAGTTAGTCGACATTATTGTTCTTTCACTAAGGAGCTAATATAATATTTCTTTAGATAGTGTTTTCCTCAGATTGGAGTTTTTCCAAGATAAACATTGTGTTTATATAGATCCCTTTTGTTGAGAGTAACTTTATGTTTCTTAGCTAATTTCTCTCTATAATTTTTAATAGGAAGGTGATGATAAACACCCATGGGTTGTAGCAACGATGGAATTTTCCTAGTGGATGTGAGCTGGATACTAGATCATAGCCTCCATAAAACTCTATTACATATTGTACTTTATCATCCCATAGAAAGATAATAACCTCCTTGAAAGTATATTTCATATTTCCCTCCATTATCCCACAAAAAATATATCTATAGATAGTACATCTATGAGGGTTAGATGTGCCTCCATGTGGCCTTCCAAGTCAAACAAGGGTATAGAATATTATGGTTCATGTCCTCCCACAACATCATGTAGTAGTGGTTCTTGGCATGATGATTGTACTATGGTGCCATGCTACATGAGGGTGTGAGTCAATATGGAAATTACCTTATTGATTTAAAAAATTCTATCCATTATTGGAGAATTTTTAGTATTGGGGCTAGAACTTCATCCAGGTCGATGAAGACCTATTAATGGGTTGCACCTAACATTTTATTTTTATTTTTGGAACACCCTTCATCCACCCCTTGGAATTCTCCCACGTTAAACTAGTTTACATGGAGTCCTAGCTTGTAATTTTCCCATAATTTCATCAAGAAATATAGAGGTACATCCTTATTACTACATGGAGGTTTATCAAATAACATGAACTACCATTACATCTAATGTTCTTGAAAATGCTAGTAGGTGAAGCAGTCCATAGGAAAGTGTTTTTTGTTGACTAGTAAAGGTTTGTTGTTTCTTGGGCCAATAAACAATGATAGAAAATTTTGTCTATTAATGTTGAGGTATCTAATTTGGTCTTTATTCATACTAGTTCTCTAGTGTTCATAAATCCTATCCTTGTAATAAGAACTATTAATTAAGAGGCCTTGGGCACTCGAAATGGATGTTATAATTGAATTTAACAAACTTGCAAGAGAAAATTAATAGGGTTCTCTCATGTTTTGGATTTCTTGTATGAGTGTTCTCAAGGTAGCCAAGGATTCATTAATTTCATCAATGGGATTTCCTTTTTCTTGTTTGGGGTTTGATTTTTTTCTAAGTTGTGATTTGTTGATGGAAAGTTCATCTTCTCACTACGCACCATGGTAACCAAGTCTTCTGTAATTCAATGTGATGCTTGGTTTTATAGCATCATTTAGGTTTTTCTCAATTTGAAACCAAAATTTCATGACAAAAAAACAAAAAAATCCATTAGAATGCTTACCTAGAATCCAAAGAAGATGTAATTCATTGACTTGGTGGTCGATGTAGATTAAGGATGGAACATTTGTTCAATATCAATTAAAAATGCACCATGTAGTCATAAAATAGTAACACCATGAACACATCTAACATCACTAAAAACACATGCTTATCCATAAGAATATGTACACATCCCTATGAACGCACATGGCCTTCTAAGTCATGTCAACATAGCTATATAATTGGCGCATTAATTGACAATTTACAGGTTACTAAGCTTAGATGCTCATGAATGCACATACACTTTTAAGAGTACAAGTACATTCCTATGGGAGCACATTCATAATTTCCCATTACCCCTTATAAGGCCATATTTAACATACAACGCCCATATATATAATTTTTAATAATTATCTTTAATAAATTTTTAATATAATTATTAATATTATCTTTTATTTTATAAACAATGAAATTTTATATATCATTTTAAATTTTATCGTATAATATATAATATATAGCGCTTAAATATTAATAATGATACTAGGCATTTTGAATATATTCATTGTCACAGTAACATTTCACATCATATTTGGTAATTGTGTTTTGGAAAAGTTAACCACTAATTTTTGTTAAATATTTCATATATATATATATATATATATATAAACAATATTATTTTTTATATCAATATTAATTGATATAAATAAAGTTTTTATTAGTATATAAATTATTTTGTTTCACTATTTAAGTTTTAGTTTATAACAAATCACTTTCTTGACTGCATTAGGTAATTTTGGTTAGTATTTTTCACCACTTTTACTATTTAGTTTCTCAAAATGTTTTATTTAGTATTTGAATACTAGGTGTTTTTAATATTTCGACATAAATATCTTGTTGCTAAGGAAAAAAAGAAACATATGATTTTTTTTGCTATTTAAATTTATAAAATTGTTGTATATATATTGTAAAGATGAAACATACAGTTGAATAAAACATATTAATATGAGGTTGTATAGAAATATATAAAATTCTGGTTGCATAGAAGTGTTAGTGTTTGGAGGTGGTATAACATAATACCAAATGGAGAATAATCTAACTCCATTTGGTATTATGTTATGGTATTCTATAGCATAATACCAAATGCTATAGAATACCAAATTCTGGTTGCATAGAAGTGTTAGTGTTTGGAGGTGGTATTATTAACAACTTTGAAATCTTAGCTTTTGTCTTTATTCCTCCATCTGCATATTACTATTATGCAATGTGTTGTTATTGCACATTACTATGATTCAACATAAACTTGTCATTATATGCTACTTTTATAGCTTATTACAAGGTGAGAATTTACCCATTTCGCCTTTGTAATCCTTATTTTTGTGTCTAAATAATAAAGGGTTTTACTTCATTCTAATTTCCATGGGTTCACTTGGTATAACTCTTACTATTCTTTATACTCTTTTTTCTTTTTCATAAATGATTAATATATTATTCGGAAATAAATTTCATATTTTTGTGATTTTATTACATATTTGTAAAAGAACCAACCATTGTAGAAACTTCAAGATAAAAAAATAAAATCAATATGTTTAACATAAGTGAGAAACCACCCAAGACTCTACACTTCCTTTTCCAAATTCTTAACATTTTGTTCTCTAACTATATGAAACATAACAATAAATTATTGAGTATGAAATAATGTTTTTGCAATGAAAAGAAATAGAATAAAGAAAAAAAGAAACAAGAACAAAAATTCCCATCAGAACTAAGATTTACCAAACCTGTAATATGTAGACTATTAAGAAACATACGAAAAAGTAGAGTATACTTTCCCTTTCTATCCACAAACCTACTTAGACGTGCACTCACAAGACTAAAGGTTAAACAAATGGTTGATATATTCGCTACACATATGGATACTAATATTTGCTTTTCAATTAGAGTTGTCATCTATAAAAACAAATAAATAAAGATAGGATGATGACCAACCTTTTTTCAATAATAAAAAATGGTATTGATCCAAATATAATTCAAATATTCATAAATGAAAATATATTTTAGTAGTGCATTAACTTACAAGTTATGTGACAAAATTTTCAATTTATTTTAACAATATGATTGTAGCTTGCACATTATTTTCACTCCACTTTATCATGTTTTTAGTAGCATAATATTAAACTTGTCTTTTTCAAAATATAATAAAATATCTGGCTCAAAATAGTTTATATTGCATCTCATAGAACATCGCATTTTACACATAATAACCACTATGATTCAAGAGATTTTAGTCTTGAAAAACAAAAATAACTTCACCACATGAGCTTGTTATTTCACTAAGCACAAAATCCTTTAATAGGAGTGCTAAGAAATTTCAAAAGGGAAATAAAACCTCTAAGAAAAGGGAATATTAACCTCATCAATACCAATGTCCACTACTTCAAATTTTGTTTGGCAAGGATCTCTAAAGATCATTCATGAATAAAATCCTTGTTACAATCAAGCTCAAGGCAATCGATTGATACCAAATTTTCTTGTAGTTTACTATTGGTGTGCATGATTATACAAATAGAATAAAAATTATGAAACAAAGTTATGCTCTCTATAATTTCATATTGATATTTGTCTTCTAAAGTGGACCCCATAGGTTTGTTGGAAAAAATGTTAATACTGAGAGGGGCGGGGTGAATCAGTGCTAAGGCTAATTTTAACTTCATGCCAATTGATATTTCTTCATTCAAACTTGGCATTCATTATATGTGAGAAACCATTAACAAACTATATTAGCAGCCATATCATCCCATACAAGCATACACATCATGAGCATCAAACACATGAGACACAAAGTTTTTACATGGAAACCCTTTGGAGAAAAAACCATCAAAGCTTGTTGTTGTTATTTATGTAAAAATAAGACCACCTACTCTATTACATAAATCTATTTTCGTGATCCACCACTCACAGGAAGAACCAAATCCCTTTGATTGTTTGTTAGCACCCATTAGCAGGAAGCACCAACTCCCTCCTTTTGTGGAAACGTATCCACCTTACCAGAAGAACCATGTGAAGCACCAACTTCACGGATTTGCTGCAAGCAACAAATTGCATCTCCTTTGATTTATAAAAGCACTAAGTTGCAGGAGGAAGCAATCCCCAAGCCTTCTCAATCAACCAATAGAGATGGAAGCACCAAATTTTTGTATGAAGGATCTAACCCATACTCAAATAGGAAGAAATGTTCACTATATTTGGCCACAATGTTTAATGAAATCAAATTTTTTTCTTTTCATCCCTTCCCCACACAACATTCTCTATCCTCTACTCTAATAACATGCATTCAACACTCTATTTTTCTATGCTCAGTTTATAGAAGTCCATTGTACTCATCACAACCTGTCAAACCTTCTCTCAACTAAACAACATCATATTTCTCTCGGCCCTCTATTCTCAATAGCCTACTTTAAGCTGTCAATCCCTTCTATTTCATAGGCTCCCTCTCACATTCTCACACAACATAGGACCACTCAGCGTTTGTCCTCTATATAGGCACGTTCATAATCTTATCATATAGTAGCACAACCTCTCATGGGGTTTATTTCTTCTTCTTAGGCACTCTTAGCCTTTCCCAGCATAACAAGCTCAGTTAGCTTCACACAAATGACACTTACACCCATTGAGCTCTCTACATAACTCTCTCACAACAATTTTGGCTTCTGCCACATTGCTTGAAAATGCTCCTCTATTTTGTTCCTGTGTTTCACTCTACTCGATGTTTCCTCTGCTTCCTACTTCCACAATACCCAAGTGTACCTATACATCGCTCTCCATTCTATGGTTACATCTAACTAGGTCACTACTGCATCATTAACCACTGAGAATGGGCATCTCAGTGATCTCCATACTAATAATTAATTATCAATCCACTTACACACTTCATCCATGAAATTTCCATGCTTATTAATGGCTCATAAAGCTTAACTATACTTCAACATGGCTTCTATGTTCTTCATTTAATTCATGATAGGCCCAACACTCTTCCTTATGAATCATGGTCCTTATCGCCTTGACGCAATGATCTTCAATGATTGCTATTACTCTTGCGACCAAATCTCTTGCACACTCATGGTCCTTGCTACCGACTCATCCATCCTTTAACACATCTGTGCTACACTATCACATCTCCACTCATTGTAACTTTTATTAAAACAATGTTATGATATTATGATATTCTGAAGTTCTTTTAGCTCCTTCTTTCTCAGCCCCCATCACTTGTTCTTTCACCATGGGACTAGGAGATACGACCGAGGGCATAACACTCAGGTTCTAAAGCCTTCAGGATCCTGTTAGGGGCCCCTCTCCTTGTGTATTTTCTCTTCTGACCTTGGTTCCTCTAACTTCTCATCCAGGTGCCAAGACATCAAAAGCTCCTCATTTTGTAACTTTCCTCAAATTTCAATTACGAAGGAGTTCTGAAATTCTAACCTCCTAAATACTTCCCATGTGGCATCAAATAGCACTTAGGTGTTATGCCCTTTCTCCACTCTTAGTTCTTTGGATTTCCCTTGACCATGTGCCACTCAACATCGGAAGCTCCTAGGCATCATAAATTTTTCAATATGCATTCACTTAGGAGTTACGAAACTCCAAGCTCTGATATGGTCCATTGCACTTAGGTGTTAGTCCTTCTCTATGCCCTTCGTTCCTTGGGTCTCCACGACCAAGTTCCACTTAACATTAGAGCCCCTTTCATCTGATTGGAATTTTCTTATAAAACAATTAAATAGGAGCTACGAAAACTCCAACCTTCAAACCTCTGACCTCTGAGGTGACATCACCCTGAGGTCATCACTCCAAGTGGCACCTCCTTAGTGGTGCCACATGTCATGCATAATTTCCACATAGGCCACAAAAAATGTCAAATCAAATTTTAACATGTCCACCGTACTGCCACATCATGTTGACATCATCTACCACACTTTAGTGTCAATCACCTGCTATAATGTGTCCATTTGGAGGAGAGAGAAAGGGTCCCTCGTTCTTTGGTTTTGTAGAAAAAATCTTTTGTAAATCCTCTTCCTCACAAACCTATGTGCTTTCAAATAATTGCATTCATAAGAACTTATGAGGTTCTAAAATCCTGAAGTTCCGAACCTACAAGCTTCTACTTGCTCCTAATACTCTGCTACTTCAAGGTTCTGATATGTCCTAATTGTTAAGAAATTTACCACAGAGAGATAAATTATTAATGAGATTTACTGATATTTATATAGAGGAATAATAAAATAACCATCAACAATAGACATAAATATTATACACATAATATTTATCCAGGAAAACCCCAAATCCAGGGAAAAACCCAACGAAATGAGATCTCATTAACATTGGCCAAAACCTTGACCAATCCGTCCAAGTAAGCCTTCACCACTGACCTCTAGGCCTACATTACAATGAATTATTCCTAGTCTCTTATAGGCTCCATTACATGCAATACCACGAACCATAATACCATGGGTACACTATACCATGTTCCCAAAACCACTACTATTTGACCACGTCAACCTTGATTCAAACCCCGAGTTAATTTTACCTAAAAATCCCCCCCACTTAAACTTGACTTAGCGTTCGTTGACTAAATCCAACCAAAACCTGCTAAGTGAGACAATCCCGCTCACTCTAGCCCTTACCCGCTTCAAATTTTTTAACTGGTACTTTTTTCACCTGACATCCCCCTATTACCTAGGTCTAACTGTTGGGTCCCTATAATACTAGTGATTACCCCATTACTATTGTAGTTATACCCCTTATTTATATTGTTGTGCCCCCATTTCCCCCCATATTGTTATTAATGTGCCCATAGAATCCCTCTATTGTTATTTTTGTGGCTTTATATTATTATTGTTATGTTGGCTGGATTATATTGTGACTCCTTAGACTACTATATATAGAAAGGAGGTTTTGTCATTTGAATCATCCAAGAATTGTTCATTTATGTAATGTAAAGGAGGTTTCCCCCTCGAAGAGGCTGAATTCTAAGGCGTTGATCTCTCTTTTCTATCTTTTCTCGAGCTGGTTTCATAACATTTGGTATCAGAGCTTTGGATTCTAGGGTTTCGCTGCTCCAAACAGGTCATCGTGGCATTTTCGCTATAACGTTTTTTCTGTGATGTTTAAAAAGTTGCAAAAAAAACCCATTTGAGAAGAAATCTCGTTGAACCTTGGGTCCGAATTTCAGAGCTTTTCGCATGATAGTTTTGGAGATATGATCTGAGGAAGTTGGTCTTTTTGCAGACTCCTGAATTACACGCAAAACAGGTGACCTGGGGAAAATCGTCATAACTTTCTTTCTGAGCATCGGATTGAAATTTTGTAAGAAGGTACAGAAAGAGGACAGACTGCAGCTTTCTTTTATATATTTTTCAGAGTCAAAGGTTGAAACAGTGACACGTGTCACTTCGTACAAGTTCACTCTACTGAACTAGTCTATAATCAGGTCACTGCGGGAGATTGTGCATAACTCTATCTTGGAGAATCCAATTTGGATCAGACTAGTGGCATTGGAAAGAGGACATAGAAGGCTACTACAGGTCACAATTTCAGAACTGGATGATTCGAAATTACAGAGATACATCAGATTCAATATCAGGCTTCTACAAAGAAAAAAAGGTGTGTAGTTTTTTTTTAAATTTTTGCATAAGCTTGGTTTGAAGGACTTCAAAGGGCATAGTAAAGCATTATTATCGGTAACTGATGCCCCGAGGAAAGAAAATGCAAACACCTAGTAAGGAACCTGAAAGCTCTAGCATGACTCATGAAGAAGAGGAAGAAATGCTACATGATATATCAAAATTACAAGAACAAGTGCAACAAATGTCACGCTCACAAAAGCTAACAGATGCTAAGATAAATGGCGTGGAATCTAAGATAAAGGGCATGGAAGCTAAGATGGATGGCATGGAAGCTAAGGTGAATGGCATGGACGGTAAAATTGATGGCATGGATGATAAGATGGAAGAATTGAAGATAAATATGAATAAGTTGCTACAAGAAATGGTCACTAAGAGTGAAAGAGTACTAAAGGAAACTCATGATGAGAACAAAAGAAATGTTAATCATGATTCCATAGACTCTAATGTTGGATCGAAGACTCACCATGTTCCAAAAATGAATATGAGGAAGTTTGATGGCAAGGATCGCGCCACATGGATATTACAGATGGAGCAATTCTTCGATCTCAATAATGTGCAAAACACACAAAAGGTACGTATGGCAACTTTATATTTGGAACCAAATCAGTTTGTATGGTATCAATGGCTTTGTTCTCGTAAACAATTTATCACTTGGGCAATTTTTACGGAAGAATTGATAGCACATTATGAGGATACAAAAAGCAACACTTTTTTTAGCCAATTGATAAGTCTCAAACAAAAGGCTTCAATAATGGAGCACATTGAGGAGTTCCAAAAATTGAACATAAGGTTAAAAAATATTCTAGAGGAGCATAGGATTGATGTGTTCATAGGGTCTTTAAAGGATAATATCCAACATGATGTGCGCCTTTGGGAACCTGATTCATTAGAGAAGGCATTCAGGTTAGCAAGAAAAATGGAAAGCAAAATTATGGCAACTAGGAAGCATACCATTCACAACTATAAAGACGGAAGTGTTGTTGCCGATAGTCTTGCACAACCTACAAGGTTGACACCACAACAATTGGAAGAAAAAAGAGCAAAAGGGCTTTGTTACAATTGTGATAGAAAATACACAAAAGGTCATAAGTGTGCTGAGAAGAAATTATTCTACATAGATTGTGAAGAGGAAGAAGAAAAGGAGCAAGAAAGGTCAAAAGAAGAGGATATACTCCAGGAACAAAGCCTAGATGGAGAACAAATAAATCCGACCATATCTTGTAATGCATTGGCGGGAATTACCACTCCTCAAACCATCAAGATAGAAGGACAAATCAAGAAGAAAAAGGTAATAGTGTTGATTGATTCAGGAAGCACCCACAATTTTATTCATTGTAGGGTAGCAAAAGAATTGAATTGCTTCCTATATCCAGCACCAGAGTGTCAAGTGATGATTGCAAATGGAGGAACAATAAATTGTTCTGGAAAGTGCCATAATATCAAGCTATCCATGGGAGAATATGTATTGACTAGCCCAATGCTTTCCATTCCAATGGGAGGTGCTGATGTTGTACTAGGAGTCCAATGGCTACAATCCTTGGGTACAATAGCTTTTAATTTTCAAGAACTTTTCATGAAATTTTTTGTGGAAGGAAAGGAAGTTGAATTAAGGGGTATTGCAGGGAAACCAGGAAAGATAATCAGCTCTAATGGCATGACAAAGCTTCTAAAAAAGGAGCAAAGAGGTGTAATTGCACAATTATGTTCGCTAGATGTTTCCACATTGGAATCATCTATTTCTCCAGATCTCCAAAAAGTCCTGGACAATCATTCCAAGGTATTTGAGACTCCCAAAGGTCTCCCACCTATGCGTGATCATGATCATGCTATTCATCTGATTCCAGGAAGTGTTCCTCCAAACATCAGGCCGTACAGATATCCCTATGTCCAAAAAGTGAAATTGAACGTATGGTTGCAGAAATGCTAGAGGCTGGTATAATTCAACCGAGTCAAAGTTCTTTCTCTGCTCCAGTAGTATTGGTGCACAAGAAGGATGGATCATGGCGCATGTGTCCGGATTATAGGGAGCTCAACAAGCTCACTATTAAAGATAAGTTCCCCATTCCTGTCATTGATGAATTACTGGATGAATTGCATGGATCAATTTACTTCACCAAGTTGGATCTTCGTTCAGGATATCATCAAATCAGAATGAAGATTGAAGACATTCCGAAAACGGCATTTAGAACTCATGAGGGTCATTATGAATTTTTGGTCATGCCTTTTGGCCTTACCAATGCACCTTCAACATTTCAAGGTTTGATGAATTCAATTTTCAAACCATTCCTTAGAAAATTTGTGTTAGTATTTTTTGATGATATACTTATCTACAGAAAGTCTTGGAAGGATCATGTTGAACATGTTGACAGGGTGCTACAACTATTGGAGGAGAAACAATTATATGCAAAAAGATCCAAATGTTTTTTTGGAGTCCAGGAGGTGGAATATTTGGGTCATATTGTATCTCATGAAGGAGTTAAGGTAGACCCTAGCAAAATTAAAGCCATTAAGGAATGGAAAATCCCCACATCCATAAAGCATTTGCGAGGATTTCTTGGGTTGACAGGGTATTATCGCAAGTTTGTTAAGAATTATGGGAGAATAGCAGCACCTCTAACAACATTATTGAAGAAAGATGCATTTTCATGGACTCCGGAAGCAACAAAGGCCTTTGAACATCTTAAAGAGGCAATGTGCCAAGCACCGGTCTTAGCTACACCGGACTTCACAAAAACCTTTATTGTGGAATGTGATGCTTCAGGAAATGGAATTGGTGCTGTTCTAATGCAAGATGAAAGACCCATTGCTTTTGAAAGTCGTCCAATCAAGGGAAAGTTTTTAAGAAAAGCTATTTATGAGAAGGAAATGTTGGCAATACTCCATGCACTTAAGAAATGGCGACCCTACCTAATGGGAAGACACTTCAAGGTAAAAACGGATCATGATAGCCTTAAATACTTTTTAGAACAAAGATTATCCTCTGAAGAGCAACAAAAGTGGGTCACAAAGATGTTGGGTTATGACTTTGAAATCATCTACAAAAAAGGGAAGCAAAATGTGGTGGCAGATGCACTCTCAAGAAAGGATGAGGATGTGGAAGCATTGTTGTGCACTATTTCTATCATCCAACCAGATTGGATAAATGAAGCAAGGGAGGAATGGAAGAATGACGAAGAAGTGTGGGCACTTATTCGAAAGCTACAACAAGATTCCAGTACGTCTGATACATTTAGCTAGAAAAATGATTCGTTATGGTACAAAGATCGCTTATACCTCTGTAAGAATTCCCAGCTAAAACAAAAGATTCTTATGGAATTGCACACTTCTCCCTTAGGAGGGCACTCAGGATTTTTAAAAACTTACCACAGGGTTAAGAAGGAATTTTTTTGGGATGGCCTTAAATCAGATATTCAAAAGTTTGTGGCAGAATGTTTGGTTTGCCAACAAAATAAAGTTGAAACAATTAAGACACCGGGTCTATTACAACCTTTATCCATTCCAAGCCAACGTTGGGAGGAGGTATCAATGGATTTTATCACAGGTTTACCCAAGTCTGATGGAAAGAGTGTCATCATGGTGGTAGTTGACAGACTTACCAAGTATGCACACTTGTGTGCATTATCACATCCATTTAGAGCCAGTACAGTTTCTACTGCATTTATGGAAACAATTCAAAAGCTACATGGAAACCCAAAGATTATTGTAAGTGACAGAGATCCCATTTTCACTGGAAATTTTTGGACAGAATTATTTTCTTGTCTTGGTACTCAGTTAGCTCATAGCTCATCTTATCATCCTCAATCTGATGGGCAAACTGAGATAGTAAACAAATGTTTGGAAGGATATCTTCGTTGCTTTGTATCTGATAAACAGACACAATGGGTCAAATGGTTGCCTCTGGCTGAATGGTGGTATAACACTTCCTTTCATACAGCAACAAAAATGACCCCATTTATGGCACTTTATGGGTATCAACCACCATACATCACATCATATTTAAGAGAAAATTCTAAGGTTCAGGCAGTGGAACATCACATCGAACATCAACAACAAGTCCTCCAACTCTTAAAGGATAACCTTGTGTTGGCACAAAATAGAATGAAACAACAGGCAGATCAACATCGTAGTGAAAGAAGTTTTGATGTAGGTGATTGGGTATTCCTACGGCTACAACCATATAAGCAAATGTCCCTCAAGCAAGCTAAGAAGGATAATAAATTATCACCAAAGTATTATGGTCCGTACAAGGTGTTGCAAAAGATTGGTACTATGGCATACAAATTGGAGCTTCCTGCAGCTTCTCGATTGCACCCAGTTTTCCATGTTTCATGCTTAAAGAAGGTTATAGGCGACAAGCTCCCAGTTCAAACAATATTTCCAGAACTTGACGAGGAAGGAAAAATTATATTGGAACCTGAAGCAGTTATAGAAACAAGAACTCGACAGCTACGAAATTGATCAATTTCAGAGTACCTTATCAAGTGGAAGAACTTATCCGCTGAAGATTCCACATGGGAGGATGAGAATTTTATGCAGAAATATCCAGAACTACTCAAGTGTTGAGGACAACACTTTTTTGAAGGAGAGGGGCATGTTGGGTCCCTATAATACTAGTGATTACCCCATTACTATTGTAGTTATACCCCTTATTTATATTGTTGTGCCCCCATTGCCCCCCATATTGTTATTAATGTGCCCATAGAATCCCTCTATTGTTATTTTTGTGGCTTTATATTATTATTGTTATGTCTGCTGGATTATATTGTGACTCCTTAGACTCCTATACATAGAAAGGAGGTTTTGTCATTTGAATCATCCAAGAATTGTTCATTTATGTAATGTAAAGGAGGTTTCCCCCTCGAAGAGGCTGAATTCTAAGGCGTTGATCTCTCTTTTCTATCTTTTCTTGAGCTGGTTTCATAACACTAACACAGAATTTACTGTAATTACCCTGGGGTATGTATGCCTTACCAGGTCTTACAACAGTATGCCCATTTACATGCAAATTAAAAATTTCACTCCATTATATTAATTTTTTATTTATTTTTTGTTTATCCTTGTTGTTGTCTTTGTACATATGACATCAATTTCCTTATAAAAAGAACCCATATACCGAATTACATGGGTCATCAGCCACTGTAACTTCTAGTTATCTAGGCATTCTTTTTAGGTACATGGTTCATCAATTAATTAATCCACGTGCACATATCGTCCTCATCCACTGAATCTCTCATGACCCAATAGTGTGCAGCTTTGCTTCACAATCTATGGCTTTTGATCTATATCTACAAGAAAAACTTAATTATCTCTCTATATATCAAGACAATACAAACCCTTGGCAACAAAAAACGTGCTTCTTAAGCCAACTTAGCTATGATACTAGTTGTTAGAAAATTATATATTACAAAGCAATGGGACACATAAAATATTGCATAAATATAAACATAGAAAATGCATAAAAACAAGAGAGACACAGATATACGTGGTTCGCCCAATTTGGGCTATATCCATGGAGAAATAATTAGTCCTTCCTTTTATATTATACATCAAAATGAAGAGATGAAACCTACAACATATCCATTGTAATTCCCTCTTCTCTCTTATACAATCTCCTCTCTCTTTCTCACTCAAAATACACATCTACATAGCTACAGTATAATTCCCTCATATATAGTGAGGGGTTTCCATCTAGGGAAAAAACCCTAAATTAAACATAACTTCTATCGTCAGATTTCTGCCTAATGAATGGCCTGGATTGACTATAAAATTACAACATTTTACAAGGCAATTTTACATATCTTTTTAGCTTTGGTGGCATTACCCCAAATCCATCGCCAGGGGTGGGCTCTAAAGAATTGTCATCTCCCCCCCGGACCCCTGTGGTGGCAAGAAAAAATAGGCAACGTTTCCACCCCATTACGAACTGGGGTCCAATGCGCCAATACCTTTGAATAAACAATATAATCAGGCTCCATGCCTAACAATCTCCCACTTAGAGACTAACTGTAGCAACTCCACCACTACTTCATTTGCTGGAAAATAACTCCACTTTGGACCTAGCTGTTCCTCATCGTCATCATCATACTTGAAGACCAATTTAAATTGAGTAGAATCTCAGTTTCTCCCTAGTTACAACTTTTGCTAACTTTTTTACAGGATTTTGGCTAGTGTGTACCTTTTCCAACTTTGAGGAATTTGACTCTCTTTTGTTTTCTATAAACACAATTCTCACATAATTCCAAATCAACATGCTTCAAACCTAGAAACAAATTTCTTGGCTGAAGAATCTACATCCCCTTCTCGCTCATGTGCTCGAGCCTATGATGCCACAATGTCGTATCTTGTCCTGTAGAGGTTAAAGCATCAACATAATTAGAAATACCATTACATAAATATAATGTACCGACCTTTTCTCATTTTTCTATTACCAGGGCTCCTTTAGTGACCTTCGAGGTTTTATCTGTAAAAGTAGTTACATGTCCTTCACCTCCTAACTGCCCTATTTAAATTATATTTTTCTTTAAATCTGGAACATGCCTTACCTCCTTTAACAGCCATTGATTTCCATTCTGTTGTTTTATGAAAATTGTACCCATTCCAATGGTTTTATAAGGTTTATCATCACCCAATCAAACATGTCCAAAATCAACTTGAAAATAATCATGAAAATGTTTTCTATCAAGTATGGCATGGAATGAGGGCTCTGAATCTACCACCCAGGCATCAATAATATTTTCTAATGAAAGAATCAAAGCATCTTGCAACACATCACCTGTCACATTCGCTTCATGATTGTTTTGTTGTTGCGCATCTCCTTCTTTTCCCTTCCAAGACTTGCAGTCTTTCTTTAGGTGTCCTTTCTTCCCGTATTTCCAGCACACTATTCCTGATCTGGACTTGGATCTGCCTTTCATTGACTTACTATGATATCTTGGGTTCTTTCCATTTTTCTTCCCCTATTCTCTATAGTCAAAGCATTACCTGATGTCTCACTAGAGCTTTTCCATTGCATTTCCTCGCTAAGGATTGCATTAACAGCATCATCAAACTTTAAAGTACTAGATCTAGAGACAGAGTTACTAATGGCCATAACTAAACCATTTGAACTTTCTAGCAATGAGCATAAAAATAACAGAGCCCTAACTTAATCATCAAAAATTACCCCTACAAAACTTAACTGACTGGTAACTGTATTAAATTCATTTAAATGATCAGTAACAGATCCACCTTCCAAAATCTTCATATTAAATAAATGTTTCATAAGAAATACCTTATTTGAGTTGAGGGTTTTTCATATAGTTTTGCCAATGCCGACATTAAACCCTCTGTTGTCGTTTCCTTTGAAATATTAAAGGCTACTGATGCCACTAGGCACAAAAGTATTGTTCCAAGTGCCTCTTTGTCGAGAATATCCCATTCTTTGTTTGTCATACTCCTCAGATTCTTTGTCTATCCGCTCAATGGCAAGTACAGATCTTTTTGATACAAGTAATCTTCCATCTACATCTTCCACTTCTAGTAGTTTTGGCCTTTAAATTTTTCGACCCTAAACCTACCATATTCCACCATTTCTCCCACTTGAACCGGGAACCCTTCTCTCTTATACATTTATGAGCCAAATAGACCTTTGGCTCTGATACCATTTGTTAAGAAATTTACAGAGAGAAATAAATTATTATTGATATTTACCGAGATTTACAAAGAGGAATAATAAAATAACTAGCAACAATAGACATAAATATTATACACATAATATTTATCCAGGAAAACCCAAAATCTGACAAAAACCAACCTAATGAGATCTCATTAGCATTGGAAAAAACCCTAGCCAATCTGGTCAAGTGAGCCTTCACCACTCACCTCCAGACCTACATTATAATGAAGTATTCCCATCCTTTTATAAGCTCCATTACATGCAATACCATAGACCATCATACCATGGGTACACTATACCATGTGCCCAAAACCACTACTATTTAACGAGGTCAAAATTGACTCAAACTCTGAGTCAGTTCTACCTAACGTTGATCTCATATTCAACCTTATGAGATTCCTAGGCTCTGCCCTCTGATATGGTGTTTGCTCTATCCTTTCGATATCGAGTCCCAAAATTTGGCCTTGCTCCTTCTGTGTCTCTTTTGAATAAACTGATGAGGAAATAAACTCTCAAGGTCCAATATTGCAGCCTCTCTAATATTGGTCTTTGTGAATCAACTCCTGAAACTCCAACCCTTCGAAATTGTGACCTCTCAAGGTCCCAATATGCCGACCTGCTTTGATATTTCGACCTAGTGAGGACTAAATTTGGAAGTGAATAAATTTTTATCCTGATAGCCATACATGGACTTCCACATACCAATGGAAAGCTCTTTCAAAGCACTTTCCATTGGATAAGGTCTAATGTAGGATTTGAGCCCATTTTCTACTTGAAAAAAATGGTTTCAAAAGATCTACCGTTATTATCACCTTGGCTCTTCTTCTTGTGCTTAGAATCCTAAACTCTCAACCACCATAGTCATCATTTTATGCCTTCTCAAATAAGCCTTATACTATTATGATTCTTTACAGAGCTTTGTAGCACCCATGTGACTCCCTTTGAGCTTGAAACATCAAGCATATCAATGCTAGCCCAGTCACTATCACGTCTAGGCTAGGGGATTTCAAAGCCAACATCTACTGCCACAAACATCCATGCTAGTCTGGTTGATATCAATGCCAACACTCTTGCCAATAGTTAGAAAATTCCAACTAATCAACACATATCCCAGCATGATTTTTGATATCAATGCCAACACACTTGTAGCCACTAACGATCCAGTCAATGCAAATTGTCCAACAATCTCCCCCTTTGGCATTGATGGAAACATCTCAACCTTATCACTACTTTGATGGATAATCCTCATGTTGCTTCCACACTTCTCCTAGTATGAGACACGAATGACTTCATCTCCTCTACATGGGCCATCACAACTTATCCAATACTTCTCTCCCCCTTTGACATCAATGGAAAATGGTTACAAGTTTCCTTTTTCTTCTTCATGCGATCGTTGGCTATCAATGACCGAGGATCTAGATGCTGATGTGCTTTTTGCTCTACAGACTTCTCTTCAAGGACTGATCTCTTTGTCTCTATAAATTGGACATATGTGATATACTTCCCCTTAACATAATATGCCTTTGATTTGAATGCCTCTTGTTCTTGAACACCTTATGGCGGTTGGTTGAATACTTCTATTTCCAATGCATCTTTTGTATCAGTTAAAAGGAAACTGATACCAATTAAACTACTCATAGTATTGTTGTTGCTGCAAATACCAATCATTAGTGATTAATTTCAGCTTACTCTTAACTTTTGTTGCTACTTCATCCTCTATGATCACTCCTCCTAAGATTGTTAATCACATATTCTCCCCTTGAGATCTTACTACTCCAAACATAGACTTATGCTTAAATAATAACAATTGTACTAAAAGATGGATACAAATTGGATGCTATGTACTAGGAAAACTCTAATACTTTTTTCTTGAAAATGAACGCCCATTTGCAGAAAAGGTTACTCCATTCGAACCAAAACTATCAACTGACATAGTGATAACAATTGAAAGTTGAGGTACCTACATAGCTTATACCAAGTTTTCTTATGAACATAATACCACCAGGCATAATCAAATTCACAACTTAAATGAAATAAGAGTATTCCACCAAGGCACAAACCTTTCATTTACTCCACAATATTTCTTCCCAACGGTAACAATTATTGTCTGCTACTTCTAACTAAAGCACCCCCCGTGAGCCAACACTCTTTGATGTCCTGCATCTGATTCCTTGCTTCTATGTGGGGAATGATCCAATGGACATGACTTGACTATCGAATTCCTATCATTCCACAATTCTATTGTTTCTTTCCTTTTTCCTCTCAGAAAATAAGATATTATTGTATACTCCCCTTGAAACCAAACTAGTTGCACTCTCTTCTTCTCTAGCAATGTTGATACATTCAAAATAAACAAATTCACCATTGTAATTTGTAAGGGGCCTCGACCATACCTTCAACAATCATATTCACCTCTTTGTATTTTCCTTATAACTTCCTACATATGACTTATTATTCCTCCCTTGAAGCCATCCTCTTCTTTTACTAAAGAGAAATATAGGATATACTTACCTTGAGCAGATCATCATCCTTCTTCTTTCGATCTTTCAATAGTTGAGCCCTGATAGAGGACTTTCCTCCTATCTTTTTATTTGCCTAGATTTGGGCCTTTTCTTGGATGTGCATGCCTTGGGTAACCTTCTCCTTTCGTTTCTCTTTCTTCACCCAAATCTTCCCACTACCTTTCTACCTTACAAAGGGGTCCACCACAAGGGTAAGAGGATCATCCTTCTAATTTCTTCCTCCTATTTTCATCTTGCTATTTTGACACAGAGCAATGAAGATAAAATTATATTCCTCACCTTCAATGTTTCTTCTTGTCTTCAAATCCCAAGTGTTATATTTTAATGCATATGTTGAGAAGCATGCCATTTCTTCTCATATATACAACTCGCTCTCTTGTGCCCAAGATTATCACAATTGTGGCATTCAATATGGCATAAAAATGGGGTAGAGGAATTACCATATCTTTCAGCAATATTATCATGACTCCTACCATTACTAATATGGCTTCTCCTAGCCTCTTCATGCATTCTTGGGTTGCTTCTACCCTACGCATCGTGTTTTCCTACATGAAATCTATAATCTATGGCTTTATGTCTAAAATTGTCGCAAGAAAAACAATAACCATGAAAAAGATTTTGAGGACTGAAAATACCATTTCTTTGAGGTCTTTGTCCATGAGGATGAAAGGACCTTTAATGGTTCTTCATGTGCCTTCTATGACAATTTTCGTTGTTGCCTTGCACTCTTTCTCGTGACTGACCAACTCTCCAATGTTGCTCTACTTGCTCTTGTGTCTTATTCTTATGTTGTTGCTTTTCCTTCTCTTATTGTTGATTGTTTCCTTGTTGTTGTTTATGTCCAACAACCTGTTTTCCCTTGTTATTGTTGGAACCTTCAACTACCCTTACTTGGATAGCTGAGCCTTCATCCTTTTCCTTCTTGAATCTTGTTTCCTCTTTCAAACCCGAACCAACCTTGATGAGAGGGAACTTTTCCTTAGGAAGCATCTCAGCCAAAGGCCTTTGTTCTCTCCTCAAGCTTCTGATATTGCGACAACTCTTTATTTTACTTTTCCAAGTTATGTCTTAATGAGATTACTTCATTTCGTAGTCTCTCACAATGAGATTCTCTTTCTCCTAGTTGAATAGTTAACCTCCCATGCAATCTCCTAACCTCTTCTTCTTTAGAATTTACATCAACTATTGTTTTGCTCAACTTTTCATTTTCAAGATCATAAATTTTCAATTTCTCTTTGTTCGAATGGGGTACCCTAGGTCAATTTTATTAAAATATTATAAGTCTCATCATTTTGAGAAGCAGAGCACAAATAGCATAGATCAAATAGGATTCAAGGGGTTTTAGAAAGGCCAAAACCCCTTAAATTTTGGTATTGTTTTGAGATCTACCACTGGTTTGCGGATCATGGTATTGTAAGGGTAAAGGATATATAAAAGGAAGTCTTAGTAAGTCTAACAAAATTAACTTATGTTATGATATGATTTTGGGTCTATAATTGTATATCTTTCTGTGTTTTGGGCGAAGGGGTAGGCTCATGTAGTTAACTACATGGAGACCTTGGTAGGTCTACAACTGAGTGTGCGAGCCCCTGTAGCTGTGTGCACAAGGTTTGGAAAGTTGTAAAGGGAATATCTAAGGTAATAAAATATATTTGAAGCAATTATCTATCTATTTTTATGCATTTATGTATTTTTTGTAATTACATGCAACTGAATGATATTTATCTGTATTTTGTCTTAATTTCTCCATGAAGATTCGGATCAGCTATCAGATATTATTTTATGTATGATTAGATGGTTACACGAAGCTTATAACTCTCTTAATTGAAAATAATTTTAGTTTCATGAATAAGGGTTTATGAAGGTCAGATCAGAACTAAAACTATAGAAAGCACCATAAACCAAATCACATAGCCTTCTAGATGTAGAAGCCTGGTTCTTGCATCCCCCAATACTTCCTCGGGTGACACTGCAGCCTACGCTACGTGTATTGTTTCCGAAAGGGTCAGTAGTGTAGGGTTTTGTTGGTTAGCGCAACTAACTCTGAACTTGGGTCCAGCCCCCCTTAAGCCAACAAATGGTTCTTTTGTTGGGACCAGGATCTATCTTAGGGATATGTGATGTGGCATAAGTGGATATCGACTAAGAAGGAAATCGAGAAGTGGATAGATCGGAAGTTGCATGATTTCGCAGGCCAGGAGAATAGGAATCTATGCTTATCAAATGAAAAATGGTTACAAAGATATCTTTACAATGAAGTACATGAAGTTTTATTTTAATCATTCCCTTGCGAGTTATATGAGTGGTTTTCCAAAGTAGGAGATGAGTTTCAGGTGCGAGAGAAACACACTCTCATGGTGAACAATGATTCATAGTTTACCAGTCAACAGATGTGTGATGAAAAGCACAAAGATCTCTGGGACCATGATGAGGCAGCTGTAAGAAAGGCACATGTGGAGCAAGCCATTTCAAGAGTATGCAGTGACCTACCAGAGCTCTAGATTTAGTCAGAGGCCACTTTTGAAGACAAAGTACAACAGCTGGCATATGTGTTTAGAGAATCAAAGGCGTAGGTGGATAAACTCCACTTCGATCTACAGCTCCAAATTACTGAGCTTCAATTGAAGCTACAACCCACCATACCATTGGAGATCCGATAGGAGTTTGAGGCTGCCATCAAAATAGATATGGAAAAGCTCAATGATGTGGTTAAAGAGGGTTTCTAGTTGTTTGAAGAAACTTTAGAACCATGGGCTTTGTTGTAGGAGGACCCACAAGTAAAGAAGAAAAAAGTTTCCATTTGGGATAAGAAGTTGTAGTATGATGAGATAAATGCAACGAAGCACACCTTAGCCCCTATGCAATGGTTCGCCCAGTTGAAAGAGGTGAAATCCCTACAAGGAAAAATCGAGGAGATGTGGAAAAAGATGCATATCATCACTGCACAAATGCAATGATGGGAAGAAGATGCTAGGAAACTCTCATAGACTATGGAAGGTACACTTAATATTATGCCAGAGATGCAACGAACTATCGGCTTAGCAGCAGAGGGGCCAACTACGAAAATGTTGGTCAAAGAAGTTTGAAAGGAAGGTGTTCAATGCATGGAGGCACTTCACCCAGTGAAGTCATTGTTCAATAGCCTAAAATCAAAGATCCAAAGCATACTAGCGGAGTCACTTGAGGACGAGTCACATAATTGTGTTGGGGGCCTATTCGGATGGGGTCCCTTGGGTCAATTTTGATAAAATATTATAATTCTCGACACTTTTAGGAGTACAACGTGAGTAGCACAGATCAATTAGGAGTTAAGGGGTTTTAGGAAGGCCAAAGCCCCTTATATTTTGGTATTGTTTTGAGATCCGCCCATGGTTTGCGACCATGGTATTGTAAGGGTAAGGGATATATAAATGGGTGTCTTATCAATTCTAAGGCAATTCACTTATGTTATGATATTATTTTGGGTCTGTAATTATAGATATTTCTGTGTTTTGGGTGAAGGGGAAGACTCCCACAGCTAAGGGCATGGAGACCTTTGTAAGTCTGCAACTGAGTGCGTGGGTCGCTGCAGCTTTGTCAACAGGGTTTGGAAAGTTGTAAAGGGAATATTTGAAGCAATAAAATATTTTTGAAGCAATTTTGTGTCTATTTTTATGCATTTAGTATTTTCGGTACTTACGTGCAACTGAATGATATTTATCTTTATTTTATCTTAATTACTCCGTTAAGATCTAGATCAACTGTTAGATGTTATTTTATGCATGATTAGATGGTTATGTGAAGCTTATAACTCTCTTAACTAAAAATCATTCGAGTTTCATGAATAAGGATTCACAAAGGTCATATCAAAATGAAAACTGCATAAAGCACCTTAAACCACATCACATAGCCTTCTAGATGCATAAGCCTGGTTTTAGCATCCCCCAATGCTACCTTGGGTGAGACTGCAGCGTGCGCTGCGCAGGTTGTTTTTCAAAGGGTTGGTAATGTAGGGTTTTTTTTATTAGCGTAGCTAACTCTAAACCTGGGTTCAAGCCCCCTTAAGCCAACACTCTTCTTTCTTGATATTTTCCTCTACTAGGTCCGTGATCTCTTTTAGAGTAGAGATCAACTTCTTTCTAAAGTATATCCTTTCATTTAGATCCTTCTCTTCACTATCAGCGGTAATAACTGAGCCATCACATAGATCTAAAACCATATTTGTGTCTGTGGAGTCTTCCAAGAGCCTAAGGGATAGCCCTTCTTCATCACTACTAGGAGTACTCTTATTTTCTCCTATGAATGAGCACATCCAGGATCTCTCTTCTTCCTCTAAGGTACTCTCATTTGCTACTGCTACAAATGTAGGTATCTCTTCATAACAACTAGATGTATGATTATATTTATCTTCAAAATAAGAATATGTACATCTAGTGGCTAAATTACCTATCTCTTTAAAATTATCACAAAGTAATAGTTTACCTCCAAAGTCGCATGGCCTCTCATCCAGGCCTTCCTCTTCACCATCCTTGGAGTGAATATTAGCAGTATACTCACAGGAAGAAATATCACAATATTTTGAGAATATTTCCTTCTAGATAAGTTTGTCTTCTTCTTCCTTATCTTCTTCTCATTATCAACAACTTTCACAAATTTAGGTTCACTGCTTGAGCAACAAGGTTCTTCCACCTCCTCTTGAGTTTTGTACCTTTCACCTTTATATACATTGCAATATTTCTATCATTTCCTTTTCTGATTCACAATGCCTCACTTTATCAGCTTGTGACTGAGATAGCCCTTTCGTGATGATTCCCTTGTCTTGTGGATTGAACTATTTTCTCTCTCCATATATCACAGATAACCAAATGTATTCATTGACTATCATCAAGCAGGCTTCCATTCTAATCTTCTAGAGCTCATAGTCTGATCCATTTAAAAATGGAACTCCTTTGGTTAGGAAAAATCGATTAGCCATTGTTTCCCTTTAATCTACCTTCTAGCGATTAAGATATGCCTAAAGGAACTAGGCTCTGATACCAATTATTGGAAACAATGTTAATACTAAGGGGGGGGGTGAATCAGTATTAAGGCTAATTTTAACTTTATGCCAATTTATATTTCTTCATTCAAACTTGGCATCCGTTATATGTGAGAAATCATTAACAAACTATATCAGTAGCCATATCAACCCATACAAGCATGCACATCATGAGGAACAAACACATGAGACACAGAGGTTTTATGTGGAAACCATTTTGGCAAAAACCACCAAACGTTTTTTTATTATTGGTGTAAAATAAGAGCACCTACTTGCTATAGAAATTTTTGGGCACTGCAACCCCAATCATAAATGTCCATAAACCAAGGGATCCTAAGTCCCTAAAGGTGTTGTTCCAACCCCTAAAAGAACAAGGTCAATTGATTACAGCATCTCCCAGAAGTTCTCCATGAAAGACTACCCAGAACTGGTCAAAACTGGACCATTTCACCTGCTCCATGGTCAAAGTGCGTTGCATCCCACCTGAATACACACAGTAGGTGCGATGCATGTTGAAAATCCCTTCTATGGGGTTCGATGGGCGAGAGTGCACAAATGGAAGGGTTAATCCGCAAGGTGGAGGATCACGGAATCTTCCAAAAACTTCTCCTGTGACACTTGCCTCTCTGCATTCGCCCAGGGATGAGTAAGAGATCATCAATCTCCTAGTGGAATCAAGAACTATCAAAGAGAGGACACTGATAAAATCTCAAAAGCTGACTCATTCCCCTTGCAAACATCTATATATGGCTCCCTCATCCCAAAGATCCAGAGGCTGGAATTTTGTATCTTGTAAGGAAGTGTTGTTGGTTTCTTGGTGCAATATCATAGTGTTGGGTGATCTAAGCTTTTCATGAGGTGAAGAAGGGATTTCTTGTTGAGAGGATGATTCTGGGTCAGAACAATTGGTTGTAATCCTCTTTGCTCTTTCTTGATTATCAATAAAGCTATTCAAGTTTTACTCATAGAAAATTTTAGGGGCGAACGTTCGCCCTTTGGCGAAATTAAGGGGTTTTAAATTTTTAGTGGGCACCTCAAATAGCCCACCTTATTTTAAGGGAGAGGGTAAAAAAGGTAAATTTAGCCCTTGAAATTAGGAGTTACAACCTTCCATTCGCCCATTTTCAAGAATAGGGTTTATTTAAGTGAATCCATTCGCCCATTTTCAAGAATACATTTTATTTATGTGAATCCTATGGGCCAAAGACCCAAATACCATATTTATAAAAGAGGTATGGTAAATTAATAAAAATATAAATAAATGAGAGGTAATAAATAAAACATTTTTTATATTTACTCCATAAGTCACCTTATATACATGCAAGCGTGTAAACAAATAAAAATATAAGTAAAGTGGAGGTATGGTAAATAAATAAAAATATAAATAAACTAGACGCATGGTAAATAAATAAAAATATAAATAAACTAGACGAATGGTAAATAAATAAAACTTCTTTTTATATTTAGTCCATAACCCTCGTTCTATTTATGAAGGCTCAAGAAAGAGGTTTTATTTAAGTGAATCCTATGGGCCAAATACCATATTTGTAAAAGAGGTATGGTAAATTAATAAAAATATAAATAAACGAGAGGTATGGTAAACAAATAAAACATTTTTTTATATTTACTCCATAAGTCACCTTATATTTACGAACACTCAAAAAATGTGTTATATTTAGGTGAAACCTATGGGCAAAATACTATGGGACAAATACCATGGACTAGATTGTTATTAATACCATGCAAAAAAACATTATTTTTTTTTCTGTGTAAAGACTATTTTATTAAATTAAAAAGAGAAAAAATATGTACAGAGAGGTTTGAACCTCTGAGGGTGCCATAGCCATCCCTCTATCAAAAAACTTTGCAGATATTGTTGTTCTTTTGGATTACAAAAAAGATTGTTCATAAACTTAACAGGACATTACTGATTACTACTCATTAACATCATTTCAAAAAGGAGGTCCAACTTAAAATCCCAGCATCTGAACACCTACTAGCTTGTGTTGGAAGGTGCCGAGCGCACTGATAATTCGCTAGGATCGCTGGAAATCCAAAAACTGAATCATTGTTCTGAAACTGAAGGCGCCAGAGATTAAGCCTGCTGTGACTCACCAGTCGCATTATCTTTAGCCTTGTCCGGGGCTCGCTCCCAAGTAATCATTACCTCATCTTTGACTTCCATTAAATTCCCACCCGGAGGAAGCACAGGATACAAGACACTTTCATACCTGTTTGCTGGTTCGCAGGCAATGACATTCTCCTGAGGAGAGTCCAACTGACTGCCAGCCTCACCTTGACTGTCCTCTTCATACACCGTCGCAGAGACCTTGAGAGTATCTTCCGCCAAGCTGCTCTGAAAGGTACTGGCGTTCTGAGAAGGTAACTGATCCCCAGATTCTTCATCTGAGCTGGCCAGCTCATCTTCTTCCTCCGAGAAGATGACCGTAATTATAGCAGAAATAAGCGGCCTGTTGAGCCTGCTTTTGAATTTGAATCTGGATGTGTGCAACGAACTATTTAGAGAGGGACTAGACTCATCTGAGGGCGGGGAAGAAGGCGAGGCTATGGCTAACGGGGATATGCGATGAGGAGCAGGGCTTCCCCTTCCCCCCTGCCCTCCTCGGGATCCCGAGTTGCTCCCTCTCCTGGGAATGCCCCGACGACGGGGGGCCATGGTCGAATAGAACAGCAAATTGCAAAAACTCAAAGGCTGAGAGTAAGGGATAAGTAATTCACAGGTTGAACTAATTCGAAATGAGGACCCAACTGTAACATAAAAGACCCGGACTCTAAGCACGCAAGAGAAAGACCTGACAAGCAGACAATGCACCGCCACGACCGAGAGAATCCAGTACCCAACCCAAGCTCCTACACCAGAGGTATAGACTGACCTGAATATTGCAAAGTATATGCCAAAGAGTGACCTGAAATGCCAGATACTCCAGGCAAAAACTGGCTTGGAACACCCAACCCCGACGTAAGGAAACAAAGTATAATACCTCAGGCTGAATAGCTGGGGCTTGTTATGAGTACATGGCAGCTTCCTCTGAGACCAGGACCCCCATATGAAACCTTTGCTTGCCGAGAGCAGATGCACCGTGATGCTTCCAGAACAAGCCAGAACAATTGAGACTACGAGAATTCGCACCATTCTAATAACCTCCATCAGCGTACCTTGGGATCGTGCCGGCATTAATGAACCTTGAATGCCTACCTTATGCCTTATGCTCTTTCTTGTATACTTGCCAGCTGCCATCTGTGCACGCTTTGGCATTAACATCACATGTTGACAACCGCATCCGGGTGTGGTTCTTCTCTTGACTGCATATCTCTTGTTAATATAGAATGGAAGGTAGAAAGTTGGTTCTCCGAGGCTATGCCTTGTAGTGATCCTGCAAAGAATTCTTTCCCACTGTCCACTGCTAAATTAGCAAGAAAATTTGTTGGTTTGTTCCCTTCTCTTCTAATATGCTTGAAGGAAATGGCTTGATTATAATTGAGCCATTGTTGTAGTCGCTCCAGTCTAGTGGCCATTCTCCAGCTACTACTGACCTTATGGACCGGGGATCCCTGTTGAATTTTTAATGCCATATTGATGAGAATTTGGGAGTCCCCTTCCACTATAAGAGGGAGGAACTTTTGATCCTGCGCTAGAATGACCCCTCTCCATAAACCTTCCAATTCCGCTGCATTATTGGTATTCCAACCTATCGATCCAAAGAAAGTGATGAGAGGCTTACCCTGGTAATCTCTGATGACTCCACCAAATCCCGTTTGACCAGGATTTCCTTTCGACGCTCCATCAAAGATAAGTTGAAACACATTGATTGGTGGCGGGGACCAGCTTGCAGTGTTCACTTGATGTCTGGAGGAATTTTCGTTGGCAGAAGTCGGACCTTGTAATTTTATCTACCAGTTGTCCCATATAGCTTGCTCCTGCAGTTGTGATGGAAAGTCCTCTTTAGACCAGCCTTTAATAGATAGAGTTTCTCTGATGTTATGGTGTAGCCCATTCCATATTTGCTCCAGTGTCATTGATTGATTTTTGAAAATCCTTTTGTTTCTCTCCTTCCAAATGTTCCACATCAGTAATCTTGGTATGATTTGCCAAAGAGTGTTTAAAACCTTGCTCTGATATGGCTCTTGAGTCCAATTGCAAAGGGTGCCTTTAATATCCCCCATCACTCTGCCGTCCCTCTGACAACGGAATGTGACTTTTTCCCACAATTTCCTTCCAAATGGACAGTTTTGCATAAGGTGTAGAGCCGATTCCTCTTCCTAATTGCAGTTGAGACATATAGATGGTCCATAGAAGTTCCTTTTCCTAAGGTTGTCCCATGTGAGAATTCTATTGTGTGCAATAAGCCACAGAAAGGTAGAAACCTTCGGCCAAATAGGAGGGTTCCATATTTTGTCCCATATTTTGTCTCTAATTACACTGTCTTTGATAATGATTTTGTAAGCTTCCTTGGTTGTGAAGGTCCCCTTTTCCTCATATCCCCATCTTAGTGTATCCATACCTGCCAGCCTTAGAATTTTTTATTTTTGAAGCTCTGAGGATAGAGAAAGTTGAATTTTCTCCGAGCTATGAGGTAAGATGTGACGAGCTTCTTTCCATTCTCTATGTTCTTGGGTGGTATATGATTTCCAGAAATAACTTACCTTGTCATGTTGGTTTATTTCTCGTTCTGAAATTCCCTGAATGCTATCTTTGAGATTTGGAAGCTGCTGCCCTGAGTCTTCCCAAAACCTTGCCTTAAGGCCATCTTTCACCTCCCAGAAACTATGTTTTTGAATTAAATCTCGATGTTGAATGGCTGAGTTCCAAATGATCGAACCCTTACTGACTTCCGACATTCTAATTCTCTCCTCTAAGGGTAAGTTTCTTGCATATTTCGCTGTCCATAGGGTTGCCCAGGGGGTATTTGAGTTTGAGATTCACCTCCACCAGATTTTTTCCCCCATTGTTTTATTTCTTTGTTCTGGATCTCTTAGCCCAATACCTCCTGCTTTTTTAGGAAGACAGGCCTTCTCCCACTTGACTAGTGCCCATTTTAGATTTGGCCCCGAGCTTCCCCATAGGAAAGTACGCTGCAACTGTTTGATGGCTTTGAGTACCCATTTCGGTGCCGCCAAGATGGAGAATAGGTAGAGTGGCATGGATTGCAGAACAGCCTTAATTAGCACTATCCTACTGGCCATGTTAAGAGCTCTGTGAGTCCAGAGGAATAGTCTGGCTTCCAATTTTTCTAATAGGCTGGTCCAAGAAGAATGCTTGAGAGCCGAAGCAATTAGAGGAGCCCCTAAGTATTTAGAAGGAAGGGACGCAGTGGTGAAACCGAGAATGCGTGCTATAGCTCTTTGGGTGGAGGGAGGCGTGTTAAAAAAGAAAATCTGAGATTTGACATTATTGATGAGGGCTCTTGAGGCTTTCGAAAAGGTATCAAGAATGGTTTTAAAAGAGCGCGCTTCTTGAACAGAGGGGTGACCGAATAACATATTATCGTCAACAAATTGCTGGTGCGAGACAGCAGGGGCTTGGTGGAGAGCTAGACCTTTTAGATTGTGGGAGAGAATGGCCGATTTTATACAGCGTCCTAGGCCTTTAGCTAGGATGACAAACAAAAAGGGCGATAAAGGGTCCCCTAGTCTAATGCCTCTAGAGGGACGAAAGGTGGGGGACGGAATGCCGTTAATGATAATGGAGAAGAACAAGGAGGAAAGAAGATTGCTGATCCATCTGATCCAGGGGGGGGCGAAGCCAAAGGCTTTGAGGATTTTCTGCAAATATTCCCAACTGATACTGTCAAAATCCTTAGATAAGTCGATTTTGAGCAACATACCTCGTTGTTTTGACTGCTTGAGAGAATGTATTATTTCATGGGTTAAAATAATCCCATCCGTGATCTGTCTTCCTTCTACGTATCCAGATTGTTCTGGAGATATAATGAGGGGAAGCATGGGCTTTAGTCTCAATGCTATGACCTTGGAGACAATCTTGTATATGATATTGCACAAAGCGATGGGTCTGTACTTATCTAGAGTATTGGATTCCTCTGCTTTGGGGATTAATGCAATGAATGTTGCGTTCAGAGTTGGATACATCCATCTAAGAGTGCGCGATTCTTCCACCACCTGCCAGACTTCCCATTTGATTAATTCCCAGAAGTGCTGAAAAAAGTTTGACGTGAACCCATCTGGTCCCGATGCTTTCCCTGCTTTGAGTTGATTCACCGCGGTTTCAACCTCCTGAAGACTTACAGGTTTGAGAAGGAGAGTGTTGTGGTCTTCAGTAATTAATCTAGGTATCTACCCGATGATTGTGTCAATAGCCTCTGTTCTGTTTATGTTGGGTCCTTGATTCATCTTCTTGAAGTAGTTTAGAAACTCCTGTTCTATGCCTTCATGGGTTTCAATTTTGATGCCCTGTTCACTGTTGACATAGGAGATTTGATTGATCATTCTTCTTTGGACTATGGTTTTGTGAAAGAATTTTGTATTCTTTTCACCTTCCTTCAGCCATCTAACTCTCGATTTCTGCCTCCAGAGAGTCTCCTCCTGTAGGTCTCATTCGAGGATTTTGTTCTCTATAACCTGCTCCTTCTGGACTAGTATTTCAGAGCGTCCTTCAGAGATCATTCTTTGCTGGATATCTTTCATTTCTTGGGTGAGGAGTTCCTTTGATTTGAAAATGTTGCCAAAAATGAATTTGTTCCAGCGCTTTATTTCCTCTTTGAGGTGCTTCAACTTCCTTTGGAATATAGACATTTTTGTCCCATCCGTTGGATTGAAATTTTTCCAAGTCTTCCTGATAAATTCATGGAATTTCGGATGAGTCAACCAGAAAGCCTCAAACCGAAATGGTCGCCTTATACTGTTACCAGGCCGGTTCCAGTGTAGGGCTATGGGCCAATGGTCAGAACCAGAGTAAGGGAGGATGGAGGCTGTAAATTCTCCCCCGAGATGAACTGCATTGTCAAAGATCAAGAATCGATCTAGATGCGAGGCTACTTGCATTGGTGCTGCTCTTTTGTTGTTCCAGGTGTAGAGGCCGTTGGTTGTAGGAAGGTCTATCAACCAATTATTCTGAATGAAATCTTTTAATATTGAGCAATCCCTGTTTATCCTGCATCGCCCTCCCTTCTTTTCCTCCATTGAAGCGATCATATTATAATCTCCGCCTGAGACCCATAGCGGATAAGTCCTTTCTGAATTGAGCTGCGTTAAAGCTTCCAGGATTTCTACCTTGTGTTGGATTTCTTGAGGAAAGTACACATTTGTTATGTGGCCATAAATATTAGTACCAATTATGTGAAAAATAGCTTGTATGAAGTTTTTATTTGCATGTATCTTACTTAATTGGATCATTCTAGCATCCCAGAGCACTGCAAGTCCTCCTGAGGATCCCTGAGCATCAACAGCTGTGACTAACCCCCCTGGCCAGGCCTTTGCTGCTACTTTTTCCAATACTGCCAAATTACATTTTGTCTCCTGCAAAAAAAAGATTGCTGGTTTTTCCTCCATTAGCATATTTTTTAAAAGTCTACCTTTCTTTGGGCCGTTGAGCCCTCTAATATTCCATGATATCAACTTCATTGGGAAGGTTTGGGGTTGGTATTATAGTACTTGGTTAGCTTAGCATATCTGCCTGATTCAACCAAGACTTCACCTATCTTGATGGTTCGTTCTAAAGTAGTTTTCCTTCCTTGTTTTTTACTGTCTTTGGTGATGAACTTCCCATCCCATTGACTGCCGATTTGAACCCCTAGTGAGTATTTCTTTTGGGCTTTGTTGAGTACTTCCACTAGGTTGTCCACTTGTCTGTCAGGTATTTTGTCGAAATTCCCTGTTTTGCATGCTTGTTCTAGGCCCAGTATGTCTAGCTCACCTATGTCTATTGAATCCGTGTCCTCCTCCATGATTTGAGGTTCATGATAACTTCCTTCTCCTTCCTTCTCTTTACCTGTGCCTGGGTCCGTATTATCTATCTCCATTTATGGGGGGCTCTAGTTTTTGACGTGGTCTTGATGATGTTGCTTTCTTGTTCCACCTTCTTTTCCCCTGTTTTCGATTGGATCCTTCAGTCTTTTCCTGGTTAGATTCTTTTCTTTTGGAGGTTAAGAGATCCGGATCCTGCGGCTCTTTATTGGCCAGAACTTCAAAGCTATTGCTCGTAGAGGGCTTTGATGGATCCTTCTGAGCTAACTTTGTCGGGACTGCAGGTTTTTTATTTCCTTTTCTTTGATTTGTAACCTTTGTAAAACCGTCCGATGACTGGTTTTCCTGGTCCACTTGAGCCGGGGGAGTATTGTTTAACGGACAATCTCTATAAAGGTGCCCTAAGTCATGACATTTCCTACACCTAAAGGGTACATGCTCATAATAAATTAACTGGATCCATTCCACATCTTCATGAAAGAGACTTACTGTATCAGGCAGGGGTTGCTTCAGGTCCATATAGACTCAGATCCGTGCATATGAGGTGTATCTCTGCGTTTTTGTGTCTTCTGCTACCTTTACAAAGTCTCCCAATACTTTGCCGATCGCTTTGAGCGAATCTTCTTCCCAGTACTCCCATGGCAGCGAATATAGCCTGATCCATACCGGTGCCCAACTTAGATCTTCCTTATCCGGGTTGAATCGTTCGACCCATTCCCTGAGAAATAGTCTGGCAGAGTTGAAGAAATATGGCCCGCCCTCAAAAACTCTATTTCTATCTTCCAAGCAGTTGAAGACTACGGTAAAAAACGCCTTCGGCCCAAGATGTAAGGATATGTGTCCTTTTGGATGCCATTTGACATTGATCTAGGCTCTCAAGGCTTTCTCATTTGGCCAAATACCTATAAATTTACCTATGAGAGCATGATCTCTCATATATTGAATCCTGGCGTTGATTCGATGACTAGGTAACTCCACTTTTGGCCTGTACATGGCTACTGACTTACATGTAGATGAGCTCACTTTCGGCTTGTCTTGCTGTACCTGTTATGTCTGCTTCTGCTGACTATTGTCGTTATTCCCCTCATTATGCCCCTGTTCCTTTTCTGAACCTTCGCTGTACCCTGGCTGTTTGACGTTTGATGGAGGAGGCACCCCTCCTTCCCCCTGACGGGGGTTCATTATGCCCGTCTGCCAAAGCCTGCAGCCTGAGGACTGCTACGCTGCCGCTATCAGATCTGGTGGCTTCCGTCCAGAGGTCCTGCCGTTGCAGGTCTTCTCAGAAACCCTAACGTCGAGTCGCCGCCGATCAACATAGCATAAGACCGAATATCTAGTCATGCAAAAAAACATTATTAACCCTAATATTAGTATTAATAAAAATAAAAATGGCACATGGTATTAACCCATTGTATTCACCTGGAAGTAGCTTATTTAAATGGGAATTAAACCAAAATAGATTTATCTTTACTGTGGATCTACGAGAGGTATCAAATATTGTGATATGCAAACTAGCATAGAGTGAAAAAATATTTTATCCGATCAAGAGTAAAAATGGATGTTGTAATTTAATGTATGTTAAACATTTTAGCTTGGTTAAAATAAAAAAATAAAATAAAAATCAACTATTAATTTTGTTAATTTTTATAAATTACGAATAGTAATTTTTAAGCTCCAGGTTTATGATAACCCATGGTATGGACCCATGGTAATACCATGGTATTCATTTGAGCATAGACTATTTAAAGGGGAAATTCTATCATCTTAGATCCTTCTTAATTCTGGGTCTACCAAGTGCTCAGAGGGATAAATAGATTTCATCCCCCTAAGAGTGGTAGATGTGGAGTTAAGATGGATATAGGTTGGTTTTTATGATAATGAAGATATTAAATAGACTTAGGAAATTATATTTTAAAAACATCTTAAGGTGAATGGTTAAAGCATAGACATTGGACAAGTATATTTGTATACTTTTGTTTTAAACTGAAACAAATCCAGGGCTAAAAGGAATAGATTGATTGCACTAGTAATCCTTCTATAACTTTCCAACATATGCTAGAGTAAACAGATTGTAATTTGGGTAATTTTTCTAATCGCAAATAGGAACATACTTTTGTATTGGTAGGGTGGTTACGAGGTCCCTAGAAGTGATGAATTTGAATTTTTCTTGGTTTTATATATAGTATTAGGTTTTTTCTCATGCTTTCTGTGAATGGCACGGGTGAATTTTATCCTACACCCACTAGGTTGTCGATATGTAATTTAGGTAACTTTGATTTCAAAAGATATTTTAAAGAAATGCAATGATTTAATTTGTGTATTCAATAAACACAAGATTTTATAATTGAGTAAAATATTCGCCATGCCTGCTGAGAGATTCGCCAAAAACTTATATATACATATCATATTATTGATAAAATCGCCTTCCATTTTTCCTATATACCATGGAGTTTCGCCCATTTATTATACATATAAATTTAGGGGGGTTTCTTAAAATTTTCCCTGGTTTTACTCCACATTCTTGTATGATTGAGTTATATGCATTTGTGTGGTCAATATATATCTGGTCCTATATTGTTTATGATAATAGATCTATGTTCTTGGATAGTGTTATGCTACTTTGATTCTACAGGTGCTCTTTGAAGCTGGGTAGATGAGGAAGCGAGTGGCGAAGACCTATCAGAAGGGAGAGGAACTGAGCAAGGAACCAAGCGCAAGACAGAGTTTGGTCTCCTTATTCCTCTCTTATCTATTTCTCATAAAGGAAAACGAAAGTAGTTTTTAGTTTGTTTGTTTCTAAGGTAGCTACCAGCCTAAGTGGGACTAGTAGCTCTGCATAGACACTAGTTTTCTCGATAACAAATGGAAACTCCACTGGGGAGCGAATAGATTGTTTGTTTATCTACATTTGTTTACTTTATAAACTTACAGACGGAGCCTGAAGTCAAGCCAGCTAGCCTTCGAACAGCATTTGCTATGCAAGTGCAAGGTAGATCAATGCTGCTTCAGTCTATCTTCAGGTTTTGTTTATGAATTAAATAGTTGATTTACAAGCTCTCTAATTGCCCTTGTGGTGGCTCTAGTAACCTCCTTAGATCTACCCTGTGATTGAGTTACTAATTACCACTTGCCCGGCCTAAATCCCTGAACTGAGCTGCAAACTGTGACCCATAACCCAGTTAAAGTCTCGTCCCTGGTCCATCGCACTGTGCCTTCCTTGAAACCTGAATGCATCGCACTTCCTGAGTGTAGTAGGTGCGTTGCATTTCAGTTTCCATGTGCTACAGGTGTGCTGATCAGACCTCTTATGCTCTTAGATTTTGGCTTCTGTGTTCATTCTTTTCAGCTCTATTCAGGAGTTTTGCTGCCTGTAGTCAGTACACCTCTGTTGAAACCCCCTTCCTTGTCGCTATTCTGCCTCCATTGTGCAAAGAACTGTAAATGTTTTTATGTATTTTTGAGTCATTTGCAGTTGTCCTTTACAAAGAAGTAGCGTAATTGAACTTTCGTTTCTTGATTTGAAAGTGTCGCAAGTGTCGTTTTCAGTCATATGAGAGAATCTGATTGTTCTTGATAGTCGATTACACTATTACTCTTGTATTTGATTTGAATTAGTAGTTTTTCAAGAGTCGAAAGCAAGTTTTCAATTTCAAATAGCAAAGTGTCGTCATTGTCCTCATTTTGCCTTGAAAAGAAACTTGTTAGTAATGTCGCTTTGAAAAGTAATTCAGATTTGCGCTTAGCTTTCTTTTTATCATTCACACATTAAGAAGGCTGAAAACAAATACATGCATGTGCATTTGCATTTAGACTGTTTGTTGGTTTGATTTAGGACAAGTGCATATAGTGTGTGCTCTCTGCTCTTTTTTGAAAGAACGCCATCTCTCTTTCCTTAGTAGCTAGGATTTTCATTGCAAAAAGAAGATTAAACGAATGTTTATCATCTTAGATTTCATTTTAGGAATTGTACATCTACATCACGTGGTGAACCTGAAAGGCAAATTTATTAAGCAAGATCAACTATAAAATAAATTTAATGAATCTAAAAATGCTTTGGAACCTAACGCACAAAATTTAGAAGTCTAGGGTAGAGATGTATTCCGACGTCGTAAAGCCTGGTAACTGTTGTTTTCATTGCTAGTTGGGTGATTCCTCCACTTTGAGATGATAAGTGCCAGTATGGACTTGTGCTCCCACGTACCGTTGAGTATATATTAGGAGACCACAATAGGCTTTATCCTCTATCCATAGGAAGCCGTGTCTACCGCCCTATCGATTGCAATGCACTGAACACAACATTTGGGAAAATTGACTGCCATACCATAAAAAGTATTCTACAGTTTCGCGATTGGTTTGGTAATCCCTCTGTCTAGATTTCCAGAGCAGTCCCTTTCGTTCCTTTTCAGACTCCTTAAAGGAAAAGGTCCATCTGAGCACTTGTCACTTCAGGCTCATTAAAAATCAAAGGCGACTAGAGTCATCTTTTGTTTTTTCTCGAATCTTAAAAATTGAAAAAGAAAGTTGTGTCAAAGCATCTAAAATTCATCTAATTCGGAAACATACTTCCCCTTGATTTTTAGTTGATTGAGTAATCCGCAATCGTGGAAGAAAGTCAATTGAAACCCTGTCGTTCGCGGAGGCTTACGACTCAACCGTCTTTGTCTCTAGAGTCGAAACTGTTACGAACAAAGCAAACTCATTTAACCGGTTCCAAATCCCCTGGTAAAGTTAGAACAAGTGTTCGAACACCATCGGAGATTACAGTTACTCCAAACATTTATGGTATCCCTGCCTTTACAGAAGAAGTTCAGTAGCCACCAAAGGACAGTAGAACTGATCCTAGTGTGAAGGTAAACACTTGTATTATTGAACCAGCTCCATCTACAGCTGATTCGGAAGGTGTTATTCCCCAAGCATCTGTCACTATAGATTCTATACCTTCTTCGGCACCAGAAATATTTTACGGACCAGACAGTCTACCTCTTCTACTTTGGTCTGATTGCTATAGAAGAGATTGTGGAGGATGCTCCATCTAGTACTCCATCGCGATTTGGGGTCGAGATCACTCTATATCCTTCTTCATCAGAAATTAGTCTACCATCATCGAAAGCTCCTGTAGAATTGCTAGGCAATCTTTTGGATAGACTAGAAATGTCTGAACAACCGTCGACATCTAGGACTGTGTCATCCGACACAGCGACGACAAAACTTCCTGCTGTCACTCCGACAATGTTCGCCGGCATACCATCTGTCCCAACTAGCTCTCAATCGCTAGAAGGAGCCCACTTAGGGGCTATTTCAACAGTATGGTCCGTTCCTGTTTGTTCATCCAGAATAGTAGCCGGGAACTCTTATGTTGAGTCTCAACAAATTGATCCTTCAGGGTGTCAATTTGGGCAGTCTGATCCTCAAAGGCAAACCATTCCTTTAAGTACCAGATTTCCGTTGTATGGGGGGCAATATACCCTTTCATTGTCTCCTCCAGGAGGGCAACCATATGAGAGTTCACAACAAAATTCAGGTTATGCTGGGCTTACATCTAGCGGTTGGGTGCTAATACTACCTCAACAACCAAGAGTTGTATATTCAATGCAACAATGTTTACCTATGTCAAATATACCAACCACGCCGGCTGTTGTGATGGTGTCGCAAATACAAGTGTTTTCTGTTGTATGCCAACCTCAGGTTTCTCAGGTTGTAATGCAACAACCTATTGTCCCCGCGACTCAACCACAATCGCCAACTAGTGGAATGAAACAGGCCCAAACGGGTACAATTACCCCTCATCTTGGTCAAACGGTTAGTATTGGACAACAACACATGGCCTCGCAACCATGGCTGGTGCAATACCAACAACCGCAATTCCAACAAGTATACCAAGGATCTGAGAAACAAATCTTTGCAAATAGTTGGCAGTCGTATATTCAAAATGGTCGAAATCAACCATTCTACAATGGTTATGCCCATCAACCTTACCAAAGTTACCAGCATCAAATGCACTATGCTGGTATGCAAAGACCAACCGCTCAGGCGATTCCATCTTATCCCTGGTATGCTTCGCCAAACCTGAGTCAACAGTTACCCTTCGTGGCAAATTTAGAGTTACCAGATCTAAATCGGTTAACGAACAATCCAATTGCTTACGCCCCTTGGTGGCTAGCGATTCCGCATAAACTTCCGTCATATATTCCTAAGTTTAATGGAAATCCAGGTGAAGACCCATTGAATCATGTGATGACATTTCATCTGTGGTGTTCATCAAACACCCTAAACGATGATTCGATTAGGCTTTGCCTTTTTCAAAGGACGTTAACTGGTCCGGCAGAAAAGTGGTATATCAAGTTACCCGGAGCTTTGTTTGACAACTTTAGTGCCCTAGCCACAAACATTTTAACCCATTTTCAATTACCAATAAGGTACGAAACGAGAACAGAACTTCTTACCAATTTCAAGCAAACAACAACCAATCACATATCCGATCATATTCATGAGTGGTGACGTCATTGTAGAATGGTAAAAACGTATGTTCCTGATCAGGTTTTAGCTGAATGGTTTATTAAGTCATTATTACCTTCCATTACAGAAGATGTGGAAAAAGGACAAGTCGTCACTGAAGAGCAAGTTATTGCTCGTGTGCAATATTTAGACTTGATTTATACTTAGTCAAGCATGCTCTACGATAAAGTCCCTGACGCTCCCAGACCGGAATTTTTCGTCCCTCCTCCTCCTAAATCAAACAATGACTCTCATGCCGGCGATGGCATGATTGGTATGACAGACACGAAATCCACAAAGGCTACATCTAAAAAGGCCCGTAAGATTTCTAGTCAAAATGCAAAAGAAGAACTTCTCGCCTCGGAAGTAAATGCCATCTCAAATGATAAAGGTAAAGAAACCAAGCAACCAGGAGGCAAGAAGAAAAACAAAGGGAAGAAGAAGAAACAGGAGGAACCATCACCTGAAAATTCTTCTGCAAACCCTACTGGAGATAGGAAACCAAAAAATCCATGCTTAATATGTGATGAGGATCATTGGACAAAAAATTGTCCACATAAAGCCGAGCTTAAAAGATTCTTCAAGAATTCAAACACCTCGGCAGTATTGACTGATCCGTTTCCAAATCCAGGAACAAATCTGGTTGCTAGTGAAAATGCTTCCCCGTCCCAAGTACTGATGTTGTCGGTTTTGAAATAGCAAAATGATGATTTGATATCGACGAAGAATAAAGATTACGAGAATCCACAGCTGTCGAACAACAAGGATAAAGATCAACCTAGTAGTTAGACAACAACTTCAACAGAAGTTGCACCGCCCATCATTCTAGAGCTAACAATAAAACTGCCAAAGGGAGTAGTACACAAGTCAACATTTAATCCTCGTGCCAGAGCAACACAACATTATAATATAGTGGAAGATCTGGCCCAATCGCCATCCGCTATGTCGACACTTGAGGTACTGCAAAATTGTCCATCCCAAAAGCAGGCTTTATTATCAGCTATAGATGGGATAGACCCAAAGGATTCTAATCTTGTGTCCTTTAATCATAAAGGATATGACCCTCAATTACCAGCTCAACTAGCTTTCCACATTCAAGTGAAAGCCCTCAACAAAAGTGTTCATTGAACAATTATTGATGAGGGGCCATCTACATGTATTATGTCCATGAGTTGCTGGAAAACTTTAGGATCTCCAACCTTGTCAAGATCTTCGACGACATTAAAAGCATTTGACGGAGGAACGTATACCCCATATGATATTCTAAGTAGCTTGCAAGTTGAACTAGGGGGGAAAACAATAGAAATAGATGTCGAAGTAATTGACGGAAACCTCGATTACAACATTCTACTGGGAAGACCATGGATATATGCTATGGTTGCAGTTGTGTCAGCCTACTTTAGTAAGATTGCATTTCCTTTTCAAGGAGGAATTACAATCGTCGACCAACAAACATTTCTCCCCAATAGTTCCCAAGTTACGGGAAGCATTCCTATAATCCATGGAAGCCCCCATACGCTTCAAAATATCGGAGTAGGCCTACTAAAAGACCCTATATTAATGGGGACTTTTGCCCTCCCACCTCCAATCAACCTGGCGGAAGTAGTGATGGTAGGAACTTGCAATATGATATCTTTGATTCAAAAGATCTTAGGAAACGATATTAAGACGGATCATCCGCAGGTATTCCCTCCAAGCCCAATAGAAATTTTGTAGCAATCAATGCTTTCGGCATGGGAGGCAGACCCAAATCAATGCTCATCAAGAATTTGGATAGATAGGTCTAAGGAATATGGCACCCCTTCAGATCCTTGGTCGCAAGTGCATTACACCGACAAAGGAATTGTTCAATCAATGGTAATTGAAGGGGCGCCATGGGAAGATTACCACCATCGTTCCCATCTTCCGGATTGTAAAGAAGATACTCCTGATGACCTTCATCATCCATCAATTTTTGATTTCCTATCAAACACTGTAAACATGGTGGATTCCAAGTGAAACTTGTCCAATTTTGAACAGACTATCGCCATAAATATCTCGACCAAAACAGATGTTGTAGAGAATATTTATGTTGGCAAATGTTGTTCTCCATCAGAACTGGAAATATATAACGCTCTTTTTCACAAATTCAGAGATGTCTTTGCTTGGTCATATGATGAAATGCCAGGCATTGACTCGAGTATAGTTGAACACGAAATCAAGATGTATCCAGATGTCAAACCAGTACGACAACGACTACGGCAGGTGCACCCCAAGAAAGTCGTTGCCATAAAGGCAGAAGTTGAAAAGCTTCTCCATGCTGGTTTGATTTACCCGGTTCCTCTAACCGATTGGGTATCGAACATTGTTCCTGTAATGAAAAAACAAGGAACAATTAGAGTGTGCGTCGATTGCAGGGATGTAAATCAAGCTTGTCCAAAAGAAAACTACCCTACACCCTTTATTGACCAGATAATTGATGAATGCGCCGGATGTGAAATCTTTTCATTTATGGATGGATTCTCTGGGTATAATCAAATAAATATCCACCCACAAGACCAGTCAAGGACTGCATTTATTTGTCCGTGAGGCACATTTGCTTATCGCAAATTACCCTTTGGTTTAAAGAACGCAGGGGAAACATTTCAGAGGGCAATGAATTATGCCTTCCATGACATCAAAAACATTGTTCAATCATATCTCAATGACCTTCCGTCTCATTCGTGAAAGTGGACCGATCAACCACAGCATTTGAGAGCGATATTTCTACGTTGTCGACACTACAAGATACGACTCAATCCACACAAATGTGTGTTCTGTGTCAGTTCTAGTCGTTTACTTGGCTTTGTAGTCTCAAAGGATGGGATTCATCTTGACCTATGTAAGGTTCAGGCAATCATAAATTTGCCTCCACCTTCAAATTTGCTTCAGATTCAGAAACTCCGAGGGAAAGCAAACTTTCTGAGGAGGTTCATTCCAAATTATGCTGAACTTGCGAAAGGTTATACATGTCTATTGAAAAAGGAAGTGCCCTTCGTCTGGGATCAGGTCGCGCAAGCTTTCTTTGATGCTTTAAAAGAATCCCTAATGAAAGCATCATTAATGTACGCTCCTGATTATCAAAAATACTTTAACCTGTATCTGGCTGCAGCGGATACAACCATCGCAATGGTTTTAGTTCAAGAAGACAACAGAATTGAACATCCTATATATTATTTAAGTAGGAACTTAAATGATACAGAAAGCAAATATTTCTATGTTGAAAAACTGGCACTCGTAGCTGTTCAAGCAATACAGAGATTTCGACACTATATCCTCTTTCGAAAACTACCGTTCTGTCAGATTGCAACCCCATGACTTACATATTGTCGCGACAGTTGCTGGGGGGAAAATATTCAAAATGGATAGCAATTCTTCAAGAGTTTGATCTGGAATTTGTAAAATCCAAATCGAAGAAATCCCTGGTATTCGCGGAATTACTATGCGATCTCCCATCGTCGTCCAACGATGAAACATCCGAAGAAACCAGCGTGGATGAATCTTTGTTTCTGATATCTTCAAGCGATCCATGGTATGGAGATATAATCATCTATCTCCAAACCCAAAAATATAGGCCTAATACCTCCCGCTCGGAACCAAAACGTATTTGATACCAATCAAAAGACTACATGATCGTCGGTGATACGCTTTACCGTCGTGGTGTCGATACAGTTCTGAGAAGGTGCCTCACCCATGAGGAGGCCAAAAAAGTCCTGAATGATTGCCATTTAGGCGCGTGTCGGGGGCATGAACCTGGTTACGCTACAACACAAATTTTTTTACGAGCAGGATACTTCTAGCCAACAATGTTCAAAGATTGCATAACCGCAGTCAGAAGTTGCCATGCATGTCAAATTTTTGATAGCAAAACCAGAAGACCACCTGCACCTCTGCAGCCAATAGTTGTTGTTGGGCCATTCGCCAAATGGGGCATTGATTTCAAGACATGTAACCCCACCTCGACCGAGGGGCATGGGTATATCATAGTCGCGGTAGACTATTTTACCAAATGGGCTGAGGTGATGCCTACATTAGACAACACTGGTGAAACAACTGCCCTTTTCTTTTTCAATCATGTAGTCGCCAGATTCAGCATTCCACAGGCTATAGTCACAGATCATGGATCGTATTTTCGCAATCACATGATGGTTGAATTGGCTGCCAAATTAGGGTTGTCCCATGACAGCTCTACTCCATATTACTCACAGGCCAACAGACAAGTTGAAGCAATCAACAAGGTCCTGAAGCAGATGCTGCAAAGGATGATTGGAGTCCACAAATGGAGTTGGCACCTGATCCTGTACTCGGCCTTGTAGGCATACCGAACATCGGTAAAGAATGCAACCAGGTCTACACCCTTCCAATTGGTGTATGGCCTAGAAGCAATCTTACCAGTTCAATGTGAAATCTCATCCCTCAAACTCACAATCGACCTTCTCCCCGGAACTTCAGAAGAGGAGGCTCGTTTCTTGGAACTAATCCAATTGGATGAAACCCATCGTGATGCCGCTTTGGCTAATGAAGCCCATAAGAAACGAGTCAAGCCGCAGTTCGACAAGAATGTCAGACCCCGTGTCTTCTCAGAAGTCTACTTGGTCTTACTTTACGTCCAAGAATCCGATAAATTGGGAGCAGGTAAATTCAAGTCTTTATGGATGGGCCCCTATATTGTTAAACATGTATTAGCAAAAGGAGCCTACGAGTTAATGGATTATGATGGGATTCTGTTGGCGCAGCCCTGTAACGGGTTGTACCTTAAGCGTTACTACGCATGATGCACTGTAGTAACCCATATGCTTTTGTTACATTTTTGTTTTCGCTAGGGGTAATCATTTTGGTCAAGTAATCCACTTTTTACATTTGTCACAGATGTCGAACCTATTGGAATATTTTTTTGGATATGCCGATGGAGCGAGTCGTAGTTCACGGAACCTATCTTCTGCGGCCTGGGCCATTTTTTATCCAAGCGGCGAGTTAGTAAGTTTCAGAGGAGTATGTATTGGTCGGTCAACAAATAACATCGCTGAATATAGCGCGTTGATAGAACTTCTCTCTGATGCCATCACCCATGGCATACACCAACTTGTCGTCAGGCTAGACTCACAGCTCGTCATACTACAACTCACTGGTATCTACTCCATCCGAAATCCAGCTATCTATGGCATGTTCCTAAGGGTCAAGATTTTGGAAAGGAAATTTGATTTTATTCAATATCAGGATATTTCCAGAAACTTAAACACATTAACAGACTCATTAGCAAAGTATGTGTTAGATAGACATTTGCAACATTTATAAAAAGAAGCATTTCATCAATATTTGCATCAGGATCATGTAACATAACCAAAATAAAACTCCGAAAATCAAAAATATATATAATTGTTTATGGTTTACACATAATGTTCTGTAACCAAGACAAAAATTGGTCAAGTGACCCAAAACTCAAAACGTTAGGGGGTACCCTAGTCTAATGATGCTGGTGATAACAAGTCATTGCCTGTGCAATCATGTGTAAAAGCCTAGTCCATCGACTTGGCACGCCATAGTATGTCGCTGCAACCTCAGAGGCAGCTCGTGAGTCCTCACATCTGGAATACCGAGAGTGAGGCCCTCGACCTGATCCTATAATGCTGAAAGAGTCTCGGCCACATCGAGGTCGCGAAGGATAGCCCTTCCCACAGCCTCTCCTGCTGGAGCGGCAGCTGGCACTCTCAGGCATACTACTGGCCGAACTCGTCCAACATCTGCATGAGCACATGAGTTCTGATTAGTCTTGACAGAATAAAGCACAAGGATATTATAAAGAGAAATGATAAACAAAGATATGGTCAAAGAATTTACCAATGGCATCCCACTGCTCGCCAGCCGGCAATACCAAATCCGGGTCACCCCGGAAATCCATACCAGCATATGAATAATCAGAAAAAACCATCTCCTGACGATCAAACCACCCGAAGAAGGTATCAGAAAAGGAAACCTGAGATTGACCAGCATGTCTGGACATATGGTCGACCCATCTCCGCATCCGTGGCTCAGTCGGTGGAGGTAAAACAAGTGAAATATACTGCGGCTGCATCAGCGGGATCTTTTCCAAGGCAAAAGCAGTCAAAATAGAACCATATCCAAATTTCTTCAATCTTCCATTTTTCACCTTAGTCAATTGTTCTTTCATCACAAAGAGTACTGCATCACACCATTTGAACACCTTTGGTTCAAGGCATTCTAAGGCATACTGCATATAAGACCGGTTGGCCACATGAAGAGCTGCACTACCAGCCATTCTAGCAAAATTTTACAGAATGGTCCTCAAGGGCCTGTCAGTGACATCTCGGATGTTGATCTTGCCGTCCTTACTCAGCTAAGATCCCTCTCTGCAATACCTGTGAATGTAATCTCTCACAGATTCACCACCACGAGCCGAACCTGATAATGAGATAGGGGCACCCTGCCTCGATAAGCCGGTCAAAAAATAGATGTCCACGATAGTTAAGGGGATAGATTTGCACCTAATCTGGAACACATGGCTGGTAGGATCATAGGCATCGAGAAAATACTGCAACAAGTTGATTTGTTGCCTCATGCTAGAGATGCGGAAAAACTTGAACAGGCCACAGTTCCGCAGTGCATTTACCGTAACCGGATCATGTAAAGCAAGAATGTCCTCTCCTTCATGCTCATGTTCTTGCCATGTAACAGGGATTTTGCTCCAATGAATCTCCAAAATCAAACAAGAGAAGAGTTAGATCCTGATTTGGTGAAAAACAGGCAAAAATTTCCATGAAAAACTGTGCGCAATTTCCCTCCTTGCGTCCATCGCACCCCCAGTAGTGTTCTGGGTGCATTGCATGCTAACTGGCCAATGGCCAGGCCAACATGCAATGCACTTTTCGATATAGAAAGGGTGCGATGGAGCCAGGGTGAGTTTTTCAAACCCCAGGGGCTCAGAAAAACCAGAAAACATGCTCAGAATTCAAAAAGGAAAGAATGAAACTGAAGAGCTCAGGTTTAGCTCCTACCTGGTCTAGACGGCACCAAGAATTTTCCATAGAATCTCCCGGAATTAGCCAGTGAAAATCAAGGGGGAAAGCACCTCCAAAGCTCCAACAAACCAAAGTTCAAATGAAATGGTAAAATGAGAGGTAAAAACCACTTTTAAATTACTTTTCACGTAATTGAAGTAAAATATTAGAGTTTTGACTCATTTTTCAAACATATATTGCTCATTTCTAACTAGTTTGATGAAGCAATTGAGCATGCAGTACAACCTTTGAAGGGACAAAGTTATTAATGGTAAAATCAAGAAAATCAATCACCGTTATATCGAGCAGTTTTAACGCGAAATTCAAGCTTGTTAAAAAAATAAACATAAGCAATGAGCAAATGTTCCTCCAGAGTTTAAGCTCATTAAAAAATGAACCAATTTCCGGTAAATAACCATCGTGAATGTATTATCATCAGCCTTTGAAGCCTTGGTCATGTTCTCATCATCACCTCCACTCTGTATTGGCCGATCATTCGCCTCCATTTGATTGTTTACCCTTTTTGAGGAACAGCTCCGAAGAGTGATCCTGTTAGCCATCCTTGTGACACTGTCGTGATTGGAAAATTCCAAACCTTACCTGGAATCAGCTGCTACCCGAATCTATCACTTGTTCCTCAAAAAACGAGTCTCCTTTAAGCTCTTTTCAACTGACTTGTAAAATATGAAAAGATTGCCGAGCCATTGGCCTCTCCAGCTCGTTAAAGTGACCGGAAGTGCCATCCCTCCTTTAGATTTTAATATTTTTGGACCTGAGGGATTATTACACAAAAAGATCGAGCGCTTGTTTTGTTCGGCTCATTAAAATTACCGAAATTCATCCCTTTTGTATTATTTTATACCTTTTCGGACTTACGGGATTATATGACGAAAAAGTATTTTTAGAGTTTCCTTTACGTCCCTTTTAAGAATCTCTAAAATTGAAAAGGACTGAGTTATGTTTGTTGTTAAACTTGTTAAAACCGAATAGCGACAAACTTGTCCATAATAGACAAGAACGAGTTTCACTATCGCTAGGCTTGTTAAAACATAGCGATGGGTTTGCCCGTAGGGAAAATTATAGAACAAACACATGTTATCCTCCTCAAGCTTGGAAAAAATAAAGAGGTACTTGTCAGCAATGATTGGGGAAAATTTGGGAAGAAAACTTGAAGAAACTTTGTTGGTAGCAAGTCGCTCTTGAACATGACACTTTCACTCCACATCCGAGTCGGGTTGGGTTGTTCCATTCACTGGTCACATCACCATGGTTCCGTCACACCATCCATATTTGGGGTTAATGCTACCAATCCATCATGTCAGTGTCGTCGATATGTTCAAGAGAAGTCGCTCAGAGAATTCACCCGTGTCTCATCTGCTGCAATACATTCACGCTCCATTCTTTCATGACCGCCACCCTGAACCTTATATCACCAGATCATTTTCAACTCCATTAGAATCATTTGCTCAGTTCTGTGTCATTGATGTGGGATTCACTAAGGCCCTCCTATGATAGATCGCTTCTTGTCGACATCAGCACATTATCCAAGAAGTTGATCTAGGAACAACCCTTTCAGTACTTTGAAGCTTACATGCCTCAATGGCAAGTTTCTCACTTCCAGTGACAGGTTTACATCAATGGCCTTCGACCAAAATATTTTGCGTGGTGTTCGACGCCAATTCACTTATTCACACCACGTGAATTGTACTGTAGTACCTTGAGGGTCATCATCATTATCGGTGATTCCTCTCATGCTTGTTAACAGCTTACATCATTGGCTGGTAATCAGGCGATGTCTTTCCATGTTCGACTCCAGAACATCTCTCACATGGATCGACTTGTAATTTGAGTGAAGATCGAACGAGATTGAAGACCCCAGATCTAGTTTCATCCATCTGGCCACGATATATATTTAGGAAAATAAAGACATCAAATGTACATCATTGTTGCAGAGATAATCATCCAATCTAAGGGATGATGGCTCTACCAGAATCATCAGTCTACACTCAGACGATTGTCTGTCTCATGTACATGAAATGGATTTATGAAGCTGAGCATGGGAATGCCCACCTCAGCTAGATCATGAAAATATTATGAAGATAATGTATTGTATTGTATCTTATTACAAGTTGCCTTCCAACTTGAAAAAACTTCAGATCCTCATGATAAAGCATTTCACCCGACATCAAAAGATTAACGACCTCATGCTTTAGGGGGCAACTGTTATAGACATTTTTGGGCACTACAACCCCAATCATAAATGTCCATAAATCAAGGGCTCCTAAGTCCCTAAAGGTGTTGTTCCAACCCCTAAAAGAACAAGGTCAATTGATTACAGCATCTCCCAGAAGTTCTCCATGAAAAACTACTCAGAACTGGTCAAAACTGGACCATTTCACCTGCTCCATGGTCAAGGTGCGTTGCATCCCACCTGAATACACACAGTAGGTGTGATGCATGTTGAAAAGCCCTTCTATGGGGTGTGATGGGCGAGAGTGTACAAATGGCAGGGTCAATCCGCAAGGTGGAGGATCATGGAATCTTCCAGAAACTTCTCCTGTGACACTTGCCTCTCTGCATTCGCCTAGGGATGAGTAAGAGATCATCAATCTCCAAGTGGAATCAAGAACTATCAGATAGAGGACACTAATCAAATCTCAAAAGCTGACTCATTCCCCTTGCAAACATCTATATATGGATCCCTCATCCCAGAGATCCAGAGGCTGGAATTTTGTATCTTGTAAGGAAGTGCTCTTGGTTTCTTGGTGCAATATCATAGTGTTGGGTGATCTAAGCTCTTCATGAGGTGAAGAAGGGCTTTCTTGCTGAGAGGATGATGCTGGGTCAGAACAATTAGTTGTAATCCTCTTTGCTCTTTCTTGATTATCAATAAAGTTATTCAAGTTTTACTCCACATTCTTGTATGATTGATGTTATATGCATTTGTGTGGTCATATATATCTGGTCCTATGTTGTTTATGATAATAGATCTATGTTCTTGGATAGTGTTATGCTGCTTTGATTCTACAGGTGCTCTTTGAAGCTGGGTAGACGAGGAAGCGAGTGGCGAAGACCTATCAGAAGGGAGAGGAATCGAGCAAGGAACCAAGCGCAAGACAGAGGTTGGTCTCCTTATTCCTCTTTTATCTATTTCTCATAAAGGAAAACAGATGTAGTTTTTAGTTTGTTTGCTTCTAAGGTAGCTACCAGCCTTAGTGGGACTAGTAGCTCTGCATAGACACTCGTTTTCCCGATAACACTACTCTATTACGGCAATCGTTTTGTGAGATACCACTCACGGGAAGAACTAAATCCTTTTGACTTTTTACTAGTGCCCACTAGTAGGAAGCACCAACTCCTTCCTTTTGTAGAAACTTGTCCATCTTACGAGAAGCAACATGTGAAGCACCAACTTCACAGATTTGTTGCAAGCACCAAGTTGCAGCTGCTTGGTTTTATGCAAAAACCAACTTGCCGGAGGCACCAACCCCCAAGCCTTTGTAAGAAGACACTAGTGATGGAAGCACCAACTTTCTATATACGGGATCCAACCCACAGTCAAATAGGAAAAATGTTCACTGTAATTGGTAGCAACACTGCCTGATATCAGCTTTGTTCGCTTTAGCCCTTGTCCCACACATCATTCTCTGTCCTCTGCTCTCAAAAACATGCATTCAACACTTTCTCATTCTCTTCTCACTCTATAGCATTCCATTATACCCATCATATCCCACACAAATTTATGTAAAGACCACAACATCATACTTGTCTCATCCCTCTATCCTCAACATCCTGCTTTCACCTCTCAACCCCTTCTATTTCACATGATCTATCTTGAATTCTCACATAAGACAAGATCACTCATCCTTCTTCTTCTGCATAGGCACCATCAACATCTTCTCAAATAGTAGCACAACCTCTGACGTGGTCTCTTTGTTCTTCTTAGGCACTCTCATCATTTCCCTCTAGAACAGGCTCACTTGGCCTCACAACAATGCACTTACACCCACTAAGCTCTCTAGATAGCTCTAACACGACAATTTTGCTTTCCCCCACATTGCCCAATAATGATCCTCTATTTTGTTCCTTTACTGCACTCTGCTCGATGCTGCCTTTGCTGCTTGTTTCCACACTACCTGAGTGTACCTCTACATGGCTCTCCATTTTGTTGTTGCATATGACTAGGCCACTCTTACCTCATTAACCACTTTGAATGGGAATCTAAGTGATCTCCATACTAAGAATTAATTCTCTATCCACTTGAACACTTCAACCAAGCACTATCCATGCTTATCCATGGCTCACAAAGCTTGACTATACTCCAACATGGCTTCTCTAATCTGTATTCAAATCAAGACACACCCAATAGCCTTCCCTGTGCATCGTGGCCCTTGTCACCTTGAACCAGAGATCTTTGATAGTCACTATTACTCCTATGACAAACTCTCCTACGTGTTCATGGTCCTTTCTTCTGACTCAACCATCCTTTAACTCCTCTATCCTGAAATATCAGAGATCCACTCATCATAACTTTTATTAAAACAATGTTAAGATATTACAATATTTTGAAGTGTGTTTAACTCCTTATTTATTAGCCCCCATCACTTGCTCTTTCACCATGGGACTGAGAGCTATGACCGAGGGCATAGAACTTAAGTGTTAAGGCCTTCACGATCCTATTGGGGGCCTTTATCCCTATGTATTTTCTCTTCTACCCTTGGTTCATTTATCTTCTCATCCAGGAACTAATACATCGAAACCTCTTCATTTTGTAACTTTTCTCAAAATTCAATTACGAAAGATTTCCGAAATTTTGACCTCTGAAATAATTCCCTCATGACATCACATAACACTAAGGTGCTAGGCCCTTTCTCTACACTTAGTTCTTTGGATTTCCCTTTACCAAGACCGATTCGACATTGGAATCTCCTAGGCGTCATAATTTTTTCAAATATGCATTTATACAGAGTTACAAAACTCCGGGCTCCGATATTCTCCTTAGAAATTAGGAGTTAATCCTGCTCTATGCACTTTGTTCCTTCGGTCCCCATGACTAAGTGCCACTTAATGTTGAAGCCCCTTTCATCACTCCATGTGGCACCTCCTTAGTGGTGACACATGTCATCTTGATTTTCCCCATTATGGGACAAACAATGACAAATCAAATTGTGACGTGTCCAATGTACTGCCACATCACACTACTGTCATCTTCCATGTGAGCTCTTCAGGTCCAATCACCTACTACCAAGTGGCGAATTGAAGGAGAGAGAAAAGGTCCTTGGTTCTTTGGTTTTGCATGAAAATTCCTTAGTAAATCCCCTTCCTCGCAAGACTTGGCGCTTTCAAAGAATTGCATTCATAAAAACTTACAAGGTTTCAAAAACCCGAAGTTATGAACATCTAAGGTTTTTCTTCCTCCCATATATTTTGTTGCTTTGAAGTTCTGATATGACCTGCTTCGACATTCATCCTTCCAAGTTTCTTGGGCTTCCACCTTTGATATGTTTCCTTCTTTGCCCTTTAAATATCAGATCCTGAAATTCGGCCCTACTCCTTTCAGGTCTCTTTTAAATAGACTAGAGAGGAAATAAACCACCAAGGTTTATATTTCAAGCCTCTCCAATATTAGGTTCTAAGAATCGGCTCCTGAAACTCCAACCATCTGAAATTATGACCTCTCGAGGTCTCAATATGGCAACTTGCTCTAATATTTTGACTTACTTAGAACTAACTTCGGCAGTCAATAACTTTTTATCTTGATGGTCATTCATGGGCTTCCACATACCATTGTAAATCTATTTCAGAGCACCTTCCAATGGAGAAGGTCCAATGTAGGCTTTGAGCCCATTTTCTGCCTGAAAGATGCATCCAAATTCTCTTCCATTCTTTCCATCTTGCCTCTTCTTCTTCTACCTAGAATCCTTAACTCCCAACCACCATAGTCATCATTTTATGGCTTCTCCAACAATCTTGATACTATGATGATTATCTAGATAGCACTACAACACCCATGGGACTCTCCCCGAGCTTGACACATCAAGCATATCAATGGCAGCCCGATCACCATTATAACTAAGATAGGGAACATCAAAGCCAACATCTACTGCCACAAACATCTATGCTAGTCCGGATGACATCAATGCCAACACTCCTACCAATACTTAGACAATGACAACTTCTCAACACATATCCCAGCATGATTTTTGACATCAATGCCAACACACTTGCATCAAATAGACATTCATACAATGCCAACTGTCCAACAAGGTTTTTCATAACCAACCAATAATGGCTCACGATGCATATAGAGCTTTAAGTTAAGGCGCCTTTAGATAAAGTAGAATCAATAATTCAAGAATATATAAAGAAGGAATACCATCACCTAATATACTAATGTGGTTATATGCCATGTGTGGTAGTATTTTCTCCATTATGGTGTAGAATTTCCTTTTTGTTTCTTATTTACCTCATACCTCACCTTTCTCTCCCTTCATTCAACATGAAGGAGGACGCTTTAAATATATAACCTCATGGCATTACTTTCATCCTCAACTCTAATACTACCATTCACCTTCATGTCCATAATACCAATGTGAAGGTAGACATGGATTAATTGAGGTTCAAACATCAATTTTGAAGGGTTTAAATTTGAATTCTATTATTTTGTACCCTTTTATAGGTGTCCTCGTGGATATAAATAAAACAATAGATGTTCACAAGAAATCTTTATATCAAAAGGCTAATTAAAGCTTCACAAGAAAATTATTTAGACTAATGGAAAAATGAGAAATTGAACATAACCTTGATTGGGAGATTCTAAATTCCCAATTAGTTATATCACTTTGATAATGACAGATCAAACTGTTTGAAAATAAAATAAAATAGTAGGTACTTGGGAATTTAAAGGCCAAATCTAGCAATAAGCCTCCAAGCTTCAAGAAGATTTACAACTCAGAGATGTCTAACTAAAATAGACCTTATTTATAATAAGATGTAGAGAATTTCTTGATGTAATGTCAACAGTGACCTAGCCTAATGAAACATATAAAATCATGAACTACCTAAGGTATATATGGATAAACACAACTTCTAGGTGGCATTGTTATCTAATTTCATATTTTCACTAAAATTGGTAAAAGAACTTAACATATGTTATGGTCAAAGTTATCTTTCCTAGAGGATAAAATATAAAACCATAGTAGTAATTTTAGCTTTGAGTATAAATAATATCCCCTATATTATCAAATTTGGATTGATAAAGAAAAATTTAGAGCTAAAAACTATGAATTTTGATCCTTAGGTGTCACTATAAAGCTTTCTACAGCTCAAAATTGGGTTTTAAAAGCATCAATATAGGTTTTCAAAAGTGTAATTTTCAATTCCAAAAATGTTGACTACAAAAATCTTGATATCCTATTCCCACAATATTTGTGTGTCTATGTGTGTGTGTGTGTGTGTTATCCATGATGTAATTATTTTCTTATCAGACTGTATGGCTTCATTTTTCTTGCAAACAATTGAATTAGAATAATAACCATGGGGCTAAGAGTAAGTTATATGACAAATATAAGTGTTAATGTATTGTTATGAATCAAATACTATTTATTTCACTTATTGCTTATTTAGAAATATAATAGGATCTAACATGTGAGTATTCACACCTCCCAATTATTAGGAAATCTATCAAAAGTCAGTTGGATTCCAAGAAGAGACAAATTTTCAAGGGACAATTATCACAATACTAAACCTCCATATTCTCCAAGATTTCGAACCAGGAAAGATAGTATGATGGGAGATAAAGGTCATGTAGTGGGGAAGGAAAGAGGAATCCGTGACAGAAAGACAATCTAAGAAAAGGGGTTCTAGTGTGGAAGAAAAGACTGAACCTTAAGGAAGGAGACAAATTTTTTCACATTGAACTGGAAGGATGTTGCTAGGGTCTAAGGAGGAATAATATCAATACTAATAAATATTCCTAACAGAAGGGAAACCTGAGGCTCAGGGGGAATTACCGATGCAATATTTTATTTGTATGGGACATGCATTCTTACTCCTATTGTATTTCCCAATACTCATATAAGCGAGTTCCTTTAGAGATTTTTTTTTCAACCATATTATGAATGTATAAGTAGTGGAGCATATAACTTATTAAATGTATTCCTATTAAATAACTAATCTCTGACATGAATCTAGTTATTCTCAAATATTCTAATTTTAAGATAGAATTATTTCTAATATTATTGTAAAACAAGAAAATGAGTAGGATTTGTTAGGCCAATACAAAAGGATAACTTTATGATAACCCTTAACAAACAAAATCCCTACTCATTATGTAAATAAAAATCCTTGGAGGAGTCGATGCAAAAACCTATAGTATAGGAGTCTTACAACTAACTACTTTAGCATTAGGGATTTCTTCAAATTAGTCTCAGCTTAAGTTGGCTAAGTGCTAGTGTGGAAGGTCTAGGATTTAATTAAAAATAGGGTAGGATAATGAAGGTTTGAGGATGAAAATAACAAAGACCTTCTTTTAATAAATGGAGAAATAACTAAGCAATAAACTATCTGGAGGAAGTTTAAAATTCAAGAAATAAATTGGGAAATAATACATATGCATTAACTACGAGTTATAAAAGACATTTTATCCAAAACCCAATGAGTAGAATATTCATGAAAATACACTAATTTTAACATTTATGTTTGTACATGGATACATAGCTCAATCACATCATGCAGGTAGCTCAGGAAGAAGATAATAATAAAACCTAATGCAGGTAGCTCAATCACATCATGTATAGGAGGACCTATTGAAGAATACATGTATACTTAATTATTGTACAAAACTATGTAGTAAAAGATCATTGCATATTATAGAGCTTAGTAATTACAGAATCAGAATCAGGACACACACACGCAAAGATATGTGTGTGTGTGTGTGTGTGTGTGTGTGTGTCCCAATACAAAAATTAATCCATTTGTTACTATGGCCATAGTAGGACAATGAACATCACCAGGACATAGCCACCCTACAATGGAGAGGAAAGAAAGATAAATTTAACAGGTGTTCCAGTAGTTGAGATGAACCAGGGTATATATGATTATAAAAAAAATCCCACACAAATTTCAAAATTGTAGAAAAATAGTAACCTAGATATTAAATAAGAAAGTAAGTCCTCATTAGAAAGTGAAAAATTAATTTTACTTACGAACCCTAAATATAAATTGATGGGTTTGTTCCCAAATTTTACTAGGTGATTTTGTTGTAAATGCCAAGACTCCTAGATGTTGTAAAAGGGAAATTATCATTAACAGAGATTTGTTTAAATAGTTAACCTTGTGCATAACTAAACACTAAATACAAATTTTAAGAAGAAAAAGGAATGGCAATAGTGTACCTGTGGTTCAGGGTAAACTCACCTTCATAATTGACTAGAATGAAGTTAAGACCTTGAAGCTATTGAGAAAAGGTTTGAAGGCTTAATTTATGGAACTTATACCAACATAGTAGAATAATAATGAGAGAAAAGGCTCAACCTGAAAATGATAAATAAATTAAGGGGAATTATGGAAAGGATAACCCAAATATTTACCTGTAGGATAATTCCAACCCTGAGCTTTGTGTTCATTTTTTTGGAGCTTAGGAGGTACTCGAAGCCTTAGGGTTAGGGATTTGGAGGTTGGAGCATGAAAAATTCATTTGTCAGCTTGGAACCCAAGCGTGGTATTTTTCACCCATAGATGTTTGGGAAAAACCGTGGATAATTTTGGACATCTGATGGATGAAGATGATGGAGGGCATTGAGGATAATCCAATGCAATGAAAATCGTCGAATTCTGATATGTATATAATGAGTTGTGAATTATTTAAGGTTGATGATGGGTTTTAAGCACATAAGTCTTGTAGGATTGGTGTGAATGTGCCAAAATACATGTCTATTTGTGGATTCATTGAATGGATATAAATACCAAGGTAAGAGGATTCATTTCAATACATCCAAATGTGCAAATCACTCTTTGTTACACATCTGAGGCAATCAAGATTTTCTAATGAGCAGGAGAAGTAAATTGAAGTCTCCTTCAAGGTCAGATTGCTATATTAAGGAAGTTGTATGGTCTAAGGTGAACCTAAGGTTATCTAAGAGGTTGTTTTTGTTGATTTCAGGTACGAATTATAGAACAGAGGAATCCACATTCCCTGGGCATTTTTGTGGAGGGATTTGTGTGGTATTTGAAGTATATTTGAGGTTGTTCCTTAGGCCATAGTCCAAGAAAAAAGGATTAGGTCGTGGGTTAGATCAAAAAGTTGTGGGATGTTTGGGGTTGTTAAATAACCTAGAATAAAAACAACAAGGAAAAACAAGCTAATGGAACCAAGCCACAATTGTGGTGGAGGTTTGGGAAGAGAGAAGAAATGTTGTAGAAGCTTGCCAACAACCCTACCTAGTGGACTAGACCTACAACAGTGTCATTCTAGCCAATGGAGAATGAATAAGTATGTATTATGATGTGTATTTGTTGAGAATTTTGTAGTTGGGTGGTGTACATGTTTGGACAATTGTTCCAACCTATGGGAGCCATGTGTTACAGTTATCTTTAATGATTAGAAACCTTAACTAGGAGCAGATTATACAGTGATTGGATTGGGTGCCTTTGGACTGGTGGAGGGAACGTGTTGATGACCCAAGGTAGCCCTTGATAAGATTGCATAAAGGGATTTTGATAGCTAAAGGTTGGGTGAAGCTATTGAGACTAATGTGCAGTAATTGACTAACTAGTGGACTGCTGGATTGGAATATTGAAGCTGAGGAATTGGCCATCCTAGAGGTGCAGATTAATGAGCTTGTGTTCCATGTAGCAGAAGTGACTTGTAATAATGATATGTGGCAGCCCTCCTAAAGTCTCTATGTGTTTATTATTAATGGAATAAGGGGAAGCTAGAGAGAATAATGAAAGCGAAGGACCGACATGATGAGATATGACATATATGGTAAGATTGTAGCTAGATTGTCATTGTATCTTGTATTCTTGTACTTGTGGATATTTCAGGGCCATTATCCCTTGTACGGGAGCCCTAGAAAATTCTCTTATTCAGTTGGTTTAATATAATGAATATTGGGTTTTTGTATATATTTGTACAACATTTTGTAAAAAATTATCTATACTTGTGCATGTGTGATTTACTACTATTTATATTTTGTTTTGCATAGTATCTTTATTGAGATTCTTGGTTTGGTAGCATCAGACATTTTAATATTCTATCCTAGATCCCAAGATCATGGAAATTCAACATGGTATCAAAGTGTGTCTGAGCTACATTAGAAGATAGTGAATCAAAGTGTGCGCAACGAAGTACAACTTAAGAGGGAGTTGGTTACATTGTAGGTCGAGGGGTTTTCCAACTATAGTCCATGGAATAGAAGGATCAAGTTAGTCTTCCAGGTCAACAAGATCTCGGAGTTCACCGAGAAATCCATCAAGAAGCCAACTAACCCAAAGGATATAGAAGTGTATGAGGATTTAGATACAATTGCAAGAATGATCATCCTAGATGGTGTGAAGGATCCCCTAATACCTCATTTATCGAGGAAGAACAATGCACATGAGATGTGGATGTCTCTTTAGAATTTGTTCCGAAATGAGAATGAGTACTAGATACTCGTATTGGAGGATAATTTCAATTCCAACAAGATGATACAGGCTGAAGGAGTGAGTTCGTATCTAAAAAGATTGTCTCAGATCAAAGATGACATTGCTTCCATCAATGTGACTATTTTAGATTCTGATATGGGGGTGATTGCTTTAAAAGGACTCACCGAGGAATGACAACCCTTCTTCAACGGTATTGTGGCCAGAGAGAAGTTACCAGAATTGAATAGGCTGTGGGACGAGTTCATTAAGGAAGAGTTACGAGATGAGGATCTTCATCTAAAGAAGAAGTATTTCGATGATGAAGTGGCACTTGCAGCACGAATGAAGGGTAAACAAAATAATCACTTCAGTAAAGTCAAGTGTTTCAACTATGGAGAGATGGGTCATTTTTTGTCGAGATGTCCAATGAAGAAGAAAATGAGCGATGACGAGAAGAAGAAAGGGAAGCTGGTTTTCAGTGTTTCCACCTCTACTCAGATATATGCTCTCACCAGAAGGTTGGAGGAGGAGAACCTTGTTATGATCTCTCATTTCTCAAAGGGTACTATCGATTAAGATGGATGGCACATGGACAGTGGTGCATCAAAACATATTACAAGGTCACATGAGGTTTTTGACACTGTAACTGAATGGGAGTTGAAGTTGCACATCGTGTTGAGTGAAAAGAGTCAGAAAGAGATCTGAGGATCAGGAGTTGTGTCATTCAGGATGGAAACAGGAGGGGCAATGTAGGTCCAAGATGTATTGTTAGTAATAGGACTCATATATAGCATGATATCTGCGTTGATGATCAAGAATAAGGGGTTTGGGGTCTTGTTCTAAGATGGGAAGGAAATACTAAGAGATAGAGGCTCTAGATCCATAGGGATTGTGCTTAACATTAGAGATCATGGTCTATAGAGGCTGATGGGTATGTATGGATCGTCGAAAGAAGAAGAAGGTGGATTAGGTGCAAGTTATAGAGAAGCAGGTGTAGGTGCAGGATTTAGAAGGGCAAGTACAGGTTTCAGAAAAGAAGGTCCAGGGAGAGTCGAGTTTTAGAGGGATCTTGCAGATTCAGAGGGAGGCTTTGCAACCCAAGAAGAGTGCATGGTCGGTGGGGAGCAACGGTGCTCCTATAACTTCCAAGAAGGAATCATGGAGAGTGTGGAAGAGATTCCAAGAGAAGAAGAAGAAGAAGAAGGATGCCTCTAGTGACATCGACACTTCTAAGAGAGGCTTAGTTCATAGTACAAGGATTGTTGTAGTTGTGAGGTCTAGGAGTTGGGTGAGTGCTATGAGTAGTGATGATGATGAGTTTCTTCCTAGTCTTGGAAGTACCTCCCTCACTAAGATGGAGTCTTTATTTTTAGTAGCTTGGGAAGTACACCAAGCCCAAGGGTTCGGGGTTTGGAGGTTGGAGCACCACAAATTCATTTGTGGTCTTAGAACCCAAGCTTGTGGTTTTGTGCCCATCGATTTTTGGGCCAAAACTATGGAGAATTTTGGACATCTGATGGATGAAGATAATGAATCACATTGAGGAGAATCCAATGTAATGATAATTGTCAAATTCCAAGTTGTCTACAATGAGTTATCAATTTTTAAAGGTTGATGATGGGGTTTTTGCACAAAAGTCATGTAAACTTGGTGCGAATGTGCCAAAATACATGTCAATTTATGGATCCCTTGTATGGATATAAATACAAGGTGAGAGGATTCATTTTAATACATCAAAATGTGAAAATAATGCATTGTTTTACATCTGAGGAAACCAAGATTTTCTATGGAGGAGGATGAGTAAATTAAAGTTTTTTTGGTGGCTGCATTGCTATAGGAAGGAAGCCACATGGTCTGAGGTAAGCCCGAGGTTATCTATGAGGTAGTTTGTGTTGATTTTAGGTTTGAATTATAAAACAAAGGCAACCAAATTCCCTGTGAAATTTTGTGGAGGGATCTGTGTGGTATTAGAAGTATATTTGAGATTATTTCTTAGGCAACATTCCAGGGCAAGAAGGAATAGGTCATGGGTCAAATCATAAATTTGTGTGTGATGTTTGGTGGCTATTAAATATCCCAAAACAATAGCAACAAGGAACAACAAGCCAATGGAACCAAGCCGCGATTGTGGAGGAGGTTTAGGAAAATAAAAGAAGTGTTGTAGTAGCTTTCCAATAACCCTAACTAGAGTACCAAACCTACAATAGTGTCATTCCAGCCAATGGAGAATGCAGAGGTATGTATTATGATGTGTATGTGTGGAGTTTTTTTAGTTGGGTGGTGTCCATGTTTGTATAGTTGTTGCAGCCTGTGGGAGGCATGTGTTATGGTTGTCTTGAATTGTTAGGTCCCTATAATACTAGTGATTCCCCCAATACTATTGTCATTGTAGCCCTTATTGTTATTATTGTGCCCCTACTATCCCCATACTTTTATTAGTGTGCCCCATAGAAACCCACTTTTTTTATTGTTGTGCCCTTATGTTACTACTGTTATGTCGACTTGATTATATTGTGACCCCTTAGACTCCTATATATAGAAGGGAGGTCAAGTAATTTGTATCATCCAAGAATTGTTCATTTGTGTAATGTAAAGGAGTTTGGCTGCTTGAAGAGGCTAAATTCTAAGGAGTTGAGCTATATTTTCTATCTTTTTGTGAGCTAGTTTCATAACATTTGGTATCAGAGCTTTGGATTCTAGGGTTTCACTGCTCCAAACAGGCCATCGTGGAATTTTCACTATAACTTTTTTTTCTGCGATGTTTCAGAAGCTCAAACAAAAACCCATTTGAGCTGAAATCGTTCTGAAATCTAGATCCTATTTTGAGAGCTCGTATCTCTATATTTTCATAGATATGATATGAGGAAGTGAGGGTTTTTGCAGACTCCCGAATTACATTCAAAATAGGTGACGTGGGGAAAATCGTCATAGCTTTGGTTCTGAGCATCAGATTGAAATTTCATAAGAAGTTTCAAAAAGAGGATGCCTTGTATTATTCTATAGAGAAATTTCAGATGCTAAGGTCGAAACAGTGGCACGTGACCTTTTGTACAAGTTCACTCTACTCAACTAGTCTATAATCAAGTCACCATGGGAGATTTGGAATAACTCTCCCTTGGAGAATCCAATCTTGATTAGAATTGCGGGGTTAGAAAGAGGACTGAAAGGGCAACTGCAGGATGTGATTTCAGATATTCAATATCTACAGTTACAGAGATACAACACATTAAATATTGAGCTCTTACAAAGTGAAACAACAGGGTGTGCAGTTTTTAAAAAAAATTTCATAAGATTAGTTTGAAAAATTAGTTTGAAGGAATTCAAAGGGAATAGTGAAGAATTATTAACATTCATTGATTCCCCAAAGAAAGAAAATCGAAACACCTCGTAAGCAACCTGGAAGCGCTAGCATGACTCGTGAAGAAGAGGACAAAATGCAACATGATATATCAAAATTACAAGACCAAGTGCAACAAATTTAACTCTCACAAAAGGTAATTGAAGCTAATATGGATGGCATGGAAGCTAAAATGAATGGCATGGATGCTAAGATGGAAGAATTGAATATGAATTTGAATAAGTTTCTACAAGAAATGATTACTAATGGTGAAAGGGTACTAAAGGAAACTCGTGATGAGAAAAAAAGAAATGTTAATCATGATTTCATAGACTCTAATGTTGGATTGAAGACCCACCGTGTTCCAAAAATAGATATGGGGAAGTTTGATGGCAAGCAACCCAGAACATGGATGCTACAGATGGAGCAATTTTTCGATCTCCATAATGTGCAAAACACACAAAAGGTACATATTGCAACTTTATATTTGGAACCAAATAAGTTTGTATGGTATCGATGGCTTTTCTCTCATAAACAAATTCTCACTTGGGCAATTTTTATGGAAGAAATGATAGCACATTATAAAGATACAAAAAGAAACACCTTTTTTAGCCAATTGATAAATCTCAAACAAAAGGGTTCAATGATGGAGCACATTGAGGACTTCCAAAAATTGAACATAAGGGTAAAAAATATTCCAGAAGAGCATAGGATTGATGTGTTCATACAGACTTTAAAAGATAATATCCAACATGAGGTTCACCTTTGGGAACCTGATTCATTGGAGAAGGCATTCAGGTTAGCAAGAAAAATGGAAAGCAAAATTATGGCAGCAATGAAGCCTACCACTCACAACTATAAATATGGAAGTGTTTTTGCCCCTAGCCTTCCACAACCTAGAAGGTTGATGCCACAAAAATTGGAAGAAAAAAGAGCAAAAGGGATTTGTTATAGTTGTGATAGCAAATACACTAAAGGTCATAAGTGTGCTGAGAAGAAATTATTCTACATAGATTGTGAAGAGGAGGAAGAAAAGGAACAAGAAATGTCAAAAGAAGAGGATATACTCCAGGAACAAACCCTAGATAAAGAAGAAATGAATCCGACCATATCTTGTAATGCATTCGCTGGAATTACCACTTCTCAAACTGTCAATATAGAAGGACATATCAGGAAGAAAAAGGTAATAGTGTTGATTGATTCAGGAAGTACCCATAGTTTTATTCATTGCGAGATAGCCAAGGAATTGAATTGCTTCCTAATCCAACACCAGAGTGTCAAGTGATGGTTGCAAGTGGAGGAACCATAAATTGCTCTGGAAAGTGCCATAATATCAAGCTATCCATGGGAGAATATGTATTGAATAACCCAATGCTTTCCATTCCAATGGGTGGTGCTGATGTTGTGCTAGGAGTCCAATGGATACAATCCTTGGGTACAATAGCTTTTAATTTTCAAGAACTTTTCATGAAATTTTGTGTATAAGGAAAGGAAGTTGAATTAAGGGGTATTATAGGGAAACCGAGAAAGATAATCAGCTCTAATGGTGTGACAAAGATTCTAAAGAAGGAACAATGAGGCATAATTGCACAATTATGTTCGCTAGAGGTTCCCACATCAAAATCATCTATTTCTCCAGACCTCCAAAAAGTCTTGGACAATCATTCCAAGGTCTTTGAGACTCCCAAACGCCTCCCACCTATTCGTGATCATGATCATGCTATTCATTTGATTCCAAGAAGTGTTCCTCCAAACATCAGGTCGTACAAATATCCCTATGCCCAAAAGAGTGAAATTGGATGTATGGTTGTAGAAATGCTAGAGACTCATATAATTCAACCAAGTCAAAGTTCTTTCTTTGCTCTAGTAGTATTGGTGCACAAGAAGGATGGATCATGGCGCACGTGTCCGGATTATAGGGATCTCAATAAGCTCACTATTAAAGATAAATTTCCCATTCCTATCATTTATGAATTATTGGATGAATTGCATGGATCAAGTTAATTCACCAAGTTGGATCTTTGTTCAAGATATCATCAACTCAAAATGAAGACTGAAGACATTCTGAAAATAACATTTAGAACTCATTAGGGTCATTATGAATTTTCGTTCATGCCTTTTGGGCTTACTAATGCACCTTCTACATTTCGAGGTTTGATGAATTCCATTTTCAAATCCTTCCTTAGAAAAATTGGCTTAGTATTTTTTGATGATATACTAATCTACAACAAGTCTTGGAAGGATCATGTTCAACATGTTGACAGGGTGCTCAAACTATTAGAGGAGAAACAATTATATGTAAAGAGCTCCAAATGTTTCTTTGGGGTACAAGAGGTGGAATATCTGGGTCATATTATATCCGATGAAGGTGTTAAGGTAGACCCTAGCAAAATTAAAGCCATTAAGGAATGGAAAATCCCCACATCCATAAAGCATCTACGAAGATTTCTCGGGTTGACAAGGTATTATCGCAAGTTTGTTAAGAATTATGGGAGAATAGTAACACTTCTAACAACATTATTGAAAAAAGATGCATGTTCATGGACTCCAGAAGCAACAAAGGCCTTCGAACATCTTAAAGAGGCAATGTGCGAAGCACCGGTCGTAGCTACGCTAGACTTCATAAAAACATTTATTATGGAATGTGATGCTTTAGGAAATGGAATTGGTGTTGTTTTAATGCATGATGAAAAACCCATTGCTTTCGAAAGTCATCCAATCAAAGGAAAGTATTTACACAAAACTATTTATGAGAAGGAAATGTTGGCAATACTACATACACTTAGGGAATGGTGACCCTACCTAATGGGAAGACACTTCAAGGTAAAAATGGATCATGATAGTGTTAAATACCTTTTAAAACAAAGATTATCCTCTAAAGAGAAAAAAAAATGGGTCACAAAGATGTTGGGTTATGACATTGAAATCATCTACAAAAAAGGGAAGCAAAATGTTGTGGCATATTCACTCTCAAGAAAGGATGAGGATGTGGAAGCATTCTTGTGCACCATTTCTAATATCCAACCAGATTGGATAAACGAATCAAGGGATAAATGGAAGAATGGTTAATAAGTGTGCGCACTCAGTCAAAAGTTACAACAAGATCCCAATACATCTGATACATTTAGCTAGAAAAATGATTCGTTATGGTACAAAGATCAGTTATACGTATGTAAGAATTCCCAACTCAAACAATAGATTCTTATGGAATTACACACTTCTCCCTTGGGAGGGCACTCAGGATTTTTAAAAACTTACCATAGGTTTAAGAAGGAATTTTTTTGTGATGGCCTTAAATCGGATATTCAAAATTTTGTGGCGGAATGTTTGGTTTGCCAACAAAATAAAGTTGAAACAATTAATACCCCAGGTCTATTACAACCTTTATGAATTCCAAGCCAACGTTGGGAGAAGGTTTCAATGGATTTTATCACAGGTTTACCCAAGTCCTAATGAAAGAGTGTCATCATGGTGGCAGTTGACAAACTTACCATGTATGCACACTTTTGTGCATTATCGTATCCATTTAAAGCCAATACATTTTCTACTGCATTTATGGAAACAATTCAAAATCTACATGGAAACCCAAAGATTATTGTAAGTGATAAAGATCCCATTTTCACTGGAAATTTTTGGACAAAATTATTTTCTTGTCTCCGTACTCAGTTAGCTCATATCTCACCTTATCATCCTCAATCTAATGAGAAAACTGAGATAGCAAACAAATGTTTGGAAGGATATCTTCATTGCTTTGTATCTGATAAACAAAGACAATTGGTCAAATGGTTGCCTGTAGCTGAATGGTGGTATAACACTTCCTTCCATACTATAACAAAAATGACCCCATTTATGGCACTTTATGGATATCATCCACCATCCATCACATCATATTTAAGAGAAAATTCTAAGGTTCAAGCAGTGGAACATTACGTCAAGCATCAACAACAAGTTCTCAAACTCTTAAAGGATAACCCCACATTGGCACAGAATAGAATGAAACAACAGGCAGATCAACATTGCAGCGAAAGAAGTTTTGAGGTAGGTGACTGGGTATTCCTACGGATAAAACCATATAAACAAATGTCCCTCAAGCAAGCTAAGAAGTATAATAAATTATCACCAAAGTATTATGGTCCATATAAGGTGTTGCAAAAGGTTGGTACTATGGCATACAAATTGAAGCTTCCTGCAGCTTCCCAAGTCCACCCAGTTTTCCATGTTTCATGTTTAAAGAAGGTTATAGATGAAAAGCTCCCAGTCCAAACAATCTTACCAGAACTTGACGAGGAAGGAAAAATCATATTGGAATTGGAAGCAGTCACAGAAAAAAGAACTCGACAGCTACGAAATCGACCAATTTCAGAGTATCTCATCAAGTGGAAGAACTTATCCACTAAAGATTCCACATGGGAGGATGATAATTTTATACAGAAGCATCCAAAGCTACTCAAGCATTGAGGACAACACTTTTCAGAAGGAGAGGGGCATGTTAGGTCCCTATAATACTAGTGATTCCCCCATTACTATTGTCATTGTAGCCCTTATTGTTATTATTATGCCCCCATTGTCGCCATATTGTTATTAGTGTGACCCATAGAAACCCAATATTGTTATTGTTGTGCTGTTATGTTATTACTATTATGTCGGCTTGATTATATTGTGATCCCTTAGACTCCTATATGTAGAATGGAGGTTTAGGCATTTGTATCATCCAATAATTGTTCCTTTGTGTAATGTAAAGGAGGTTGCCCCCTCTAAGAGGCTGAATTCTAAGGCGTTGATCTATCTTTTCTATCTTTTCTTGAGCTAGTTTCATAACTAGGAGAAAATTCTACAGTGATTGGATTGGGTACATTTGGACTAGTGGAGGGTAGTGTTTTGGTGACCCAGTGTAGCCTTTGAAATTTTTTCTTAAAGGGAGTTTGACAAGTGAAGTTTGCATGGATTTGTTGAGCCTAATGTGTGGTACATTGATGGACTAGTGGACTGTTGGATTGGCATATTGCAGTTCAAGTATTAGCCAGTCGAGAGGAGTGGATTAATGATCCTGTGTTCATTGTAGCTAAAGTGACTTGTAACAGTGATAGGTGGCAGCCCTCCTAGAGTCTCTACATATTGGTTCTTGATGAACTAAGGGGAAACTAGAGAGCAGAATGGAAGGGAAGGATCGACATGACGAGATACGACATTTATGCTGAGATTGTAGTGAGATTGTCATTGTATCTTGTATTCTTGTACTTGTGTATATTTGAGTACCATTATGCCTCATATGGGAGCCCTAGACAGTTGTATTATTCAGTTGGTTTAATATACAAAAGATTGTGATGTTGTACATATTTGTACAACCTTTTGTAAAAGGTTATCTATACTTGTGCACGTGTGATTTACTACTATTTATATTCCATTATGCAAAGTAGATTTGTTGAGATTATTGGTTTGGCAGCATCAGATATTTTAAAATTCTATCCTAGATCCCAATATCGTGGAAATTCAACATGGTATTAGAGTGTGTTTGAGCTACATTTGAAGAAAGTGAATCAAAGTGTTTACACTGAAGTACAAATTAAGAGGGATTTGGTCGCATTGTAGGTGAAGGGATCACTACAATGTCAAAGTTGCAAGCTGGTCTCTGGTATGAGTATAGGTTGTAGGGGTTGCCCACCTATAGTCCATGGAAGGAAAGGATAAAGTTGGTCTTGTAGGTCAAGAAGATCTGGGAGTTCACCGAGAAATCCATCAAGAAGTCAACTGGCCCAAAGGAGCTGGAAGTGTACAAGGATTTAGATACAATGGCAAGATTGATCATCTTATATGGTGTGGGGGATCCACTAATACCTCATTTGTCCAGGAAGAAAACTACACATGAGATGTGGATGGCTCTTCAGAAGTTGTTCCAAAAGAAGAACGAGAACCGGGTATTGGCATTGGAGGATAATTTTAATTCCACCAAGATGATATAGGGTGAACGAGTGAGTTTGTCTCTGATGAGATTTTTTTGGGTCAAAGATGAGCTTGCTTCCATTGGTATGACTATTTTAGATTTTGATATGGTGAGGATTTCTTTAAAATGATTCACCGAGAAATGGAAGCCCTTCATAAAGGGGATTATTTGCAGAGAGAAGTTACCAGAATGGAATATGCTATGGGATGACTTCAGTCAGGAAGAGTTGTAAGATGAAGATATTCATCCAAAGAATAAGTCTTTCAATGATGACATGGCACTTAAAGCACAAATGAAGGGTGGGTAGAAGAAGGACTTAAGTAAAGTCAAGTGTTTCAACTGTGGAAATATGGATAATTTTTTGTCGAGATTTCCTATGAAGAAGAAGATGAGAGGTGATGAGAAGAAGAAAGGAGATAAGGTTGTTAGGGTTTCCACCTCTATTGAGATATATGCTCTCACCTGAATGTTGGAGTAGGAAAACTTTGCTCTGATCTCTCATTTGTTGCAGGGTACTATCAATGAGGATGGATGGTACATGGAAAATGTGAAATCAGAACATATGATTAGGTCAGAGGACGTTTCCAAGACTCTAGCTAAATGGGACTCGAAGCGGCACATGGTGGTGGGTGACAAGAGTCAGAAAGAGATCCAAGGATCAGGATTGATTCCATTCATGATGGAAATAAGATGGGTGATTTGGTTCCAGCATGTACTATTAATACCAAGACTCAGATATAGCGTGATATTTGTCTCGATGATTGAGAATAAGGGTTTTGAGGTCTTGTGCCAAGATGGGAAGGCAAGACTCAGACCTAGAGGCCCTAAATCCATAGGTATTGTTCTTGGAGCTAGAGAGCATGGTCTATACATGCTGATGGGCATGCTTATGGATCATTGGAAGAAGAAGTAGGTGGATGAGGTGCAGGTTCTAGAGAATCAGGTTTAGGTGCAGGCTTCAGAAGGGAAAGTACAGGTTCCATAAAAGAAGGTTTGGGTTTCAAAGACTCAAGGAGATTCAAGATTTAGAGAGAGCTTGCAAATTTAGAGCAGGACTTTGCAACCCAAGAACAGAACATGGTTAGTGGGGAGCAAGGGTGCTCTTATAACTTCCAATAAGGAATCATGGAGATAGTGGAAGCCATTGTGGGAAAAGAAGAAGAAAAAGGATGCTTCTAGTGGAAACGACACTTCGAAGAGACGCTTAGTTCCCATTACAGGGATTGTTACAATTGTGGAAGCCAGCAGTTGGGCAATGTTGAGAGTAGTGAAGACGATGATGCGTTACTTAATAGTCTTGGATGTACATCCATCATTAAAAGGGAGTGTTTATTTTTTAGTGGATTGGAAGCACTCCAAGCCCTAGGGTTCTGGGTTTGGAGATTGTAGCACCACAAATTCATTTATGGGCTTGGAACCAAAGCTTTGGGTTTCACACTTGTTGTTGGGCCAAAACCATCGATCATTTTGGACATGAGATGGATGAAAATGATAAAGGGCATTGAGGAGAATCAAATGCAATGATAATTGTCAAATTCCAAGTTGTGTATAATGAGTGATGAATTTTTGAAGGTCGATGATGGGTTTTTAGCACATAAATCATGTAGGCTTGGTATGAATATGCCAAAAGACATGTCTATTCATGGATCCCTTATATGGATATAAATATAAGGTGAGAGGATTCATTTTAATACATTGAAATGTGCAAATCACTCTTTGTTACACATCTGAGGCAACCAAGATTTTCTAAGGAGGAGGATGAGTAAATTAAAATTTTTTGGAAGGTTGCATTGCTACAAGAAGTAAGCCACATGGTGTGAGGTTAGTCTGAGGTTATTTGCAAGGTATTTTGTGATGATTTCAGGTCTGAATTATATAATAGAGGCAACAACATTCCCTGAGAAATTTTGTGGAGTGATTGGTGTGGTATTGGAAGCATACTTGAGGTTGTTCCTTAGGCCATAGTCCATGCACCAAGAAGGATTAGGCCATGGGTCAAATAATAAAGTTGTGTGTGATGTTTGGGGGCTATTAAATAAACAACAATAATAGCAACAAGGAAACACAAGCTAATGGAACCAAGGCGCGACTTTGAACGAGGCTTGGCAAAAGAAAAGAAATGTTGTAGCAACTTACTGACAACCCTAACTAGATACCATACCTACAACAGTGTCATTCTAGCCCATCAAGAATGCAAAGGTATGTATTATGATGTGTATGTGTTGAGTTTTTCTATTTGGGTGGTTTCCATGATTGGAAAGTTATTGTAGCTTTTGGGAGGCATGTGTTAGGGTTTCTTTGATGATTATAAATCATAACTAGGAGCAGATTCTATAATGATTGTATTGGGTTCCTTTGGACTGGTAGAAGGAAACGTGTTGGTGACCCAAATTATCCCTTCACAAGTTTTCCTAAAGAGAGTTTGGTAGCTAAAGGTTAGGTGGATTTGTTGAGCTTACTCTCGAGTGCATTGATTGACTAATCGAATGCTAGATTGGAAAATTGGAGGTCATGTATTGGGTAGCCATGAGGAGCAGATTGATGAGCCTGTGTTCATTGTAGTAGAAGTGACTTGTAGCAGTGATAGGTGGAAGCCCTCTTGGAGTCTCTATGTCTTGGTTCTTGATGGACTAAGGGGCAACTAGAGAGCAGAATGTAAGGAAAGGACTGACATAATGAGATAGGACATATATGCTGAGATTGCAGCGAGATTGTCATTGTATCTTGTATTATTATACTTGCAGATATTTGTGGGCCATTTTCCCTCGTACTGGAACCCTAGACAATTGTATTATTTAGTTGGTTTAATATACTGAATATTGGGTTGTTGTGCAGATTTGTACAACATTTTGTAAAAAGTTGTCTATACTTGTGCATGTGTGATTTACTGCTATTTATATTCCACTGTGCAAAGTAGATTTGTTTAGATTCTCAGTTTTGTGGTGTCAGAGATTTTAAGATTCTATCTTAGATCCCAAAATCATGGAAATTAAACACTATGAGATTAACATCTCTGATATCTACTCTGTTGAATGAAATTTGTAGCAAGAGATAAGGATCTCATTAACAAAAGCAGGAAGAACCTTGAAATGTTAAAAGGAAGGGCCAAATCCCCTTTTGATGCCCTTAGACCTACAGTGAGTGGTATAAAGTTTGTCATCTATCAAACTCTTAAAACTCTAAGAGTGGAATCCTAAAGATAAAAACCTTTTTGACAACCCAAGGAAAGTCCATCTTGGTCATTACCTATAGCATTATACTAGTACGTGATTACACCGTTGCTTCAAACAACACTAATCTTCAATCAAATAATGTACTTCAGGGAGGAAGGAATTAGCATTCAGGTATAATCTTAGTATAAAACGCTAATGGGTTTGGAAACTCAAGTGAAGTAAAAACCCTCATAAAATTGCAGAGTGTAGAACCACGAAACCCCAACAATGCAAATGATGGAGGAGAAAAAGGAGGGGTTGTAGTAACTCTAACTTATTGTTGAAGCATTCTCAACATTAGATCTCTAATTTTGATATCGACCATCTCTCTCTGACACATCACATTACCGAACGGGACGTCAGAATGAAGCAAAGCCATGTAACCATAAAATCACATGGCACACCATGGTATAGATGGGGCACTTTCACTCCTCATTTAAAGGGTAACACATGGGTAAGATATATATTTTACATAAGCTAGATCATGGTATCAAAAGTGTTAGCATTGGTAGGGTGTATATGTTACATATGCAAGTTTGTGGTAGCAAATGTGTTGTAAAACCACTTCCTTCTTATATATCCAAGGGATCAAATAGTAACATAGGATGGCTTGATTATAATAAGCCTCCTTAACGTTATCAAATATTACTTCTCTTCCCCAATAAATGCCTATTGACACTACCAAAGTAAATGTGAGGTTAGTCTCAATTTTGATTCATACTTAACTGAAAAAATGCAATGAACATAAAGTAAAAACTATGATGTCGGAACAAACCAGAATATGATACACTTAATTACATATATGATAGAGAAGCATATGCTTTTTTTTCAAGATCATAAGGAAACAAGTAAAAATGAAAAATTGCATAGGATTTTTTTTATTCTTTTTAATGGTGTAAATTTGAAGTATATATTCAAAATTTGTTATATATTTGTCAACATATTATTTTTTTATGTGCATGAATAATATCATTATGATACCCATTTCTAAATTTATCAATATTAAATAAATTCAAGAAAATATAAAGAAAGAAAACAATTATTGTGATATAAAGTCATAATATTGAATGAATAGTTAAGCCAATGTCATTTGAATATAGTCTCATTAATCGACATCATTCCCACTCTCAACATTACGTTGAATTTATTCTTGTTTTCCTTAATTTCTATAAGGCCCCTCATTTAATTTCATTTTCTCTCCTCTCCATCATTTTGTAAGGTCCGTACCCATATGATGCTATTAACATGAATGACATTTTCTTCTAAGGTAGTAATACAATGTTTTTGTTTTTTGAACATTTTCTATTAAAAATGTAAATAACCCATTATGTTCTAGTTGGCTTCCACCTTTGAAAAGTAGCATATACATCTCAATAAACACCTTCATTTCATTACTAATTCATGTCACATAATCTTGCTATTGTGTTGGTGCTATGCTCATTTGTCCCTTTACAACATCATCGTGTAAGGGGAATGTATCATAAGCTCATTATGTAGACGTTAGTGTAGTAACCCTCAATTGTGGGAACATTATCCCTCAATTTTCTTCCATAACTTCATGTAAATACTTTATTAGAAAATTGTTTCTTATTATGGATGGCCATATTAATTAATGTGTGGTCAATGCTCTCAAGAAAAGTGCCTAAATATTTATTCTCTTAATATATCTCATGACAATATTGTTCCTTTTCATATCAATCCCTTTCTTCCATATTGAAATGTATATTCGTAATTCCTTTTTTATTTTAATCAATATTTTTTTTTTCTAGTTAAGACTAACCTAAGTACCCACGGGGGATTTGAACCAGTGACCTATCGCAAGGAGTGCCTTAACAACGCACCCATTCACCATCAATCCAAAGCCCCATGGGCTTATTTTAATCAATATTAAAAAGATTCATTGTTTGTATTTAACAATTAAATTTATCCCATCGATATTAATAGGAGTTTAACATTTTGTTTTTTCAAGTGATGTTTTATAATGGGTAATTGGCTTATCATTAATGAGATAGAATTCAAATAATTGATATTCTTTCAAACCAATGCTATGGGAGTTATATTTAAAAAGGTGTGGTTCCACAATTCTTTTTATATAGAAATAAAATATTAATTAAATATCAAACATAATAATTTTGATTCCTCAAATTTCTTATAAATATCCATAGCAACAAAAAAAACAGTTTTGGGAGTTACATTTAAAAAATTATGGTTCCACAATTCTTTTTATGTACAAATAAAATATCAATTAAATATCAAACATATTAATTTTGATTCCTCAAATTTCTTATAAATGTCCATAACAACAAAAATAACAGTTTTCATATTAATTTTGTTGACAACTTTTCATAATTTCAACCAATCATATACCCACAGAAAAAAATACAACTTTGACAATATCAAACACTATTCCCTCGCACTGTCCCTCACATTTATTAAAAGGGACAAAAATATTTTGTTATTGCCTACTCAATTATCTATTAGTTATAATAATATTGTTAGAAATTGTTTTCCAAACTTACAAAATTTTGTATTATGATGTAATTTTCTTTTTCTAACGTATTACTTGAAATATTATATAAAATTAATTTAATATAAAATTTATCTTTAATAATTACATTACTAAAATTAAACATATGATCTGGATAAAGATTTTAACGTGACATGGACCCTAAACATCCACGTAATGAGACATTTATCTTTTCAATTATCTCATAAATCTGCATGAGAAGAAAGAAAAAATGAACACACGAGCATAACTATATAGGAAATGAAATATAGTTTTTAAATTTAAAATCTTACCGATATAGGAAAACGTAATTGGCAAGTTTTGCCGAATTATTTGATAGATTGATGACAATGACTCTTGAGGTCGAGGAGCATCCCATCTGCGTTGATCAGGGATAACGTAACCTTACCAGTAATCTTAGCTAAAATATGTTGCAGAAGCTCCATGAATCAAGGGAAACGATAAAAATAATGTTGGCCAATATTGATATGAATATGTTGGAGCAAACGGGGAACCATGCTCTGCATGCAGTAATTGTGCCAGCTCCTGCACAGGGTCATGTAAACGCTCTCATGAATTTGGCCCAACTGCTGGTTGTAAGAGGATCTATTGTCACTTTCGTCAATACTGACTGGACATAGAAGCGCATGGCGGAAGCTTCAAAAGACAATAAATCTCTTGTTTCCAGAGAGGATCCTGAGTCGGAGCAGCATGGACAAAAAAATCCGATTTCTATCTATTTCTGATGGTTTACCGCCCAACCATGGGCGCAACTCCAACCCGAGCGAGTTAATTATTGCGCTGCAAAACTTAGGCCCCGCCTTGGAGGATCTCCTCACCACTACCAATGCAAATTCACCATCATTTCCACCCATCACATTCATCATCACAGACGCCTTCATGTCCTGCACAGAGCAAGTCGCAAACAATATGAAAGTGCCCAGGGTTATCTTCTGGCCTCTGTGTGCTACTTCCTGCGTTTCTCAATGCTACGCCCACTTCTTTCTGAGGGACATATTCCAGTAACTGGTATGTTTCTCTATTTCTTATCAATGTCGGATATACATTCTCTGAATCTTGTGTTAACCTTTTTAATCGTATTTCAGGGTTTTGTCTTTTTTTTTAATTTATTATATAAATCAAAATTTATGTTATTACCGTCATGGGGTGGATGTAAGGAATGATGAGGGTAACAAATGCATTCACTGCCTCCACCTTTGTAGAAATGGCATGTGCTATACATACAAACCCAACATGGAAGTTTCGTGATGAATGGAGTTAAATTTTTATGTGCGTAAGGTAGGTGAGTGGATGTTGTTAATAATTCCGGGCATGGGTGTTTCTGAAGGTGGAAGAGAGAACTAAGCATTTGTGCAGGCCGCTAACCTGTCCAAACTTCTCTGCACGTGGCTTTGAGCGATACATGTTGTTGCCAGTAAGGCTTTCTTGAACTAAATGTTGGAGGCTACCAACAACAAGTCTACGACCCTAGAGAGGAAGATAACTGGAGGCTACGTTGTGCAGGGGATAGAGGGACATGAGAATGGTATTCACATAAGTAGTCTATGGGAGTTGGTATTTGGATTCAGCCAACCTGGTAAGTCCACCAAATGGGTATCCTATCTTCCTTACTGTGATTTTGCATCATTTCAAGGGGGAGGAGTTTTTTAACTGCGTTGGTCCATGGATTTTTCCATTCCCTGCTAAGGGTAGCCTAAGCTTTCGAGTTCGCTAGGCATATTGTAGTATTGTTAGTGGTTTTGTTGCTTTTACTTGGAATACAGGGTTACAAAATTTGGAGTAGGAGGAGGGTGAGAGTCCTTGAGGCCTTCTCGTTGTGACCAGCATTAGAGGGGGATGTGATCTGTCGTCCAGTGTCCCCAGAGTTTTTACGAGGTAATTAGGGTGGTTGTCTGGTTGCTGCAAGTTGGGGATGGGGAGGTGTCTTCATGGTACCAAAAACCCGAAGTCTATAGTGGGAGACGAACTACCGTGACGGGTGGCAAAATTGTTAAAAGAAAGTCAAGGTTGGTTTTCGGTGTCAGTAAAGCAGGTGCGAAGCTTTCGGCCCTGGAATTTGATAGTTGGCCGTCGGAGGCTGGCGAATAACTCGATTTGTGGTGAAATAAAGGAAACTTGGAGCTGGGTTCAGTTGCCTAGAGGGGCGATGGAAATGTATAGCCAAAGGGGTAGAGCTAGCAGAGGGATTGTACTGTGGGAGAGGAGGAAAAACATGAAAGGGATGCAGTGGTAGGAGAGGGAGAAGATGTCCAAGACGCAGAGCTGGATGAGGTGGTGGCCCATAACCCTAATAAGTTGCTCGGTTAGTGTATTTCTCCTTGTCCCTTTAGATGTCCTAGAAGCACAACTTTGGAAACTTACACTGCCCCGTTGAACTTGGCCAATGAACAAGTAAAAACTTTGGTCTATCTGTTGAAATATTAATTTCAACCGCATTTACTGCAGTGTGGTTTGGAAAAACCACCCAGACTTCCCCGCACCACCATTCACAAAAGGTTGTTTTCGTGAGAGGGCCTCTGACACAATCCGTTGCTGCCACGCGTCCAGTGTACAACTCTGAAACCACCAACTCCCCCGACGTTAAAAGTCGTTTGGCTTGTGTGAGGTTGGTGTGCGAATTGCGTCTGATCAGGTCAACGGACAAAGATCTTATTCAACCTGCCAGAACATTAGTTTTGTTTTTACCGTCGTTTTTTATTTTATGTATTTAATGCACTGTCATAGTCATAGGTAAAAGTTGGTAAACGTTTTTTATTTTATTGTTTTTTTAAATTTACGGAAGTATGGGTAAGGTATCGTAAGTGATATGTTTTGGTTTTGAAGTGTTGACTTTGTAACTTGAAAAAAACACACGGGGATGAAGGAGAGTTTCAGCTGCAGCAAATAACAAACCAGGAGAGCACAACAGTGCGAACAAAAATTGTAAAGCATATGCATTGAAATGAAATGTATGGTGCTAGCGCAAGTGTATTTTTTTAATTGAATATGTAATGTGAATGATCAGCCTCTTAAATGTAATGAAAATTTCACACAGGGGTGAATGTGAAGGATTTCTTTTACAACAGTAAATTCATGTAAATTTATTCTACAGCAGTAAATGTAAAAGCTCCTTTTACAGCAGTAAATGTGAATGAAGATTTTACACAACAGTGTAAAAATCATTTGTAAAAGAGAGACAATATTTTGTTTTAGTGAAAGTTCTTGGTGAATCCCTCTAGCAGAGGAAGAAAATTGTATCAGGGACTTTATAAATTAATACAAGTTTGTTTTGGCTTAGAAACTCTATCTTGCTCAAAAAAAAATTTGGGGTTTCCCTGTGCAAAAAGATCCTGTGGCAGAAACAGAGTATTTCCTCTGTTCAATATTTGTTTGAAATTACCAGAAATCTCCAACAGTGGTATCAGAGCAGATCCAGGCTCTTTGAAGGTGTAATGAAGCTGAAGGAAGGTTCCTTTTGTTGCAGCAGTAAATCCTCTCCAGCAAAGTGAAGACTCAGTCAACAAAGGATTCAGGTATTTCACAAAGTTTTTTTTGTGTTGCTGAAGAAACAGTCAGTTGTTTTAAAATACACAGTCAATAAATTGAAGCATAGTTGAAGATGCAAGGAATGGCTAGCACCAGCACTAGCATGGGTATGTTTAACACCCAGTTCCCACAGTTTAATGGGAAGAACTATGACTACTGGTCAATAACCATGAGAGCTTTATTTATCTCTCAAGATTTATGGGAATTAGTTGAATATGGGTTTGAAGAACCAGCAGATGAAGAAAAGTTTAACAGTTCTCTCTGCTGAAAAGCAATAGGAAGAAGGATGCAAAAGCCATTGTATTGTTGTATCAAGCAGTGGACCAGAGTGTGTTTCCAAGGATAGCAGCAGCTAAGACATCCAATGAAGCATGGCAAACCCTCAAAACAGCCTATCAAGGCATGGAGAAAGTGAATACAGCAAAACTACAACTGCTAAGGAAAGATTTTGAAAATCTGAGCATGAAGGAGTCAGACACCATTGACTCATTCTTCACACAAGTGATTGGTCTGGTCACATAGATAAGGACTCATGGAGAAACCCTTGAAGAAAGGAGGATTGTGGAGAAACTGTTGAGGGTCCTACCCTCAAAGTTTGATGTGATTGTCACCACCATAGAAGAGACAAAGGATCTCTCAAACTTTTCAGTTGATGAGCTTCATGCATCACTGATAACACATGAGCAGAGGTTGAGTAGAAATGAAAACTCATCTCTAGAGCAAGCCTATAAGACCCAGATGTCTTTTGGAAGAGGAAGAGGTCAAGGCAGAGGAAACAAGAGAGGAAGAGGCAGAAGCCAGAACAGAGGTGGAAGGAACAGTCTAGCAAATGCTCAAGGAAGAGGCAGCAATCCAAATCAGAACCAAGGCCAAGGCAGCAGCCAACAAAGAGGACAACATCATGCTCAAGGACAAAGGTATGAAAAATCCAATGTCCAATGCTATTATTGTAAAAAATATGGGCATTATGCCAGTGAATGTAGGAAGAAGCAACATGATATGAGTAATAGACAAAATGCAAATGTCACTAGAGAAAACATCAGCTAAGATAATGTGTTGTTAGCTTGTAACATGGCTGAAACAAACAGTGAGGACATATGGTTTTTAGACTCATGTTGCAGCAACCATATGACAGGAAACATAGCCCTCTTTTCTGCCCTAGATAAAAATGTGAAATCAGAAGTCACACTAGGAACTGATAGCAAAATTTATGTTATGGGAAAAGGAGAGGTAAAAATATTTACAAAGCAAGGAGAAAGGAAAACCATAGCAGATGTCTACTATGTCCCTGGAATGAGATGTAACCTTTTGAGTATTGGACAGCTTGTTCAAAAGGGTTATAATGTTTTCTTTGTGAATGATGTGTGCACCATCATGGATATAGCACCCAGCAAACGATGCATTGCTGAAGTGAAGATGACAAGGAACATGATGTTCCCTCTTAGAATAAGGGCAGATTTGAAAAACAAAGGAGAAATTGCAGCAGTCACCCAAGAGGCTTTCCAAAGCGTGCCAAAGGATGAAAATTGGTTGTGGCACTTGAGATTTGGACATCTCAACTTTGGAGGTCTTAACTTGTTGAGCAGAAAAGGGATGGTAAGAGGATTACCATTGATAGAGAAACCGGACAGCCTTTGTGAAGGCTGCATATTGGGAAAACAACACACAGAAAGTTTTCCATCAGGTAAAAGCATAAGGGCAAAGGCACCCTTAGAGATTGTCCACTCAGATTTATGTGGACTGATGCAAGCTCCATCATTAGCAGGCAGCCAATATTTCCTAACATTTATTGATGATTTTACAAGAAAAACTTGGGTATATTTTCTTTAAAAAAAAAGTGAAGTGTTTGAAAAATTCCGAAATTTCAAAGCACTTGTGAAAAACCAAAGCGGGCTGCATATCAAAGTTTTGAGAACTGACAGAGGAGGTGAGTACATCTCTAAAGAATTCCTAAGGTTTTGTAGAGAAAATGGAATTCACAAACAATTCACAGCTAGGTACACCCCACAACAAAATGGAGTTGCTGAAAGGAAGAATAGGACCATCATGGATATGGCGAGGAGTATGCTGAAGGCAAAGCATTTGCCAAATGATTATTGGGCTGAAGCTGTAAATTGTGCAGTGTATATTTTGAACAGGTGTCCTACAAAAGTAGTGTTGAACAAAGTGCCAGAAGAAGCATGGAGTGGGAGAAAGCAAGGTGTTACCCACTTGAAAGTTTTTGGATGTGTGGCTTATGCACACATTCCAGATCAGCTAAGGAGGAAGTTGGACAGCAAAGGGGAGAAATGTATTTTCATTGGATACAGTGAGGAATCCAAAGCTTACAGCTTGTATATCCCATCCACCAAGAAGTTTTTTGTGAGCAGAGATGTTCAGTTCATTGAGGAGGAAGCTTGGGATGGAAGCATAGAGAAAACAGTAAATGTTAAAAGTTGTTTGTCTCATGATGAAGATGATGAGGAGGTGGCTGAAATACATCCCCAAACAGCAGCGCCAACACAAGGACAGCATGGAACACCCTTGAGGATAAATGAAAGTGCTTCTCCAAGCCCACCAAAAGGAGGAAATTCAAGTGCATCTTCAAGCACTTGCACACCTAATGAACAATGTAAGAAATTCAGAAACTTAAGTGATATTTATGATGAAGGAATGAATTCCTTGTTTGCTTTGTATTGTCATGTTGATGATCCTATTCATTTCGAAGATGCAATTAAAGATAAGAAATGGATAGAAGCTATGGATGAGGAGATGAATGCCATAGAGAGAAACAAAACATGGGATTTGGTAGAGCTACCAAAAGGTAAAGAGGTCATAGGAGTTAAATGGGTCTACAAGACCAAGTGCAATGCTGAAGGCAAGACAGAAAGGCACAAGGCAAGGCTGGTTGTCAAAGGGTACAAGCAGCAGTATGGGAGAGATTATGAGGAGACTTTCGCACCAGTTGCAAGAATGGAAACCGTGAGAGCAGTGCTGTCCATAGCAGCACAAAACAAATGGAAAGTCTACCAAATGGACGTGAATTCAACATTCCTAAATGGAGTGTTAATGGAAGAGGTTTACATTGAACAACCTCTAGGCTATGAGAAGAAAGGTGAAGAGCACAAAGTGTGCCGATTGAAGAAAGCTCTTTATGGGCTGAAGCAAGCGCCAAGAGCATGGTACAGCAGGATAGATTCCTATCTATTGGATAATGAATTTGACAAGTGTGAAGGAGAACCCACCGTCTACATCAAAGAAAAAGATGGTAAAATTTTAATTGTTGTCTTATATGTTGATGATGTTATTTTCACAGGTAATGATGATCAGCTCATTGAAAATTTTAAATCAGTCATGAAAGAGGAATTTGAAATGACTGACATGGGTTTCTTGAGATACTTCTTAGGCATAGAAGTAGGTCAAAATGAAAAAGGAATTTTTATCTCACAAACTAGATATGTAAATCAAGTGTTGGGCAGATTTAACATGCAAGAATGCAAAGCAACGATCACTCCCACAGTAATGGGATTAAAACTCAGCAGAGAGGACAACAGTAAGGATTTTGATCCTAGTTTGTACAAGATTATTGTTGGCAGCCTTATGTATTTAACAACTACTAGGCCTGACATAATGTTTGCTGTTAGTTTAATTTGCAGATTCATGGAGAGGCCAAAAGAAGCACATTGGCATGCAGCAAAAAGAATTTTGAGGTATGTTAAAGGTACCAAAAGGTTTGGAATTTTATATACTACATTAGAATGTTCAAATTTAGTTGGATATACTGATAGTGATTGGGCTGGAAGTGTAGATGATCGGAAAAGCACTTCCAGTTATGTTTTTCATATGGGTTCAGGAGCCATTTCATAGGCTTCTAAGAAGCAGTCCATTGTAGCATTGTCTACAGCAGAGGCTGAATATGTGGCAGCTACAGCAGCAGCACGTCAAGCAGTTTGGATGAGAAGAATGTTGAGGAGTTTAGGCCAAGAGCAGGCAAAAGCAACAGTGATTTTTTGTGACAATAGCTCAGCTATTGCATTGCCAAAGAATTCAGTGTTTCATAAGAGAACGAAACACATTGATACAAGGTTTCACTACATCAGAGAATCGGTGAGAAATGGAGAAATTATCTTAGAACATTGCAGGACTCAAGAACATGTAGCAGACATTTTGACAAAGCCATTGGATCAGAAAAGCTTTGAATTTTTGAGGAAATGTTTGGGTATGACTGATAACCCAGCAGTTGAAATTAAAGGGGAGTGTTGAAATATTAATTTCAACCGCATTTACTGCAGCGTGGTTTGGCAAAACCACCCAGACTTCCCCGCACCACCATTCGCAAAAGGTTGTTTTCGTGAGAGGGCCTCCGACACAATCTGTTGCTGCCACGCGTCCAGTGTACAACTCCGAAACCACCAACTCCCTGGACGTTAAAAGTCGTTTGGCTTGTGTGAGGTTGGTGTGCGAATTGCATCGGATCAGGTCAACGGACAAAGATCTTATTCAACCTGCCAGAACATTAGTTTTGTTTTTACCGTCGTTTTTTATTTTATGTATTTAATGCACTGTCATAGTCATAGGTAAAAGTTGGTAAACGTTTTTAATTTTATTGTTTTTTTAAATTTACGGAAGTATGGGTAAGGTATCGTAAGTGATATGTTTTGGTTTTGAAGTGTTGACTTTGTAACTTGAAAAAAACACACGGGGATGAAGGAGAGTTTCAGCTGCAGCAAATAACAAACCAGGAGAGTACAACAGTGCGAACAAAAATTGTAAAGCATATGCATTGAAATGCATTGAAATGAAATGTATGGTGCTAGCGCAAATGTATTTTTTTAATTGAATATGTAATGTGAATGATCAGCCTCTTAAATGTAATGAAAATTTCACACAGGGGTGAATGTGAAGGATTTCTTTTACAACAGTAAATTCATGTAAATCTATTCTACAACAGTAAATGTAAAAGCTCCTTTTACAGCAGTAAATGTGAATGAAGATTTTACACAGCAGTGTAAAAATCATTTGTAAAAGAGAGACAATATTTTGTTTTGGTGAAAGTTCTTGGTGAATCCCTCTAGCAGAGGAAGAAAATTGTATCAGGGACTTTATAAATTAATACAAGTTTGTTTTGGCTTAGAAACTCTGTCTTGCTCAAATTTTTTTTTGGGGCTTCCCTGTGCAAAAAGATCCTGTGGCAGAAACAGAGTATTTCCTCTGTTCAATATTCGTTTGAAATTACCAGAAATTTCCAACACTATCTTGATACCTATATGTACACTAGATGCTGGTGATTTTTTGAAGTTACAATAGGACACATTTAACCAACCTACAGACACAGTGAAGGTTTAAGATTACTATAATAATTTTATTCAATTATTATCATTTTCCGTGCAAACAGAATAACTACAGTTTGTATCCTTTTCAGAAAAGGAAGCTAAAAATTCAGAAAAGCTCATCACTTGTCTTCCGGGCAACATCCCGCCATTGAGGCCAACAGATCTACTATCCTTCTACCGCGCTGAAGATCAATCCGACATTCTTTTAAATGCCTGTCTCCATGAATCACAAAAGCAAAGTAAAGGGGACTACACATTAGTGAACACGTTTGAGTAGCTGGAAGGGAGGGATGCAGTGACAGCACTAGCTTTGAATGGTTGTCCTGCTTTGGCCATAAGACCTCTTTTTCTTCCAAATCTCTTAGAAGGTCGATCTTCTGGCTGCAGTCTGTGGGAGGAGGAGGACCGTTGCCTGTCATGGCTGGATATGCAACAGACCGGATCAGTTATATATGTTTCCTTCGGAAGCATCGCTGTCAAATCACAGCAACAGCTGGAGCAGCTGGCACTAGGGTTAGAGGGCTGCGGACAACCTTTCTTGTGGGTTGTCCGGTTGGATATTGCAGAAGGTGAAGCTGCGATTTTACCTGCGGGCTTTGAAGAACGAACAAAGAAACGGGCAATGTTTGTGAGGTGGGCGCCACAGGTGAAAGTAGTTTCCCATGCTTCAGTGGGATTATTTCTCACACACTCTGGATGGAACTCTATGTCGGAGAGCATGAGCATGGGAGTTCCCGTAGTAGGATTCCCATATTATGCCGATCAGTTTCTGAACTGCAGATTCGCGAAGGAGGTGTGGAAGATTGGGCTGGATTTTGAAAACGTGGATGTGGATGACCAAAAGGTGGTAACGAAAGAAGAGGTGGAGGATGTTGTGAGGAGAATGATGAGAACAGCAGAAGGAAGGATGATCAGAGATAACATTGTCAAACTCAAGGAGTCAGCAACAAGGCAGTCCTCCCTGGAGGATCTTCTTTTGTAAACCTAAACACATTCGTTAATGACATGACGATGAGTAAAGTGCGATCATAGATAACATTGTCAAACTCAAGGAGTCAGCAACAAAGGCAGTCCTCCCTGGAGGATCTTCTTTTTTAAACCTAAACACATTCGTTAATGACATGACGATGAGTAAAGTGCAGGAATCCAAAATTGAAACCATGTGACTTGGATTCCAGAAGATGTCATCCACATTTGAGAATAATGTATTTGAGATTATCAAAAATCTTTCTAGCCCATTGCATGGCTCCACTACAGGAACCCCTTGTATCTGAACATGCTTGGTGAGGATTTAAACCTCTCACGTTTTACTACATGAGAACCAGGATTATTCATTAGCAGAAAAATATTTTTGATGTTGAACATATTAATTATAATCATCATCAATATCACATTTCTTGGCTTGAATAGTGGCACCTGATTCAGGAATTACACATTATAATGGTAGGTAGATTTGGCGACCTTCCAATATATTGACTAATGATTTTGCTATCTTTCTGGCTGATTTCTTTTTTACTTAATTGAAATCAGATTCATGGCCGAGATTTGAAATTTCCGTCCTAAAATCTTTGCCAGAATGTATTTTTGAAGCATCCTCTTCCAGTACGCTAAAAAACACAGCAGACCATGTTTCGAAGTATTTGATTATGCAGCTTAAATGATCCAAGCACCATCTTGCGGAAACTAAAGACACCACAGGAAAATGTTTGTCCAGGGTGCATGATGAAACGTCGTAGTGCACAAGACATACATTCTCACATGCTGCTCCCACATGTAATCACGCGAAAGGCATGCGAAATACACACATTGTGAATGGTACACATGTAGATCACACTTTGACATGCTACTCGGCCACAATTTTTGACAGCCAATCTTATCCACTCGAATCTTCGTCTTATCCTCAAAATTCTGTCAAAATTCCAATTTGGATAGTTATTTTATCGAAATGATATAAAGAGTATTATATAACCATGGGCAAATTAGTGATAATGAAAAACATGTTCTCTAATTAGTATAATAGATATATTTTAAACATAAATTAATTTATTGTGCGTAAAAAATAGTATGATTTTACTATATTATTATTATTATCATAGAAATAATTTATTAGCAATAATAATAATAATAAAATTATTGTCTATTGAGCTTATGGTATGTTTTAAAATTATTTTTGCTAAATCTATTTTTGCTTGGTTAAGAGTTTATCTTTTTTGGATATTTGGAAATAGGTTATCTCGAGTGAAAGCCTACTTCTTTATCGACTACTACTGAGTAATTGCAAGTGACATGGTTTTCCTTGAATAATGGTGATGAACCAACTTGATATCAACCAAGGATGGTTATTCCCATTGTTGGTTTGACAACTAAGTTATGATAGGTTTTCCCACTTTATATAAAAAATAAAAATACTCAAGTTCACTTTAACTTTATATAAACCTTAGCTAGAGAGACACATTAATTTAGTGAAAAGGTTCTAATTTAGTTTATAATTGTTTGTTAGTTTTTAGTATGAGGGAGATGTGTAATTCCTTGACTACTAAATATGTAGTTGACAAGTAGCATTTAAAAATAATATTGCAATTACAATCCAATACAAAGAGTAAGTATAATTCATTTTATCTTCAATTCTCACACAGATATATATATATATATATATATATATATATATATATATATATATATATATCTATATCTATATATATATATATATATATATATATATATATATATATATATATATATATATATATATATATATATATATATATATATATATATATATATATATATATATATATATTAATGTCAACCATAAATAAAATATCTCTATGTTTATATTAAGTAACAAAAAATGATATCATTTTTATATGGAGAGATAAAATAATTGAAACTAAAAAATATCTCTCCTTGTTCGGGAGGTGGAAAAGGCAACCACCAGACTGGAGCCATAGGATAGAGGGGACGATGCCTACCACCTTGTCACATCTCCTTACATTAAAGAGGGGGGATGGAATGGTTGTTCCACCCCATGCACTCACACATGCCACCACCTTGTCACCTCTTCTTACATTAAAGAGGGGGAATGGAATGGTTGTTCCACCCCATGCACTCACACATGTCAATTGACCTCACATTCCCCTGCACGATGATAAAATCCTTCATTTCGACCATGTGCTCTCATATCCCCTACCATTGCTCCATGTTTTCTTGTTCTTCCTGAATTGTTTTCCAGTCTCATGTGGGATATTTCCACCTTGATGTTGGTTTTCCGAGAGTGCTCATTTATGGAGGTCTTTCTCCCCCTTGTAGGGTGCCTTATTCCACACATTCTATGACAATATTTTGAACTTGGAGCTACAAATTTGTCGTAGCGGTTGCTAGCTTATCAATTTGTAGAGTATAGAGGAGTGAAGCATGTTGTCTACAAAAATCCAATGCCTGGTGGGCAATCAAAATAGTGGAAATTTCTCGTACCTCCAGTCTTAGCAAACTCATAAGTATGTTTCTATTCGCATGGTTCAATTCATTCTATGGTTCATAGGGAATATCGACGGTGTTGAAACTTATCGAAGTATACTAGGTAATTTGGTTTGTTAACCTCGCTCAAAGCTACCCTTTGAACTTGCCCACTCCATCATTTTTAATTCACGACTTCCCCTAGCTAACCTGGATGTAGGGAGCAAGGATACTTATGGATTTTCCCTAGCTTCATTTGGTTTGTTTCACTGCTCTATGCCTCCTCTGGGGGTTCTCTCCCTTTGTCCCTTTCTCTCTCCTAAACATTATGCCTTGTTAGCATATGTGTTCTTGCTAAGGGTTTGGAGGTTCGAGCCCTTTTGGCAAACCTCAAGATTATATGCAAGCCCAAGTAGTCGTTGTTGTCTTTCACTGGTTCACTTCACCATAAATTCAGGCTGAAATCCAATAGTTAGAAGACTTAACCACTAATGATAACTAGGCCTATTCTATTTAGATTTTGAGATACAAATAAGAGTAGCTATCTATGTTTTGGAACTTGGCCACACCAAGGGAGAATTTGACAATAACTCAATTTTATCACCCTCCATTGGAAAATTAAGACACTCCTGGGAAAGGTGCTTAAGGAAAATTATAAGGATCACAATGAAAGCATCACATTCCTCAATAAAATCCAAGGAGTCCAATACCACTAGTTTTCCTACTTAGTCAACATTGACACCTTCCTAACACATATTGAAGATCACCTATAGTGTGGTATCAAGCCTCCAAAACCAATAGGTGCAAGTGCTCAACATTCGTCCCAAGTAACATCTTCTCACAACTAATTCTTTTTCATTTATTTTGGATCATGCTTTAGTTCGAGAAAATTTGTTTCTTTATAGTAAATATATGGGCAAATATAATTGGTAGAGAACTTTTATGGTTTTGGATGCTAGTAAGTTTCCCTCACCATTTTCGATCTAGTTTCCATTCTAGCAGGCCATGATGGTGATTACATCAAATTGTGAACTATAATTTTTGTATGGCAATAATTTTAGGTAATAGAAAAGCTTAATCAATAAAAAAAGGAAATTAAAAAAATTATCATATTTTCACTTTACATTGTGATGGGAATGTGTAGTTTGTTTAATTCTTAATATGGAGTTGAGATGTGGGTGTAACAATATATTAATGACCAAAAAAGAAACTCAATACAACATTGAGTAAAATGTTTCAACATATACAAAGAATGAGTTTGTGTGTGTATGTATTTTCTTCTTCTATCTATAAGTGTTTCATAGTTCAAGTTAAGAGAGATATCAGTAATTCCTTCAACTTTTTAATATAGAGCTAATATGTAACTTTTAAAAAACATTAATAAAAAAATAATTTAATGTATATATAGAGACAAACTATATCCCATTGATACAAGGTTTTTACTTCTCAATATGAGGGGGACATGTACTTGAAAATATGCTAATAACAAAAAAAACATTTCGATGTGGACAATGTGGGTAATAAAAAAAATATTTCAATGTGAGTTATGTATATATTATATAAAACAAATGAAAATAAAAGAAAAATTCTCCTGCTCAAAATTAAAGAGGAGATTTGTAATTACTTCATGCTTAGAATGGAGTTGACACATGGTGTGAGTGTGTGTGTGTGTGACCAACATAGATACATGTTAACTACAAATATATCAAGTGTAGAGAGTGATCAAATATCATTAGGTGCAAGCATTTTTTCAACTTTTTCTCTTTAAAAGAGGTTTGACCTCAAAGGATTTGATCCCTCTCAATGCTTGATAAATATAAGATTAACATGGATCTTTGTTAGTACATAAAATAGAATAAGCGACTTCCTGAGTACCACGTCTTAATTTTTTTTTGGTTATAATATATTATCTTATAAAATATGATTATGATTATATATATATAGATATAGATATAGATATAGATATAGATATATATACATATATACATACTCCTATTTTTTTATTTATATAAATGGACTTTGGATAGTGCATATAGAGACATTACATAGATTTATATCCATGTAAAACCATGGATTAAAATATACTTATAGTTCTAACTTCATAATAGGATAACCAAAATTCTAAGACTTACAATATTTTCCATTAAAAGGATGTAGACTCTGTATTCAAAGAGTGCATATACATGGATCTATTTGTTAAGAGAAGAGAGTCATTTATCAGCTAGAATATGTTCATTCAAAGAATCCAATATATAATTGTATTCATCCAAATGTAGATCAAGAGGGTTGAAACTCAAAGAGGAAGGAGTAGGATTTTGGGTCTTGACCTAGCCTACATTAATCAACTTGGAACCAGTTTACTCCAAGATGTCTAGATGTCACTTCTGAAATACAAGGATACTCGACAGAACATCACCAGAGCTAGAATTATATTCCAGTAATTTCAACCACTACTCCATTAAATCCAATTCCTCACATAGCCACTTAATGTCCACATTGTGCTACTATAGGGAACTATGTGTGACTCATAGTTCATGGAACTCCTACCACTACATGAACTGACAAGATTAAGTTGAGTCCTGTGATTTAGAGAAATTCACTTATTGAAATTAGAGCTATCATGCTACCTTAACTGATAAAATAGAAATAATTTTAGATTTTCATTTTCCATTTTCATCAAGCCCCTATGATATATCCCATTGTTACATTTTGTGACAAGACTTAGGCAATCACAACATGGGGTAGTGGAAGAAATAACCATTAATTTATGCTTAGGAGTGAATGCAGATCACAAAATCTATTAACCTCACATGATATTATATTTGATACCATACTTTCCTTGATCGATGACAATAGGAAACATATTGGACATTGAGACTTAAAGAATAGAGTGAGTGACAAATTACCCATTTATTAATAACAAAAAAATTGTTTTCCAATTGAGTTCCAAGTTCTAAACTATATTACATAATAATATTATTTATAATCCATATTGATGCTTTAAAAGTGGAGAAATTGGAGGAATAAACTCACATAACCTTTTTTATTAGTGGGACTCAGAAACCTTTTAGAAGAAGTTTGAGGCATAAAGTGGCATTCATTTGGGGTAAATAATTTCCACTTAAGCACCAAACCCCATAACACTATTCTACACTTAAATACATTTCCAAAAATGAAAAATTCACCTCAATCAAAGTTCCTATGCAATAATTATTCCACTAGAAATTTGACCTTCCTTTTTTGACCACCATGATTCAAAAGAATGCCACATAAACCCCAATTATTCATGCTAAATCGGATATCCATTTTATCATAATGAATAAGACTCTGGAAGAGTCAATATTGTAAATCTAGTTAAGACTTTAAGGAGTCAAATTTAACCACTGGTAGGCTATTGGGTTGTGCTATAACCTATCCACTAGAGGGTAAAGGAGTTCCATTCTATTTGAGTGTGTTGTGTTTTTATAGGTGAAAAGAGTAGTTAATATTGGATAAAGATAGAGGTTTTATGCATAGTAGTATCTGATGGGCCATAGGTCTCACTCTTTTGTACTTGCGTCCACTTTGATTCAAGGAAAGATAGATAAGAGTAGCATGGCTTGCAGCTAGGTTGTCTCTTGTAAGGGATTCCCAAATCATATCTTATCTTCATTGTGGTTTGTGATATTTATTCATTGTTCCCTATTTTCCTTATCTTACTTATTGAATGTTTAAAAATAAGGCTTAATTAACAGATCCAAAAATCTAGGAAAAAACCTTCATAGTGTAGATTTTGGATTTTAGAATATATTTTAGTAGATTTGTTGTGAAAATCTATCTAGTCGATTAATCATGGTAGTTTATAAATAATATTGGTACCAAATCTAGGTTTATTTGTGTATTTTGTTTGATGTTCTAGGATATTTAGACCTATTTGAGAAGAAAGTTATAAAACTCAAGCCATGGTCAACAAATAACTGAAAATTCGTTGATATTTAACAAAGGAGAGGCTGTCAAGGCTACATGAATAGGTCACTAACATCAATTGTAAAATGAATCTCATTATGGAGAGTATCTAAAACAAGTCAAAAGTAACAGAAGATGGATGTTCTAATGTGGACATTAGATCAGAGGGGAGAATGGGGGATTTGGAATAAAAAAACAGGGAGTCTAAGAAAGAACTTGAAAATGATCAACCTAGTTTGATTTACATGAACCATTCACAATCTGTTTTTAAGATGGAAGTGAAGGTTGACATCAAACCATATGAAGGTGAGATTGATTCTTTGAAGTTAAAAAATTGGTTGGAGTAGTTAGAATTTTATTTTAGTGTCCATTGTATAGAGGAAGAACATAAATTTTTTCATTCTTCATTAAAACTAGACGGCTAATGGGTGATTAAATTGACATCTTTTAAACATCCATCCAATACCTTTTTGTACACATTTTTCTTTTTTACATCTCATTTGAAATATTATTTTCCTTAGGATGGCCATTTAATACCTCAAAATTACCCTAATGTGCCTTTAATATTCTTAGAAGCCCATAAATCTTTAGTTATATTTCTCAAAGTTATATGTCTTCTCAAAGCTTGGAGTTTTAATTTCACTACCTAATTTGTGCATGCATGTTTTTCTCCATTGTTATCTAAGTTGTTAGGTTTGGGTCTAACCTTTGAATTCGATAATTATGATTAAGTAATTATTCATTAAAATTTTAGACTCATTATTGTTTCACAATTATAAGATTGCCTTGGACTTTGGAATCCATTATTCAAGATTGGACTTATCATGTTTTTATGCTGTTGGTAGCTAAGATATTTTTATTCTCAAACTTCCATTATCCTTTCTATAGAAATATTGTGAACATCTATTTTCTGGTATGTGGCCAAGAGGGTACCTATAAGAATTCACTCAACATGAGGCTTGAAATATCATTCCTTTAGAATATGAGTTCAAATATCAAGGACTCATTATCCATCTCTACCCTAGCATTGGGATTGTGAATATCGAGGAGAATCATATTATTAGACTAGAGGATGAAAGAGACACAAAGTGGAAATTTATTGAGAGTGGCCTCCTTGATGGTGAATAAAGGGATGGAAAGGTAATATATGAGGTAACTTAAAACCACAATGATACATATCAACCACACCATAATGGTGAAGATAATTACACTAGTGGCATAAATAAATGTCGAAATCTAATGAAATGGTATGCTTCTTTGGCATATTCATTGGGTCACAACTCCTCTTTCTCTAAGGTTTCGTTCACCTGAAGGTTTAGCTAGCATAAAAAGATAGTTTAATAAACTATGAAGTCCCTATGTTAGTTTTGTTTAGAAGACAAAGATCCATATGAAATGTTAGATAACATAGGTTCATTTCATATATTTTCTTCTACATGCATAGCGTAACCTATTTATATAAACTTAAATAAAATTTAATATCCATCAATTGGCTTGAGCATGATTGTAATGAGTAGTTAGTCCATTAGGGATGTGTTGTGATCCCTTCCCAACAAAATTTTGAGTGAATTTTGGAATTAATGGAAACTAATATTCCCCTTTGATTTTTTAGTGTTATTTTCATGATTGCCTAGCACTCCTATTAAATGTTTTTTTGTGTGATAAAACCCAAGGCTCAAGAGGGTACTTGTTGTTGTTATTGAAGAGTCTAAATTACTTGAGTATTTGAGACGATTATATGCTCAATCCAAAATTCCATGGTGTTGGAACTCATGAAAATAGAAGATAGATTTAGGATAAATGTGACATGAATTCTCATTCATATGATTCAAATTAATACAATTTCACTAACCCTTGGTTTTCATCTTCCAAGAGGTCTCTTAAAATTCTCATGATTGTTGTCCTTCTTGAGGATTTTTCCTTTCTCTCAAGTGAATGTCCCAAATTCACATAACCCCGAAGGATTATGTTTCCAACATTTACCCTTTAATTGAAATGGATTTATGTGAGTCAAATAATAGAGCTGAAATAGAAAGGTGGATAATACCCAATGGCTAGATGTGTTGTCTAAAATTGTGGCTTATGGAAGACCACAAATAAAATGGGGTAGTAGAAGTTGAAGTCTTCTACCAATGGTGGTTTAAGGTTTATCACGAAATCTGAAACTTGGCTCCAATTAGTTCCTGGAACAATTCCAAATCTGGCTAGAAGTTGAAGTGTTATATGCGATTGAAGTGATCCCTAATGATGGTTTAAACATGACCTCAAACAAATGAAGTGTGTAGTAGAAGTCAAAGTATTCTAGCAGTATTGGTTTAAGGAGGGCCGCCAACCAAGTCATGCTCAAGGAACATTAACCTATGTCTAAATATAACTCTAACTCTTGCATCAACTAACTAAAGCTTCATGATCTTACTGCAAGCTCTGATTTACACTATGCCTCAAGATCACTTGATCTAACTTTGAAACTAAGAGCTGACCACTGACTCCCCCCTATCCAGATACAAGGTCTGAAGATGAATTTATCTCCTCTATAATACATGTTAATAATGGAGAATGAATTCGTAGTATGATTGATACATCATCTTACCTATTAAAGATCATTTCCAAGAAGTGATACATCCCAGGTGAATCTTCTCTGTTGCAGGAGTCTTGTGTTTGGAAAATTTCTCGGAATGTTGAGAGCATGTTTTTCACAACGCCCAAAATGGGGAAGATAAAAACATTGATATTTCATGTGGAGAACTTGATCATAATGCTGAAAATTGAAAATATGAAGTGGATGTGGAAGTGCATCAAGTGCAGATGAGATGGCTTGAAGAAAACTAACACTCTAAAACTTCAAGGGTTAAGAGTAGTCCGGAATGTGAAAAGTCATATATTTTTCATATTTGGGACTAGTTTTGAGCTTCTCACTAATAACCTCTTCCCCATGCATGATAATGGTCTTAAGAATTATATGTTGAACTTCTACATCTTCATGTGAATATGCTCTTGAAATCGAATTAAGTTTTGGTTGCTAATAAGAGTTTGTCTCAAACTCAAAAAGAGAATTGTTTTTAGGAAGGACTAATTCAAAATGTTGCCTCTTTTGTTGTTATTCATCTCGTTGGAGCTATGATTCAGATTACTAAAAATCAATCATTTCTTGTGCATTTTGTAAATAGGTTTGAATATTAGTTAGAGTGGCCTTCTTGATTTTAACTATGTTGTCAATAGTAGAGTGTATTAGAGTATTCAATAAATTTCATCAATTGAAAAAATGGGCTTCTATTGAGTTTCTATTATACACACCAAATGCACTATAACTGCAATACCTTGAAGAAGAAAAATGGAGCTAAACTTATTAGCACTGTAATATGTCAAGAAACCTTTGGTGTCCTCTCTAATAACATACACATAATTATTTGTAGTAAAGCTACAAGGGCCTTCATAACATGTCCTCTGATATCCATATCCACAAAGAAACTATAATGACTCTAAAAATTATTCACTTCAACAAAATTAAATCTACATTCATGCACAATTCATTGCTTAACGACCTAATATGTAGTAGAATCACTTTCATCAAATTAGTTACTTGAGGAACAATTTTAATGTTCCCATTATATTTTTTGTCAACACTAATTTTGAACTCCTCTTCAAGAGCCATTACAATCTCTAAAGTATCAAGAGATTTAACAACCTGTTAGAAAATCTGGATTCAAGAGTCAATGGTTTATCAATTAATAATGCTAAAATATTGCATACTCTACTAAGAGTCTTGTTCATGACCACAAAAATTACATTTAGAACACTACATGTGCATTGAAAGCATTGAAATAATGGAAAATAAAATCTTTGATGCTTACATGATAATGTATTCAATGTAGACAATCTAGAGCTAACCTCTTTTTTTGGCATGAATAAATATATGGTAGATAGTGAAAATTACTGAACTAAAATACTGAGTATTGATACAAGGTTTGACCTTCACACAACTAAACAACAAGGGTGTGGTGTGTTGCAATAACAACAAAAACAAATTTTTTTTAAGGGTATGATTCAATTAAATAAAGGGGTCAAGGGATCATTAAAAAACACAATAAATGCTATCTTTGGATGGCTTTGCACAAATTACAAGAGTTGTTATACTGAAATATTTGAGACAGTGTCCATGGTGGTGTTGTTGCACCCAAAACTAGTACACTCTCCATTCCATGAATACTTGGTAAAGTGTTACTCATTATTCCTGGTAGAAGGCATGGTTGTAACACACTCAACATGAAAATATAATGTGAAAAAAATTGGTTTTCATCCAGCTTGAGGATGCAAGGAACACTTGATCGTATAGTGACCTAATGTGTAAAGTCAACATTCCCCTTTGATCCAATAGGGAACAAAATATCTTGATGTATAGTATATAATATATCTAGAAAAATCAAAGTCCCACTAGCACAACCGGTTGAGGATGGCATCAGCAAGGCGACCCACGATAAAAGCTCTTGGAGGGTGGTTGTGCCCTGTACTAGGGGGAGGAATCATGCTTACAAATATAATCAGTTAACGGTTTGTGTGGCCCAAGATAGATGTGATCCCCGAGTGACTTTGACGATTTAGATTCCCTTGGGTTGTGGCTCTTTAAGCCACAAGTAGAGCCTAGAGGATCATAGAAAACTTGACAAACAAATAAAATGTATCTAGAAATGAATTAGAGGTGAAAAACCAAAGTATCATAGATTTGAATTTGTTCGTAAACAATATATGAGGAAAATGTTTTAGAGGTATATGGATGAAAAACCAAAATGGCATAGGTACTCCTAGCTAAGTGATATAATATGTTGATTATAACACATGTCCTAGAAATATCCATCCACCTAATGGCACCCTTCCCTTGCAGTAGCTTATAGATCCACTAAAGAGACAAATGTATAGTTATTGAGACAACAATCAGTCTCTAAAACTGCAACACCTCCATTCACAGAATCATTGATGGCCAAGAGAACACCATGAACTTGTAGATATCAATTATCAACCTCCAATTTGTTGGTGACAACATAGTCATAGGAATTTTTAGTTGTTTAGGAAGAGAGGAACTGGAGAACTAGTGCCAATCCCTATAGATAAGGTTTTCACTAGCCACTACTATTATAGTAGGAATTCACTCAACTTGTTAACGAAATTATTTCATGTTGAAATCATTCATGGGAGCTTCTATGCAATGCACTCAACAAAAAATTGGGTAAGAACTTATAACAATCTCCCACACACTGAAAAAGTTAGAATTCAAGTGTTATTTGTAGGGAAAAGTGCCGGTAGACAAAGGGACAAGTATGACCTACAAATCCTTTGACACCACTATTGCAACTCACGAAAATAGAACATAGATTTAGGATGAACATCAGATATATTTTCATTCATATGATATACATTAATATAGTTTCACTGACTCTTGGTTTTCATATTCTAAGAAATATTTTTTACTTCTCATGACTATTGGCCTTCACTTGATATTTTTTAGCTTCCTCTCAAGTGAATGTGCTAAATTCACATAACCCCAAAAGATTAAATTTCGAAGACATAATAGGCAAGTTCAAATTGTTTTCAATTTCAAAACTTATCATATTCTGTGAAACGGAAGTGTTTTCCTATGAGATCCATGATTAAGAAAGAGAATGTGTTGAAACAAAGTAAAATTTGTAAAAATATTATTGAAAGAAATCTATGATGTTGTCACATGAATTGTAGGTCTATAAATTGATAAAAATCCTTCTTATTATTAAGTATATTTTCTTTTTAATAAAGGGTGTTGTGAATTATATTTTATTAAAAATAATTGTTTCTAATTGAAAAAAAGTTGTCCTTAATTATCCTCTGTTTCCTTTTTCTTATTAATAAGGATAATATGTCCTAATTGGAAAAAAATATATGATATCCATATGCACAATGAATATATTTCCCAGCCTACTTTAGTCTCAACATTAAGAGTACAAATATGAGCAAATTTATGGTTATCAAGAGAATGTAGACACCATATTGTATTTTTATTTCAATAATATATGATAATATAACAATTTTGGTAGTTCTAATGGAAATGTTTTGGTTTGGTTTTCCTCTTTCTTTTGTATCTTCCCTTTATGTATATAGAAATTTTATTATCAAAATCAACAACTTATTGTTATGTATTTTATTGTTGAGAGAAAAACAAAGGGAAAATAACCATGGCATATAATAAATGCATGTTGAAACATATTTGTGTATAGCAACAATGTATTGTAGCATAGTATAAATATTAATAAATAGAGGTAAAGAATGAGAAGCTAATATGTCAATAAATATACTCTAATTCATGGTTGAAGTTACTTGGTCAATAGTTTTATCACATGGTTTTGTACCTATGGATTGAATGTAATTAGGCCTTTAAAATACTTCGGAAAACTTCATTTTAATGTGTGAGCGATGTGAGTGGAAAAGATTCACTAGGTTAGCTAGGTTGGGTTTTTGCCAAGGGACTAATAGAATATTTTGTTAGTTCGTTTTTTTCCTCATATTTCAATTTTTTCTAGGATAAAAATTATGTTTATGTAGTTCATTTTTTTGCTGGTAAAGTTATCTTTCTCATTTAATTTCTCTCAGTAATTTTTATCATGGTTTTAGAGCCACGAGTGAGGTCAAATCCAATAGAGAATTATGTTGGGTTTTAATTAGAAGGTATGACAATGACAAAAGCCATGTATATGAGCAAGGAAATGTACAATAATAAACATGCAAAACCTCCCCCCGATACTATATTTATGTTAAGTATTCACCCAAAGTGTTTGATGGAGTGATTGAATGAAATGATTTGTAATGATTTGTTTTCTTCAAATTGTATATTTTCGATCATGAAATGGGTGACCTGTGGAAGAGAAATATGTTGGTTTTGTGTTATAAACTAGAACAACAATAAATAAATAAATAAAATATTTATGATGGAGTTGAAATTTTTTACATGTAAATGGTCATACTATTATATGACCTAGTAAGGCATGTATACTCTTAGTAAATTAATGGTAAAGTATGGGGTTAAAACTAGATGATAGAGAGGCATGATGATTTACTAGATACCCTAGATATAAACTTTGAGGGGTGTAGGGCCTCGAGGTGAATGATGTTGAATCACCTGGCTATTTTGGTCAGATTTGGTGAATGGAAACCCAATCCAAGATTTAAGCAGGAATTTTTGGATAAAATTGACATAGTGAAAGGGTTAAGATTACTTGGTAAATAATGGTCATTTTTCAAACATTGTTTTATACCCATGGATTACATCTACTGGGGCCTTTGAAAGAATTGGGAATACTTCATTATAATGTGCTAGGCATGGAACTGGTGGAGGCTCACCTAGTCAACTTAGCGACGTTTCACTAAGGGGCTAATAAAATATTTTGTAAGCTAGTTTTTTCCTTGGATTGGATTTCTTCAAAGATAAATATTGTGTTTATATAGATCCCTTTTGTTGTTGATAACTTTATCTTTCACATTTAATTTCTCTCTATAATTTTTAATAGGCATGTGATGATAAACGCCCATGGATTGTAGCAACTATGTAATTTCCCAGTGGATGTGAGTTGGATACTAGATCATAGTCTCCATAAAACTCTATTACACACTAGCCTCCATCATTCCATAACAAGATAATAACCTCCATAAAAAGCTATTACATAATGGACTCCATTATCTCATAGGAATTATATCTATAGCAAGTACAACTATGAGGGTCATATGCACCTCCATGTGGGCTTTCCTAGTCAAGCGATGATATAAAATATGATGGTCCATCTCCTCCCACAAGATCATCTACTGGTGTCTTTTGGCATGATGATGCTACTATGGTGCCATGCTACATAAGGGTGTGAGTCAATATGGCAATTTCCTTCTAGATTTTAAAAATTCTATCCACTATTGGAGGATGTTTAAATGTGGGGTTAGAACTTCATCTAGGGGAATGAAGACCTATTAATGGTTTGCGCTTAAAACTTTTTTATTTTGGCGAAACCCTTGATGAACCCCATGGAATTATCCCATGCCAAACTAGTTGACATGGAGTCCTAGCTTGGACTTTTTCCATAATTGCATCAAGAAATATAAAGGTACATCCTTATTATTACAAGGAGGTTTATCAAATAAGATGAACTACCTATCCATCTAATGTTCTTGAAATTCTTGGTAGGTGTAGCAGTACATAAGAATGTGTTTTTTGTTGACTCGTAAAGGTTGGTTATTTCTTGGGTCAATAAACAATTATAGAAAATATTTTCTATTAATGTTGAGCTCTCTAATTTGGTCTTTATTTAGACTAGTTCTATAGTGTTCATGTCTCCTAGCCTTATAATAAGAACTATTAATTAACATGCCTTGGGCATTGGAAATGGATGATATAATTGAATTTAATGAAGTTGCAAGAGACAATTGAGAGGGCTCTCGGGTGTTTTGGAGTTCCTGTATGAGTTCCCTCAAAGTAGCCAAGGATTCATTAATTTCATCAATAGGATTTATTTGTTCTTGGTTGGAGTTTTGTTTTTTCTAAGTTGTAGTTTGTTGATGGAAATTTCATGTTCTCATAGGAATCATGGTGACCAAGCCTCCTATAATTTAGTATGGTGCTTTCTTTTAGAGTATCATTTAGGTTTTTCTTCAATTTGCAACCAAACTTTCAAGACAAAAAACCAAAAAAATCCATTAGAATCCTTACCTATAATCCAAAGAAGATGTGAGTCGTTGACTTTGTGGTCTATGTCGATCAATGATGAAACATTTTGGTCAAAATCATCTAAAAATGCACCTTGTAGTCATAAACTAATAAGATAATGTGGTGATAGGCTCATAAAAATTGTTACACTAAAAATGCATGAACATTATTAAAAGCACATGATCATTATTAAAAACATGTGCACATTTGTATAAATACACATATTTTTCTAACCTATGTCAATTTAGCTATGTAATTGACACCTTAATTAACAATGTGTGACTTGCTAGACCTAGATACCCATAAATGTATTCACACTCTTAAAGAATATAGTCACATTCCTATGGGAACACATTTATAACTGCCCCAGTGCCACTTTAAAGGCTTTCATTAACATACCACACCCACTGATATATATACATTCTTTTAATGATTTTTAACAATTTTTAAATATAATTATTAATATTGTCTTTTATTTTATAAACAATGAAATTTTATATGCCAATTTAAACTTATCATATAACGCTTAAATATTAATAATGATATGCATTTTGAAGATATTCATTTTCATAAGAACATTTCACACCATATTTAGTAATAGGAAAACAAACAATTAAGATTACAGAAAATTTCTTATAATCTACATTCGAAGATGTCGTATCTATCGAAGCGTGCATAAGCATCTTGCTGGCTTCTGTTGGAACTTAATTGTGTTTTGGAAAAGTTATCCATTGATGTTCTTTTAGATATTTTGATGTGCTTTTATGGTGAGATATATATATATATATATATATATATATATATATATATATTTCCTGTAGAAAAAAGTCGTAATTTTATTCATATTGATAAAATTACATTTTGTAGATGCCTAAGGCATATTCAGATGGCTGTTCCTATGATAACAGGCAACAGAAAGAAAAAGAACACAAAATAGCAGGTGATTGTTCCTGTAATGACAGGAAGCTACAACAATAGAAAAAAAAATTAAAATGTTCCAGCAAGGCTAAACTTTTCTACCCTTCTTCTTCTCTACCCGTCGCCAACCACCAGTGTCGGGACTGGGTGTAATAATAGCTAGATGATTTTCCATTGGGATCAGTTGATGTTCTTTGTCAGATTCCGAGCCCTCATATCCATGGGTTCGTTTGATGCCGCTTATTTCCATTTGTGGCACTTGTTGCAGATCTGTAATGTGTGGCCCCAGGTAGGTAATTGGGGCATTCTCTTCCTGAGTATATGTTTGTCTCATTTGAGGATCAGGTTCTGTCTGGTTCTCTGTAGGCTCCACTATGTCTTCTTCTTCCAATGGGTCGGTGTGCTGCCAACCTTTCGGCTTTTTCTTTTGTTTCTTGGTTCTCCTGGGGTCCTTACGAGCAAGAGGGCAATTATATTGAAGGTGCCCTGTTTGCATGCATCCCCTGCACCGGAACGCTGTGTTCTCATAGTCGAGCTGTTGTATCCATTGAGAATTATTGAAGTTCAGTGTGATGTGGTCAGGTGGCCCCTGACTCAGGTCCACTTCTACACATATTCTGGCAAATGTAAATATGCCCCTGATAGCTCTGTCTTCATCCATTTTTAGGAATTTCCCTAGGGAATTCCCAATGGCAGCTAATACTTTATGATGCCAAAAGTGTAGAGGGAGACCATGTAGCCTTACCCATACCGGCATCGTTGAGACTTTCATTGTATTAGCGTTGAAATCAGAAAACCAGGGGGTGAGGAAGAGGCCAGCACTGCCCCAGAACCAAGGCCCCTGATTAAGAATGTTGTATCGTTCTTGTTCTGTGTTGAATATAAATATGAAGTACCCTTTGGGGCATAGGTAAATTTCATAGTTTGATGTCCATGTTGTAGAGATCCATTGGTGCAGGGCATCTGATTTTGGCCAAAAACCATTAAATCTACAAATAACTGCATTTTTAGATAAATCGGTGTGTAGACTTGTTACCTCTGGCATAGATACTAGTAGCGTTGGTGATTCTGGCTTTTGTTCAACAATGTAGGGTCCTGGTAACTCAGTTGGTGGTGCTGCTTTATTTTCCATTTTTTTCCCTTTCACTGCATCCCGAAAAGAACCTGTATTTTTTGAGCTAGTACCAGTGCTTCCGCCACGATGTCGGAGATTAAGAATAATAGTTGAATCGTTGGCAATGCCGTAGTGCTGGAGTGTTTGGTTGTCCTGCATACTGAACCCAGAATATATAAGATTTTGATATTGAGCTGGGGTTCCAAGGTGACCCTGGATCTTCTTTTTTAACGCATGGATGCTCATCCCCTTACTGAGCCTCATGCAAAAGTGTTTTCCTTCAATCGATTTGATGAAGATCTGGATCAGATTTGCGTCCATGAGGAGTAGGCCCCAATTCACTGGCTTGTAAGCCAGATCTGGCGAAAGGATGGCAGATCTAGGGTTCATATATCTTCCCACTGTGGGAGAGAAAAGTCCGCCTCTAACCAACAATTTACCAGGTGCTGCTTTAGCAGATCTAATGTGAAATGTGGCAGATCCAAAACTTTCAGCAATGATGTCATGCGATCCGTTTGATCCAGACCCAGAAACACATCGTTGCCCCTTTTGTTGTCCAATCTCCCTGAAGATCTGAAGAATCGAATCATGACAGTTTTCCTCAACTTTCTTTCGGTACTCACAGATGGCAAAGATGGTATGTTTGATATCTGTGGGGAGGCCCTAGATTTGGCCATCCGTTTGGAGATTCTCATCTTCCCGTTTGCCCATGCGGTCATATTTTGGTCCTACTGCGAGATCCCTGCTCCGCGCACTTTTAATCCAACCCGCCAAACATTTGCAGGGGTTTTCGTTCCTGCCATGGATCTTGCTCAGGGGGTTCGGCGAACAGAGTTCCGCTGCCTTGTCCAGGAGGTCAGTCGTGGGATCAAAAGTGCATTCCGCAGCGAAAAAGACCTTCCGTGTGACGCCTTGCTGAGAAATTCCATAGAAGGTCTGCGCATACTCGTTTAGTAAATGTGGAGCCTCCGTTTCCAGCAGATTCTGGGGTGATCCAGCCCCTGCGTATGCAGCTGTGTTGAAAAACCTAGCGCGAGTTGCCATTGCATCAAGGCTCCTTCTTTATGTGTATATATATATATATATATATATATATATATATATATATATATTATAATAATATAAAAATTAGATAATATTATTTTTTATATATTATTAATTCAAATAAATTATTTTTTTATTAATATATAAATTATTTTAGTTTACCATTAAGTTTTAGTATATAAGAAATCTCGTTTTTCACTATATCACTATACTAAATAGTTTTGGTGAGCTTCACCACTTTTACTATTTGGTTTTTCAAAATGATTTATTTAGTATTTTAGTACTAAGTGTTTTTAATATTATGGTATAAGTATTTTCTGGTTAAGGAAAAAAAGAAATATATGATTTTTTTATGGTTAGTTGAATTTATAAAATTGTTGTTTAAATGTTATAAAGATTAAATATAAAAATTAGTGAAACATATAAATTTTAAGAAATTGCTTGTATTAGTACGAAGTTGTAGAAGAGGAAATAAGATGTTAAACATATTAAAATCTTACTTTTTGTCTCTATTCTTCCATCTAGATGCTATTATTCTGCAATGTATTGTTATTGCACACTACTATGATTCAACATGTATTTTTCATTATATGTCACTCTTATAACTTATTACAAGGTTATAATTTATCCATTTGGCCTTTGTACTCCCTATTTTTATGACTAAATAATAAAGGGGTTTGCTTCATTCTAATTTCCATGGGCTCACTTGCTATAACTCTTACTATTTTGGGTAACTCCTTTTTCTTTTTCATTTGTGCCTAATATATTAATAATAGATAAATTTCATATTTTTGTGATTTTTTTAAATATTTGTAGATGCACCAACCATTATAAAGGTTTCAAGGTAAAAAAAGTAAAATCAATATGTTTAACCTAAGTAAAGCCACCCTAGAGTCTACACTTCCTTTTTCAAATTATCATCTCTAGATAGCTTTGAGAAACGTAAGAATACGTAAGAATAAGTTATTGAGTATGAAATGTTGTTTTTTCATTGTAAAGTGAGAAAATAAAGAAGAAAAAGAAAGAACAACAAAAAATACACATCTAAACTGAGATATGCCAAACTTGTAATATGTAAGACAATTAAAAAACATATAGAAAAATAGGGTCTATTTTTCTTTTCTATCCATAAACCTACTTACACTTGCACTCTCAAGAGTAAACATTAAACCAAATGGTTGATATATTCATTGCACATATCAATAGTAATATTTCGTTTTTCAATTAGAGTTGTTAGCATTATCAACGACAAATAAGTAAACATAGGATGATGACCAATCTTTCTTCAATCATAAAAAAATGATATTAACGTAAATATAATTGAAATATTCATACTTAAAGGAAAATAGATTTTATAATAAGAGGGAATTTTAGTAGTGTACTAACTTATGAGTCATGTGACAACATCTTGAATTCCTTTCAACAACATGACTATAACTTGCACATTATTGCCACTCCTTCACTTTATCAAGTTTCAGTAGCACAATATTATATTTCTCTTTTTCAAAATCTAATAAAGTAGTTGGTTCAAAATAATCTATATTGCATGCCATAACACATTGCATTTTACACAGAATAAGCACTATCATTCAAGAGTTGTTAGCCTTTAATAACAAAAAGAACTTCACTACATGAGCTTCGTATTTCCTTAGGCACAAAATCCTTCAATAGGAATGGCAAGAAATTTCAAAATGGGAAATAGGAACCTATAAGAAAAGGGAATATTAACCTCATCAATGCCAATGTCCACTACTTCAAATTTTGTTTAGCAAGGATCTCTACAGATCATTCATGAATGAAATGCCTGTTTCAATCAAGTTCAAGACAATTGACGGACACTGAATTTTCTTGTAGTTTGCTATGGGTGTGCAAGATTATGCAAATAGAATAAAGATTCTGAAAGAAAGCTATGTTCTCTAAAATTTCATATGGGTATTTGTATTCTAACATGTCCCCACATAGGGTTTCCATAACAAACCAAGAATGTCTCATTATGCCAAATAGAACCTTAAGTGAAGCCACCTTTAGATAAAGTAGAATCAAGAATTCATGAATATAACAAGAAGGAATACCATCACCTAATACACTAAGGTGGTTATATGCCGTTGGTGGTAGTATCTTATTCATTATGGTGTTGTTGATAAGAATTTCCATTTTGTTTCTTATTTGCCTCATACCTCACCTTTCTCTCCCTTCATTCAACATAAATGAGGCCACTTTCAATAGCTAACTATAATACTACTATTCACCTCGATGTCCATAATACCAGTTTGAAGGTAGACAAGGATTATGAGTGCTTGAGGTTCAAACAACAATTTTGAAGGGTTGAAATTTTAGTTCTATTGTTGTGTGCCCTTTGATAGATTTCTTGTGATAAAAATGGCAATGTTTGTATTAAATGAAATAAAACCCACTAGTCTGCGCTACGAAAGAGAGTCTGAACTAGGAGAGTCTGGCTCTGCAGAACGCTCTACATTGTTCATGCACGTTACACATTAAATATAAAACATGGTTTTACGGAAGTTAGAACAACATCCTAATAAGTAGAAACTAATTCCTATCGTGAGGTTATGTGAACTAACTCAACCTATTCTACGATATTCTCCATTATCTTCAACACTCCCCCTTAATGGAGAATGGGTTCAAAAATATGCCTAACATCTCCCTAAATATTTGAAACTTAACTTTTCCAAGAGGCTTAGTGAAAGTGTCTACAACATTATCACATGTATTACAATATTCCAAATGGATTTATTTTGATTGCACTTTCTCCCTGACAAAGTGGAATTGTGTATCAATATGTTTAGTGTTTTTGTGAAACACCGGATTATTGGCAAGTTTGATTGAACTCTAATTCTCACATTTGATTGTTGTTGCATCTATCTATTCTTCCCCAACATCCTAGAGAAGTTTACATAGCCAAACTGCCCCACACGTTGCTGCACACATGGCTTGATACTCTGATTCAACTGAGGACAAGGAGACTGTGTTCTGCTTCTTGTTGCTCCATGTGATCACCCCGGATCCAATGCTGAATGCATAACCATTTATAGATCTACGATCATCTACATTTCCAGTCCAATCTGAATCTACATATCCTGCCAATCTAACATCAAACGAGTCAATGTAAATAATACCGTAATCTACAGTACGTTATAGATACCTCAAATCACTTTTCATTGCATTCCAATGTCTTTCAAGTGGCCTAGACATAAACTGACTTAGCAGACTGACTACATAAGCCAAATTGGGTCTGGTGGTGGTTAGGTAGATTAGACTCCAACCAGCTGTCTGTAAAGTGTTGCATCCGCTGCATTTGAGCCATCCTCACACTGCAATTTGATGTTCTACTGCAATGGTACCACTATAGGCTTATACTTATCCATCCTAAACTTTTCTAACATGCCTTTGACATACTTTGCTTGGGACAGAAACGTCTGACCTAAATCTCTCCAAATCTCAAGACCTAAAGAGTATTTGAGTTCACCGAGGTGTTTCATTTCAAACACCTGTGACATCTATTGCTTGATCTCATCGATTAGATATGTAGCATTACCTGTAATGATCAAATCATCTACATACAATGAAATCAACACTACACACCCTTGTTCACCTTTCATGGTGTAAATATTAGGTTCATTTTTACTTCTATTATAGCCAACATGCAGAAAAAATGAATCAATCTTTTCATATTAAGTCCTGGGAGCTTATTTTAGTCCATAAAGTGCTTTCTTCAATCTACAGACTAAATGTTATTTTCCTTTCTGGAAAAACCCTTCCGTTGCTCTAGATATGTTACCTGTTCTTTTAGTTCTCCATTCAGAAATGCAGAATTTACATCTAATTGGTGCATCATCCATTGTTTCTTAGTAGCTAAAGCGATTAACATTCTGATAGTGTTTAATTTAGCTATAGGGCCGAAGGTTTCTTCATAGACTATCCCTTGTTTTTGTGAGTACCCCTTTGCTACCAACCTAGCTTTTAGTTTTTCTATGGTTCCATCTGCATTAGTCTTCAGTTTATGTAACCATTTAAAACCAATGGTTTTTTTTCCTCTCGGAAGTTCAACCAATTCCCAAGTGTTATTTCTGATTATTGAATCATATTCTTGTTCCATGGTTGTTTTCCATTCACTGCATTCATTTGCTTCTTTATAACTAGATGGTTCAACCACATTCATTAGTTATAAAAGAATTTTCCCTATATCTTGCAGGCATTTGAGCTTTTCTACCTAATCTCCTAAGTGGTGGGGTGGCTTCAAACCTTATTTTATCATCATTTTCTTTTTCTTCCTGCTACTATTACTGCTGTTGTTGTTGCTACTATTGTTGTTGTTGCTGTTGTTGTTGCTGTTGATGTTGTTGTTCATGTTCATCCTTTTCCTTTGTCTGCTCCAAACACTGATTGTTCTATGCTTCTTCTTCCACCAAGTACGGAATGTCCCATTCCTCATTGTGCTCATCAGATTCTTCATGATCCTGCTCATGGAATTTGACATCTCTACTAAAAAAAATCTTGTGAGTAGAGGGATTAAATAATCTGTAAGCTTTATACTGTGAACAATACCTTATAAAGGCACATCTGATGGCTTTTGAATCTAATTTTCTTCTATCTTCCTTTGGAATGTGGGCAAACTCTTTAGATCCAAATATTCTTAAGTGTTTGACTACAGGCTTAAATCCATAGAATGTTTCATCAGGAATTTTCGACTCAAGACTCTTTGTAGGACTCCTATTTTTCCAATAAACTGTTGCTTCAACCCAAAAACCATTTGAAAGATTCTTACCTTTCAACATACTTCTAGCACATTCCACTAGTGTTTTTGATTCGGATTTAGACAGGAACGCAATAAAACACGGATATAACCATAAAGACAGATATGTGATAATACTTCATTTCATTACTGTAAAACACTGAAATATGCTTACAAAAAGAAATGGGAATAAACCAGCTAGGGCGATGGTAGCTTATCTCTGAGAAGAAATGTGGTGGCTACATGCCTCTGAACTGTTCTGAACTGTGTTACAATGAGGCTCAAAGGCCTATTTATTGTTGAGAAACAATGGAAAACCCTTAACATTCCAAAACCTAACCCTAGAAGATGAAACGCCAAATTGTGGGCCCCGTTTGGGTAAATTGGTACATCAATTTCCCGGGGTCGTAACTTTGGCATATGATCTCCGTTTGACGCGTACAATAGCTCGTTAGAAAGATCTATCCGAGCACTACCACTTTGGACCAACGTTTCCTTAGATTTCCGAAAAAAAAATGTCATTTAGGGCCTCAAAACGGCTCCGGAAGTTCAGGACCCGAAAAACTGCTAAAAATAGTAAACTGTGCTACAATTTAGGAAACTGAAAAAGCTGAAAGAGACAGTTGTGGGGGTCCAAATGGGATAGGTGGGTGGCCACTAACATCCACCTGGATCATTCCTCCCCCCTTAGGAAGCAATGGTCCCCATTGCGTTGAGTTCCTCCATCTGCTAAACTTGGTCCCTGGTGAGCTATTCTGCAATCTCTGATGTGTTCAGAAATGGTGGGAAGCATGGTCGACGATGGTCAACATTGATCACTGTGTGCAAGCAAAGGAATGGAGGAATGTTATGCTTCAAATCATTGTTACATGTAGCCTTGGTACTGGTGTAAGGACCATGTCGGAGTGGTTTGAGTTTCTGATGCGTTCTGGTAAGGCGTTCTCTCTGTAGATGCAACCAAACTTTGTCGCCCACTTGAAACCTATGTGGTACCCCTGTGGGTGAGGAGAAGTTGTTCCTGTGTCTTGTCATGACTGTATCCCTTTTCTGCTACTGCTGCATGGAGGAACCCTTCGCGAGGGTCATGGATGTGATGACAATCTTCCCCTTACTTTGGGAGTGAACCAGACAGATGAATTTCCTGGTCTGGGAGATGAGCTTTCTGCCTTTATTAGCGGTGATCAAAGATGTGGCGGTAGGTTGGGCTACCTCTGGTATCCTGTATATTGAATTATTCAAAGAAATAATGATAGCACGAGGCCTGGACTCATACACAGCATGTCGCCTCCACAAGTATGGCTGGCCTAATAATACATCACAAACATCCAGAGGTGTAACATCACACAATACCTCGTATGTGAAGGGTTTGATGTTGTAGGGAAGGCGGCATTACTAGCGAACTTTAAGATCTCGTCCTTCGTGAAACCACCCGATATTGTACGGCTGCAGGTGCGGTGTAGTCGGTAGGCCCAACCGCTTCACAACCTCTGCTGAAATGAGGTTCTTTTGGCTGCCACTGTCGACAATGAGTTGCAGCGGCGAACCCTTCACCCACATCTGTGAGTGGAAAAGGCGCTCCCCCTCTTCTGGATCTGTAGGTTCATTCTTCTGGATCTTGGCAGTGGCAACTGTGGTGATGAGATCCGCATCAATGATCTGCTTCCCTTTGCCATTCCCCTTGTCAGGTTCTGGTTCAGGGTCAGAACATGCATATGATTCGGAAGCCTTCAACTCGGCCACCAGCAACTACTTGGTCGGACACTCACTTGTGTTATGAGTGGGACTCTTGTGGAACTCACACCACTTTCCTGTGTCCTTCTTCAGCTTCGTGGTGTTGTTCTTTTCTTGCAACTTCGACGGGTTGTCTTGGGTCACCCCGCCTTGGCTTTGTCCTTTGGGCTTCGGATTTGCAGATCCAAAGTCTCGCTTCTTCTGTTTGAACTTTTGCTCGATTTTGACAGCGTATCGGTATGATGTGCCGATTGAGGAGATGTTCAAGAACCCCATCCCTTCCTCGATGTATCTGTGTAGGCACCCGCGGTATTTGAGTACCAGATGCAACTCAGAATCTTTGATACCCAACTGTGTGCGAAGGGTATGAAAAATGTTTGTGAACTCCGACACATCTTGGTCTCGTCCCTGCCGCAGTGTGGTCCATTTGATGTACTTGTCCTCATAGCTTCCGACAGGGTAGTACTGCTCCTTGATGGCATCCCAAAAGTCATTCCAAGTGGGTGCGGCTGAAAATAGTGAGCCTGTACTTTCATCCTTCTGCTCGCAATGGGTTTCCCACTAGTCCTTGATGTGGGGGGCTGCTTTGAGAAGAGCGAAAACAATCTTTTCCCGACTTGAAAATTCATGAACAGAAAAATACCCATCTAGCAGATTTAACCATTTATCTATGGCATCTACGTCTATTTGACCCTCGAAGATGGGGATTTCAAAATTAACTTGTACCTTAAATGGTGTGGCATTTCCAGAGTAGCTGTTGGAAGCCGATGTGTCGCCTCTCGGTAGCCGCTGATGGATCTGCGCAAAGCTATCCATCATCGCGTTCCTTTGCCGCTCAAGTGCTTCTTCGAGCAAGATTTTGATAGGATCTCCTGCCCCCTCGTCTTTCTTCTCATCCGCCATGGGAGGCCGTTGGGATTTGCGAGGCTGATCTTGCAAAGATTCGACCAGTTCAAGCCCTAACTCCTTATATCCCAACCGCATTGGGGACATGCAAAGAAAAACAGAGAAAAAGCAGACCGCTCTGATACCACTGATTCATATTTAGACAGGAACTCAATAAAACACAGAGATAACCATAAAGACAGATATGCAGTGGAAATAATACTTCATTTCATTACTGTAAAATACTGAAATATGCTTACAAAAAGAAATGGGAATAAACTAGCTAGGGCGATGGTAGCTTATCTCTAAGAAAAAATGTGGTGGCTACATGCCTCTGAACTGTTCTGAACTGTGTTATAATGAGGCTCGAAGGCCTATTTATTGTTGAGAAACAATGAAAAACCCTTAACATTCCAAAACCTAACCCTAGAAGATGAAGCGCCAAATTGTGGGCCCTGTTTGGGTAAATTGGTACATCAATTTCCTGGGGTCGTAACTTTGGCATATGATCTCCGTTTGACGCGTACAATAGCTCGTTAGAAAGATCTATCCAAGCACTATGACTTTGGGAGGCAACATCGGTCCATGGACCCATGTTGCCCCAGATTTCCCAAAAAACATCGTTTAGGGCCTCAAAACGGTTCTGGAAGTTCAAGATCCGAAAAACTGCGAAAAAATAGTAAAATGTGCTACAATTTAGGAAACTGAAAAAGCTTAAAGAGACAGTGTGGGATAGGTGGGTGGCCACCAACATCGACCTGGATCAGTTTTGTTCTTTCTTTCTGTTACTCCATTATGTTGTGGAGTATGGGGTACTGTGAACTACTGCAAAATTCCATGATATTTACAATACCTAATAAGCTCATCCTTCCTATATTCTCCCCTTGATTAGAACAAAGAATTTTTATCTATTTCCCTGTTTATCTTTCAATCATATTTTTAAACTGCTTAAACTATTCGAATGTATGGCTCTTCTTAGTTAAGAAATACGCCCAAGAAAACTTCATACAGTCATCAATAAACAGTAGAAAATACAGCGCACCTCCTAATGATTTTGTCGGCATGGATCCACAAAGGTCTGTGTTCACTAATTCAAGTATATCCCTCTGTTTATTTTCTCCTCAAATAGGGAATTCTTCTCTATGAATTTTTCCTAATGTACAGGCATCACAGTCATTATGTACTTGCTTTAGCATAGGAAGATCTCTTACCATTTCCTTCTTTTGTAGTAACAACAAATCATTGTAGTTGATGTTGCCAAATCTCTGATGCCATAGCTCTTTTGTAGTCAGGCTCGCTGCTATCAATTCTTGAACTGGTGAAGGTCTTACATACAACTTGTACAGTCCTCCTGTTTGGATTCCTATAGCAATTGTCTTCATCCAATCTAGCAGATCTTTAATATAACATTTAGATTTAAAGAATTCAACTTTCAGATCTTGATCTATAATCATGGATACAGAAATCAAGTTCTTTGTTACACCATGCACATACATAACATTATGAACTTTTTTCATATTACCATTAGGTAGAATGGAAGAAAATTTCCCACACCCTTTGATTTGATGACTTCTATCATCACCTAGGTAAATATGTGCTCCTTTATTGATTTCTTTAAAATCTTCGAACCAATTCTTATTCCCTGTCATGTGTGTTGACGCTTCTGAATCTACATACTAGATGTCTGTATCAACATTCTCATCACGATCTACCATGAAAAATCTGAAATTTTGCACATGATTGTCATTTGCGAGATGACGTGCATGTATTTTTTGCTTCTGATGTTCTTCATGATATTTCTTCTTCCTGCACTCCCTAGAAATATGGCCTAGTTTTCCATAATAAAAACATTTAGTTTCAGAGTAGTTTCTATTCGGGTGCGTACCTTGGGTCATATTTAGTCTTTTGCGTGAGTTTGCTATGTTTTGCTATTGTGGACTTCCTTTCCCTTTGAAGAAGCTTTTCTTCGCCATTAATGCAAGATTAGCACTCTGGGGCTTTAGAGTCGATCTTCTTTCTTCTTCCTGCATCAGTATTCCTATTAACTCTTCAAATTTCGGGATCTTCTCTCTTACATTTATCCCAGTGATGAACATTTGGTAGCCATTAGTCACATCATTCATGGTAAATATTACTAGATTTGTATTACCATCTGTATGGCCAATGTCTACCAATTTGTTCTCCAGATCCTTGATCCTTGCTACAAATGAAGTAATTATTTCATTCTCCTCCATTTTTAGGGATAGGATCTTACTCTTGAGGAACAAAAGATGATTTGAATTCCTAATCTCATACAAATCCTTCTAAATTCCCCAGATCTCATTATTTGTCTTACATTCTCTAATGTGTGGTATGATGTATTCTTTCACTGACATCTTCAACAATTTCCTTGCTTTACCTTCTCGCTTCTCCCAATCTAGGATCGATGCTGATCTAGCTGCAAGCTTCGTCTCATCCCCATTCACAATCTTCCAAGCACTCTACACGTCTAATAGAGTCTACATCTTGAATTTCCAATTTGCATAATTGGAGCCATCAAGCTTGTTATGCTCATTCAAGCATACTTCAAACATATTATTATCCATCTTGGCAATTTAGACAAAAAAAAATTCGACAAGTAAAAGAAGATGTTAGATTTACCACAGATCTGTGACAGAGATAGATCACCGATCTTCAATGTTTTTTGATCTCGCAGCACACCCGCTAATCACCATGGCTTCCTTCACAGCCTCCAGACAACGTTACGTTGTCAACCTCTGTAGCCTTCTCCGAGATGCAGCCTTCTCTCCGAGCCTTTTTAGTTGTTTACACGATCATCTCAGATATACATCCAATATTATAGACTGTCGTAGATATACATCAATTTTCTGAGACGTCTTCGCAGATGTACGCCTAATATCTGAGACTGTCGCAGATATACATCAATTTTCTAAGACATCGTCGCAGATGTACGCCTAATATCCAAGACTATCGTAGATATACACCTAATATCTGAGACTGTCATAGATGTACACTAAAAACATGCCACAGTCAAAAAATATAAATATCGAGTGTAAGAGTGTTATCGTCATGCCTATCCACTCAAAACCCGCAATGATTTTGGTTTAGTCGCACCCACCAGATAGCGTACAGTTTCCTCAGCTTTGATGCTCTGATACCATGATAAAAATGGCAATGTTTGTATTAAATGAAATAAAATCCACTGGCCAGCTCTATGAAAGAGAGTTTGAACTAGGAGAGTCTAGCTTTGTAGAACGCTCTACATTGTTCATTCACATTACACATTAAATAGAAAACATGGTTTAAGGAAGTTAGAAAAACATCCTAAGAAATAGAAACTAATTCCTATCTTGAGGTTATGTGAACCAACTCAACCTATTCTAGGATATTCTCCATTATCCTCAACATCCTCATGGCTATAGCTAAAAAAAATGATGTTCACAAGAACTCTTTAGATCACAAGGCTAATTAAAACTTCACAAGAAACTTCTCTGGACTAATGGAAATACGAGAACTAAATTGAATATAACATTTATTTGGGAATTCTAAATACCCAACTAGTTGTATCAATTTGAAACAATGAAAAATCAAAACATTAATAGAAAAATAAAATAATAGGTATTCAAGAATTTAAAGGCCAAATCTAGCCATAAGCCTCCAAGCTTCAAGACAAAGTACAACTCATAAAGGTTTAACTAAAATAGTCCTTACTTTTAAGAAGATATAGAGCACCACTTGATGCAATGCCAATAGTGAACTAGCCTAATGAAACATACAAACAATTATCCACGTATGGTAGATATGGCTAAGCACAATGTCTGGGTGGCATTGTTATTTAGAGCTAAAATAACTTCACTGATGGTGTAGAAAGTACACTTATGTTATGGCCAACGTTCTCTTTTCTAAAGGATAAAATATAAAACAATAGTAGTAAGTTTGGATTTTAGTACAACGAATATCCCCTATATTATTAAATTTTGATTGATAAAGAAAATTTAGAGCTAAAAAATACGAATTTTGATTCTTAAGGTGTCACTATCAAAATTTCTAAAGTGCAAAACTGGGTTTTAAAAGCATCAATATTTGTTGTGAAAAGTGTAATTTTTTATTCCATAGGGGTTACTTTCAGTTCGAAAAATGTGAATTTTCATTTAATACAAAAATGTCAACTCCAAATGTATTTATCTCTAATTCCCACAATATGTGTGTGTTTGTGTCTGTGTGTATTATCCCTGATGTAATTATTTCCTTATCAAACTTTATGGATTTATTTCGTGCAAACAATTAAATTATAACAATAACCATGGGGCTAAGACTAAGTTGGATGATAAATGTAAGTATTAACATGTTTTTATGAATCAACTACTATTTATTTTGCTTATTGTTTATGTGGAAATATAAGAGGATCCAACATGTGAGTAGTCATGCCACCTAATTTTCAGGAAATCAGTCAAAAGTTAGTTGGATTCCAAAAAGAGGTAGCTTTTCAAGTGACAATTGTAGCAACACTAAACCTCCATCTTTTCCAAGATTTCCAACCAACAAATATAGCATGATGGGGGATAAAGGTCATGCAGTGGGGAAGGAAAGAGGATTGCATGAGAGAAAGGAAAGCTAAGAAAAAGGGTTCTAGTGTAGAAGAAAAGACTCGACCTTAAGGAAGGAAACAAAAGTTTGGACGTTGAACTAGCAAGATGCTGCTAGGGTCTAAGGAGGAATAATGTTAATACTAATAAATATTGCTAACAAAAGGGTAGCCTGAGGCTCAAGGGGAATTACAAATACAACAGTTCGTTTGCATGGGAGGTGCATGCTTGCTCTTATTATATTTCCCAATACTGAGATAGTCGAGTTCTTTTAGAGATTGTTTTTCACCCACATTATGAAAATATGAGTAACTAGTGGAGCATATGCCTTATTAAATGCATTCTTGTTAAATAACTAATCTCTGAGATGAATTTGGTTATGCTTAAATATCCTGGGTAGACGGAAGAATTATTTCTAATTATACTGTAAACAAGAAAATGAGTAAGATTTGCTAGTCCATTAGAAAAGGATAACTTTATGATAACCCTTAAAAAATATAGTCCCTATTCATAATGTGAATAAAAACCCTTGGACGAGTCGATGCAGAAACCCATAGTCTAGGTGTCTTACAATTGACTACCTCAGTAACACAGATTTCTTAAGATTAGTCTCAGCTTAACTTGGTTAAGGGCTGGTATGGAAGGTCTAGGGTTTTAAATTCAAAATATGTTTAGATAATGAAGGGTTGAGCATGAAAATAACAAAGACATATTTTTAACCAAACACGCATAAAAATAAACAAAAATTGTTCATGCTAGATGACCTCATTCACGTATATAAAAAAAATAGACTAATAAATGGAGAAATAAGTAAGCACGAAACTACATAGAGGAAGTTTAAAATTAAAGAAATAGATTGGGAAATAATACTTATACATTCACTATTGGTTATTAAAAAAAAATTATCCACAAAACCCAACGAGTAGAATATTAAGGAAAATACACTAAGTTTAACGTTTATGTTTATACATGGCTACAACTAAGCTATCGTAGGAAAACCATAATAATAAAACCTATTGCAGGTTGCTCAATCACATCATGTATAGGAGGACCTATTGGAGAATACATGTATACCTAATTATTGTACAAAACTAAGTAGTAAGATCTCATTGCATGCTATAAACTGAGTAATAACAGACTCAATAGTAGGACATACACACAGTTACATGTGTGTGTGTGTACATCTCAACACAAAAATTAATACATCTATTACTATGGCCATCGTAGGCCAAAGAATATTAGCATGACATAACAAACCTACAATAGAGAGGAAAAAAATACAAATTCAACAAATGTTCCAGTACTTGAGATGAACTAGGGTATATATAATTATAAAAAAAATCCACGCAAACATCAAAATGGTGGAAAAATACCAACCTCGATCTTAATTAAAAAATTAAATATTCATTAGCAAGTGAAAACTTAATTTTACTTACAAACCCTGAAGACAAATTGAGGGGTTGTTCTCGAATTTTACTGGGTGATCATTTTTTAAATGCCAAGACTCCTAGACCCTGTAAAAAGGAAATTGTCACTAGTAGGGAAGCATTTGCGTAGTTAACCTTGTGCATAACTAAATCATAAATATAAATTTTGACAAGAAAATGGAACGACAATAGTGTACCTATGGTTCAACATAAACTCACCTTAAAAATGCATAAGAATGAAGTTGAAAAATTAATGCTATTGAGAAAGGGTTTGAAGGCCTATTTATGGACAATATACCAATATAGTAGAATAATAACTAAATAAAAGACTCACAACATCAATGATAAATAAATTAAAGGGAATTACGAAAAATATAACTCTAATATCTACTTATAGGATAATTCCAACACTAATATCTGAGACAGACATCACTAACATCTACTATGTTGAATGAAATTGGTAGTAAGAGCTGAAGAGCTCATTAGCAGCTGTGGGAAGAACCCTGATATGTTAAAAAGAAGGGCCAAAGTCCCTTTCAAGGCCCTTATACCTACAGAAAGTGGTATAAACATTTTCTTCTATCAAACTCTTAAAACTCTAAGAGTGAAATTTTAAAGATAAAAACATTTTTGACAACCCAAGATAAGTCGAGCTCAATCATTACCTATAGACTTATACTGATAGGTGATTACACCACCATTTCAAACCACCCTAATCTTCAATCAAACAATCTACTTCATGGGGGAAACAACCATCATTCAGGTACGAGCTTAGTATAAAATGTAATGCGTTTGGAAATTCAACTGAACTAAAAACCCTCATAAAACTTGGAGAGCACAAAACCCCAACAACGAAAATGATGGAGGAGACAAAGAAGGGGTTGTAGTAATTCTAACTAATTGTCAAAGAATTCTCAACATTAGATCTATGATATTGGTCTCGATCATCTGTCTTTGACACATCGCATGACTGAATGAGACGTCACAATGAAACAAGGCCACGTAACCATAAAATTAAATGTCACACCATGGTATAGATGGGGCACCTTAACTCCTCATTTAAATGGTAGCACATGGGTAAGATATATATGTTACATAAGCTAGATGATGGTATCAAATGTTTTAGCGATGGTAGGATGTATATGTTACACATGCAAGGTCATGGCAGCAAATGTGTTGTAAAACCATTTTTTTTCTTATATATCCAAGGGATAAAATAATAACATAGAATGGCTTGATTATAATAAGCTTCCTTAACATTGTCAAATGTTACTTCTCTTCCCAATAAATGCATATTGACACTACCAAAGTAATGGTGAGGTTAGGATAAGTTTTGATTCATATTTAACTGAAAAATGCAATGAACATAAAGTAAAATTTGTGAGGTTAGAACAAAGAATCATATGATACACTTAATTACATATATGATAGATAAACATATGATTATTTTCAACATCCTAACGAGACAAGCAAAAATGTAAAATTTCATAACAATTTAATATACATTTTTTATATGGTGTAAATTTGAGGTGTGTGTGTGTGTGTGTGTGTGCACACTCTAATTCCAAATTTGATGTATATTTTTCAACATACTATTTTTGTATGTGCATGAATAATATCATTATGATACCCATTTCTAAATTTATCAATATTGAATAAATAGAAGGAAAGATAAAATAAGAAAATAAATATTTTAATATAAAGTCACAATATTCAATCAATATTTAAGCAAATGTCATTCAAATAAAGTCTCATTAATCAACATCATTCCCACTCTCAACATTATGTTGAATTTATTCTTGTTTTTCCTTAATTGTTAGAAGGCCCCTCATTTAATTTAATTTTCTCTCCTCTCCATCCTACTGTAGGTGTGCATATGATCCAGGTGGATATTGGTGGCTACCAACCTATTCTACTTGGAGCCCGACCATTGTTTCTTTTAGTTTTTCGTGTTCTGAACTTTTGGAGCCGTTTTGAGGCCCTAAACGACTTTTTTCTTTTGAAAAATTAGGGTCAACATGGTTCATGTACCAATGTTTTCCATTCAAAATTTCTAGTTCTCGAAAATATCTTTCTAACAAGGTATTGTGTGCATCAAACAAAGATCGTATGCCAAAGCTACGACCCTGAGAAGTTGATGTACAAATTTACCCAAATGGGGCCCATAGTTTGGCGCTTCATCTCCTAAGGTTAGGTTTTTAGATGTTTAGGGTTTTCCATTTTTTCTCAATAATAAATAGGCCTTTGAGCCACATTGTAACACAGTTCAGAGGCATGTAGTCACCACATCTCTTCTAAGAGATAAGCTAACATCGCCCTAGCTAGTCTTATTTCTATTATGTTTGTAAGCATATTTCAGTATTTGATATTAATGAAATGAAGTGTTATTTCTGCTGCATATTTGTGTTTATGGTTATCTCTGTAATTTGTTGCATTCCTGTTTAAATCTGGATTAGCATACCCATATGATGGTATTAACATGAATGACATTTTCTTCTAAGCAAGTGATAAAATGTTTTTTTTTTACATTTTCTATACAGATTTTAAATAACTATTGATTTTCTAGTTTTCTTCCATCATTCAAGAGTAGCATTCGCATCTCAATAAACACCTTCATTTCATTACTAATTCATATCACATAATCTTGCTATGGTGTTGGTGCTATGAGCATTTGTCTATTTACATTATCATTGTGTAGGGGGAATGAATCACAAGCTCATTATGTAAAGGTATAGTGTAGTAACCCTAAATTGTGGGGGACACTATCCCTCAAGTTTTTTTTATAACTTCATGTAAATACTCTATTAGAAAATTGTTTCTTATTATGGATGGCCAAACTAATTATTCTGTGCTCAATTATCTGAGGGAGAGTGTCCAAATATTTCTATATAACCTCCTAATAAGTCCCATAAGATGACAATATTGTTCCTCTTCGTGTCAATCCATTTCTTCCATATTGAGATGTATGTTTGTAATTCCTTTTTTATTTTTTATTTTAATCAATATTAAAAATATTCCTTGTTTGTATTTAATAATTAAACCTACCCCACAACATATTAATAAGAAATTACCATTTTTTCCTTAAAGTAATACTTTATAATGGTTAATTAGCCTATCATTAATGTGATGGAATTTAAAAAGTAGATATTCTTTCAAACCAATGCTATAGGAGCTACATCTAAAAAAATGTGGCTCCACAATTCTTTTTACAATTCTTTATATGTATGAAGAAAATATCAATTAAATATTAAACCTAATAATTTGGATCCTCAAATTTCTTATAAATATCCCTAACAAAAAAACAACCTTTCACATTAATAACTTTTCATAATTTCAACAAACCATATACCCATAAACACTATCTCTCACATTAAAAGGGACAAAAATGTAAATACTTCATAATTTTTGTTATTACCTACACAATTATCTATTAGTTATAACAATATTGTTAGAAATCTTATGATGTAATTTTCTTTTTTCTAACATATTAGATAAAATATTATATAAAATTCATTTAATATATAATTTATATTTAATAATTACACTACCAAAATTGAACATATGATCTGGATAAAGTTTTTAACCGTAACATGGACCATAAACATCCACGTAAGGAGATATTTATCTTTTCAATTACCCCATAAATCTGCATATGAAAGAAAAAATGGAGACGCGAGCATAGCTATATAGGAAATGAAATATAGGTTTTCAACTTAAAATCTTACCGATATAGGAAAACGTAATTGGCATGTTTTGCCGAATTATTTGATAGATTGATGACAATGACTCTTGAGGTCGAGGAGCGTACCATCCGGTCAAAATACACCGAGTGTTTGATAGATTAATGACAATGACTTTTGAATTGCTTGTGACAATGGCTCTTGAGGTTGAGGAGCATCCCATCCGCGTTGATCAGGGATAACGTAACCTTACCAGTAATCTTAGCTAAAATATGTTGCAGAAGCTCCATGAGTCTTAGCTCCATACTAGTAAACTGTGGTAGTGGATTAAGGGAAACGATAAGAATAATGTCGGCCAATATTGATCTGAATATGTTGGAGCAAAAGGGGAACGATGGTCTGCATGCAGTAATTGTGCCAGTTCCTGCACAGGGTCATGTAAACGCTCTCATGAATTTGGCCCAACTGCTGGTTATGAGAGGATCTTTTGTCACTTTCGTCAATACTGACTGGACACACAAGCGCATGGCGGAAGCTTCAAAAGACGATAAATCTCTTGTTTCCAGAGACGATCCTGAGTGGGAGCAGCAGAGACAAAAAATCAGATTTCTGTCTATTTCTGATGGTTTACCGCCCAACCATGGGCGCAACTCCAACCCGAGCGAGTTAATTATTGCGGTGCAAAACTTAAGGCCCCGCCTTGGAGGATCTCCTCACCACTACAATTGCAAATTCAACAGCATTTCCACCCATCACATTCATCATCACAGACGCCTCCATGTCCTGCACAGAGCAAGTCGCAAGCAATATGAAAGTGCCGAGGGTTATCTTCTGGCCTCTGTGTGCTGCTTCCTCCGTTTCTCAATGCTACGCCCACTTACTTCTGTCTGAGGGACATATTCCAGTGACTGGTATGTTTCTCTATTTCATATCAATATCGGATATATATACTCTGAATCTTGTGTTAACCTTTTTAATCGTATTTCAGGGTTTTTGTTTTTTTTCTTAATTTATTATATAAATCAAAATTTATATTATTACCGTGATGGGGTGGATGTAAGGAATGATGAGGGCAACGAATGCATTCGCTGCCTCACCTAGGAGAACTGAAACTTTGTAGAAATGGCATGTGCTATACATACAACCCCAACATGGAAGTTTCGTGATGAATGGAGTTAAATTTTTATTTGCGTAAGGTAGGTGAGTGGATGTTGTTAATAATTCTGGGCATGGGTGTTTTTGAAGGTGGAAGAGAGAACTAAGGGTTTGTGCAGGCCCCTAACCTGTCCAAACTTCTTTGCATGTGGCTTTGAGCGATACATGTTGTTGCCAGTAAGGCTTTCTTGAACACAATGTTGGAGGCTACCGACGACAGGTCTATGACCCTAGAGAGGAAGATAACTGGAGGCTACGTTGTGGAGGGGATAGAGGGACATGAGAATGGTATTCACATAAATGGTCTATGGGAGTTGGTATTTGGATTTAGCCAGCCTGGTAAGTCCACCAAATGGGTATCTCATCTTCCTTATTGCATCATTTCAAGGGGGAGGCGTTTTGTAACTGCGTTGGTCTCTGGATTTTTCCATGCCCTGCTAAGGGTAGCCTAAGCTTTCAAGTTCGCTAGGCATATTGTAGTAGTGTTAGTGGCTTTGTTGTTTTTACTTGGAATACAGGGTTAGAAAATTTGGAGTAGGAGGAGGGTGAGAGTCTTCGAGGCCTTCTCGTTGTGACCAGCGTTAGAGGAGGGGCGTGATATGTGGTCCAGTGTCCCCAGAGCTTTTATGAGGTAATTAGGGTGGTTGTCTGGTTGCTGCAAGTTGGGGTTGGGGAGGTGTCCTCAAGGTACCAAGAACCCGAAGTCTATAATGGGAGACGAACTACCGTGACGGGTGGAAAAATTTGGCAAAATTGTTAAAAGAAAGTCAAGGTTGGTTTTCAGTGACAGTAAGGCAGTAAGTCTTGGAGAGGGCCCTTGCTGAAGGTGGTCACCTACAAAGCAGCTGCGAAGCTTTCGGCTCTGGAATTTGATAGTTGGCTGTCGGAGGCTGGCAAATTACTCGATTTGTGGTGCAATAAAGGAAACTTGGAGCTGGGTTCAGTTTCCTAGGGGGCGATGGAAATGTATAGCCAAAGGGGTAGAGCTAGCAGAGGGATTGTACTGCATGAGAAGAGGAAAAACATGAAAGGGATGCAGTGGTAGGAGAGGGAGAAGATGTCACGACGCAGAGCTGGATGAGGTGGTGGCCCATAACCCTAATGAGTCGCTCAATTGTGTATTTCTCCTTGTCCCTTTAGATGTCTTAGAAGCACAACTTTGGAAACTTAAAGAGCCTGCTTTTGGAAACTTACACTGCCCCGTTGAACTTGGCCAATGAACAAGTAAAAAGTTTGGTTGTCTTGATACCTATATATACAGTGTACACTAGATGCTGGTGATTTTTTTGAAGTTACAATAGGACACATTTAACCAACCTACAGACACAGTGAAGGTTTAAGATTACTATAATAATTTTATTCAATTATTATCATTTTCTCTGCAAAGAGAATAACTACAGTTTGAATCCTTTTCAGAAAAGGAAGCTAAAAATTCAGAAAAGCTCATCACTTGTCTTCCGGGCAACATCCCACCATTAAGGCCAACAGATCTACTATCGTTCTACCGCGCTGAAGATCAATCCGACATTCTTTTAAATGCCTGTCTCCATGAATCACAGAAGCAAAGTAAAGGGGATTATGTTGGATTTAGAGACGTCTAATTGCAATAATTAAGTTGGACATACGTGCATCATGATTATGATGTCAATTACTGTCAATAAGATTACATTCATATGCCAAATAATGTGATTAATTAAGTCATGGCATTAAACGTATTTAAAAATAAGGATTTGGATTCAAATACATGTAGATTAATGTTAATCAATTATGATTGTTAATGGACCGATTATAGTTGATTAAAATAAATAGCAATATTAAATTTGAGCTGAATAAGGAAATCAAAATCTGATTGATTGATTGATTGATTGATTGATTTCAATCAATCTGAAATTTCAGACAGACTTGTTTCAGCTAAATTTTAGGCTGCCCTAGGATTGGGGTTTTGCAGTGCTATAAAAGGGCTGAGTCTCCAAGGCTTGCAATCAACTCAAAAATATTGTCTGCTCCATTGAAGACTGGAAGGATTGCAAGCTCTTGGAAGGATTCAAGAGCCAACAACTCAAGCAAAGACCAGGAGCATTTGAACATGGAAAGTAAGTTCCGCTGTGCATTATTTTTAATTTCTTACAAAGGAGTAGATCTTGGTTAAGAGTTTAAAGTAATTAGGAAAACTCAGAAATTAAAATCTTACAATTGGTATCGGAGCACCCTTATGTAAGAAATCCTTGTGCTGTCTCTAATGGCTGACTCTGTGGTTGCGTACAAGTTGCAAACTCTATTTTTTTTTTTTTTGGCTCCATTTTCTTGGGTTTGAATGGTTATGGCTAAAATGCGGCATTTTTTTTTGGGGCGTATTTTGAGTTATTATAGCACTGCTTTAATGGCTTTAAATAGCTGCAGTAGTTTGTATGACCCAGGTTTAATGGGAAGCTTGTATAGTTGTTCATGGCAGGTCTGGCGTTGTTTAAAGTTGTATTTTTTTTTAATCAAGCGAAAATTTGGCCTGATACTGAGATCTAGGGTTTTTATTGGCCTTGAAAGAGCTACGTTAGGCCATTTTTCAATCAGGCGGCTGATCTGTAGCTTTTACCAATGGGCGCCACAGGCTTCAGTTATTAAAACAGAGGCTAATGTGCATGCATATTTCTAAAAAATACGGTTGCCTCCGAAAATATTAGTCCTTAATTCTTTGAGCGTTTAATGGCTCTTCAAATATGAAAAATTTCTGATTATTATCACTTGTTTTTTTTTTTTTTTTTACATACTTTCTCTGCGGAAATTTCACTGCAGAGCAAACATCATACAACTAACTGAACAAAGCAAAAACAGAAAAAATAGCTAGACTTGGAATAAAAGTATGAGTAATGGCCAATTGGTAATTTAAACCAGTTCCCATGAATCCATTGTCACATACTGGCCAATAATATCGCTAATTCAACAGCATTGGTGCTAGGATCGAGTTTCAAATCTATCAGGCACATCGTGAAAAGGGCCAGGTGCTGTTTATTATTTTGAAAATTATGCTCTGGTGAGTTGAAAAAAAAAAAAAAAAAATAATGGTTAATCTTGTACAAAATTCTTATTTACTTTTTTAAAAGAAGAAAAAAAAAAAAAAAAAAAAAACCATGTAGAGTTTCAGCCAAGCACAACACCGGAATTGATTTATAAAATTTAAAGGGTAATGAGGATGATTCAAGGGTAATAAGGGATGGTCCGAGAGCTTGAGTGTAATGCCCGAAGTTTTTTTTTTTAAGTCCAAAAATGTCTATCATGTTTCATTTCTGACATGTAACATCTTTATATAAAAAGTACAGATATTTAGATTTAGTGTGTGGAATTTGTAGAAACTCTAAATATTTTCACATATCCATGACAAGGTTTGTATATGTACCAATGCCTGCCCTGATATATATATAATGCTAAAGGTTTTATATTTCTCATGCAGTGATCACTTTACATTTATAGGATAATTACTATAATTACTATGCTATATTTAGGCTAATTATTAGGATTTAGATATTGTTTAAAATTGGTATTAACACCAATTAAAGGGTATAATACTGAATTCTAAATTGATCACAATTATGGCATAAAAATTTGTATTAACGTTAATTACTGATATAATACCAAATTCGGATTTTATCACAATAATGCTAATTATGGCATAAAATTTGTATTAACGTTAATTATTGATGTAATACTAAAATTCGGATTTGATCACAATGATGCTAATCATGGCAACCATAAAATTATTTAGTATTCTCTAAATAAATTATTAAAGCATTTCTAAAAGGTAATCATTGTAGAAACTGCTAAAGTCTAATAATTATTTTGATGAATATAGTTGACATATTAAATTTAAAAGGTGTCATAAGATACTGTATTCTATATAGGACGATTAGATTCTATAGGTACAGACATAATTTTGGAATCTAACTAAAGACGGTGTTTGGTATACATGTGTTGTTTTCGCATGAGTCAAGCATTGATGTTCGCAAACGAACCGCTCTCTGTAAGACGATTGCAAGGATGACTCATGACAAGTTGAAGCAACGTGCTGGCAATGGACGTGGGTGTTAGCTTTCCCAAAGGAGGGTTGGCGCCTGCTAAGTTGTTTGGCGCATAAGGGTTGCCTGAAGGTAATGATTGCACCCAAAGGTGTTTCATTACTGAATGGTGTTTTGGCTAAAGTTTTAATGGAGCAAATAGTTTTACACATGCTTTTAGATAGATTTTAGAATTATGATTAAATCGTGACGCATCGTATCTAAATTATTTTCTTGTTCTTGAATTTTTCAGATCCAAACATAATGTTAAGTCTAAGTCAGATTAAGCCCCTCATGGGGAACAATTTCAAACAGTGGGAGGAAAAGCTGAAATTAGTCTTAGGGATCATGCAATTGGACACAGCACTGAGATTTGATCGCCCCAAGCCTAATAAAGAGAGTGAGGTAACTCCTCAAGAGAAGGCTGATATTGCTAGATGGGAGCATTCAGATCGCATGTGCATAATGGTGATGAAGCAAACGATCCATGAGACTTTTCGAGGCATCATACCTGATACAGAGACAGGCGCTATTGAATACCTTAAGGCCCTTGAAGAAAAATTCACAAAGAGTAAAAAGACTGATGTTAGTACACTCTTTGTGAAGTTGGCAACAATAAAATACAAGGGAAAAGAAGGGGTTAGAGAGCATGTTATTGAGATGACAAGACTGCAACGTGCCTTGAAAGGGCATAATTATGACATCTCTGATGAGGTTCTCATTGAGTTCATTTTTCTGTCTCTCCCGTCTAACTTTAGTCAATTCAAGATGACTTATAATTTTCAAAAAGAGACGTGGACACTACCTGAGTTTGAGGCTCGGTTGGTGCAGGAGGAAGAGAGACAGAAAATGACTAAGGGAGAAAGTGCTCATGTAGTAACATCTAATCCTAAGGGTAAAGGCAAGAAGCGCAAGTTTACTGCCAAGGAAAAGGGACCTACCAAGGTAGCTGCAAACAATACCGCGCAGAAAAGCAAGAAGGAAGATACTTCTGCGAAAGCAGGAGAAAGGAACTGTTTTTTCTGCAAAGCGCCAGGACATACAAAGAAATTCTGCACCAACTATCATGCATGGTTGGCAAAGAAAGGTATGTCTCTTTCTTTGGTTTGTTCTGAAGTTAATTTAAGTTCTGTATCTAGATATACTTGGTGGATAGATTCAGGTGCAACGACTAACATCAGTATGTCGATGCAGGGTTGCCTAAGCCATCGCAAGCCAAGTGAGGCAGAGCGCTACGTTTACGTAGGAAATGGCAATAAAGTAGAAGTGGAAAGCATAGGAAAATTTAGATTATTATGTAAGACAGGATTTTATTTAAATTTTGATGCTTTAGTGGTTCCATCTTTCAGAAGGAACCTAATTTCTATATCTTATTTGGACAAAAATGGTTATGTGTGTTCATTTGGTAATGGAAATTTCAGTTTGTGTCGAGATTCTAAGCTTCTTGCTTCTGGTATCCTGTCTTCTTATGATAATCTTTATTTTCTAGATATAGACACTTCACATTCAGAGGCACTGCATATAGATAATAGAAAACGTAAATTAACTTGTGAGAAATCTGCAACATTATGGCACAAGCGATTAGGACATATCTCTATGAAAAGGATAGAACGTCTTGTGTCTAATGATATTCTCCAACCTTTAGATTTTACAAACTTAAGTGACTGTGTAAATTGTATAAAGGGAAAACAAACTAATAAACGTAAGTATGATGCAAAAAGGTGTAATGATGTCTTAGAATTAATTCATACGGATATCTGTGGTCCTTTTCCAAAGGCTACAAGAAATGGTGACCGTTACTTTATCACATTCATAGATGATTATTCAAGATATGGTCATATTTACTTAATAAAAGAAAAGGCGGAAGCATTAGACGTATTCATAAAGTTCAAAACGGAAGTTGAGTTACAACTTAACAAACGTATAAAGTCCATTCGTTCTGATCGTGGTGGTGAATACTACGGTCGTTATGATGGATCAGGAGAACAGCGTCAAGGTCCCTTTGCAAAATACTTAGAGGAATGCGGAATTGTGCCTCAGTATACGTTGCCAGGTTCGCCTGCAATGAATGGTGTTGCTGAGCGACGAAATCGCACCCTTAAAGACATGGTGAGAAGTATGATTGCTCGTACAACTCTACCTGAGAATTTGTGGGGAGAAGCCTTAAAAACTGCAGCATACATACTTAATAGAGTGCCTACTAAAGCAGCTAACAAGACCCCTTACGAGTTATGGGTTGGGCGCAAGCCTAGCTTGAATCATTTGAGAGTTTGGGGATGTCCATGTGAAGCTAGGCCCTATAAGCCAAGCAAAAAGAAACTTGACGAAAGAACCGTTAGTTGTTACTTTATAGGCTATTCTGAACGATCTAGGGGGTTCAAATTCTACAATCCAACAGAACATACAGTTTTCGAGTCAGGAAGTGCAAAATTTTTTGAGGATAATGAGTTTGTGGGGGGAGATATGACAAAAGATAGTATTTTTGAAGAAGAAGAGACGAATGCGAATGAGACTATGGACCAAAGTCCTAGTTTTGTTCAAATTCCGATTGTGTTTAGAAATACATCTTTTGACAATGTGCAATCTTCATCATCCCAAACAACTCAGTTAGAAACTCAACATGGAATAGAGAACACAAATGGACCTGAACCCAACCCAAACCCTCACATTGACATGACAAATGTTGATGGCCTAGGGCCTGTGGGAGAGTCAGAAGTTGGTAATGATGTTCTTCCTCCTGTTGAAGATCAAGTTGTAAATGAACCTCAAGAAAATCTAGAGCCTGTGCCAATTAGGAGATCTACTAGAGAGAAAAGATCTACACAATCAAAGGATTATGCATATCTTCAAGAACATGAGTTTGACATTGGCATGTTTGAAAATGATCCTGTTAATATCAAACAAGCTGTGGAAAGCTCTAACTCTCAAATGTGGATTAATGCCATGAATGAAGAGATGAAATCTATGTATGACAATGACGTTTGGGATATCGTTCCGTTGCCTAAAGACAAGAAACCCATTGGTTGCAAATGGATATTTAAGACTAAGCGGGATTCTAAAGGCAATGTTGAAAAATACAAGGCACGTCTTGTTGCGAAAGGTTTCACACAGAAAGAAGGCATTGATTATAAAGAGACTTTCTCTCCAGTTTCATCGAAAGACTCTTTAAGGATTATATTGGCGCTTGTAGCACATTATGATTTAGAACTTCATCAGATGGATGTAAAGACGGCGTTTCTCAATGGTGACATTGATGAAACGATCTATATGAAGCAGCCAGAAAACTTTGTATCAGGTGATGCAGGGTCTATGGTTTGCAGACTTAAGAAATCTATCTATGGGCTAAAACAAGCATCTCGACAATGGTATTATAAGTTTCACCAAGTTATTAGCTCATTTGGTTTTGAGTCTAACATAGTAGATGAATGTATATACCTTAAGTTCTGTGGGAGTAAATTTATTTTCTTGGTTTTATATGTAGATGACATATTGCTTGCCAGTAACGATAAAGACATGTTGCATCAAACTAAGAATTTTTTATTTAAGAACTTTGAAATGAAAGATCTTGGTGATGCATCATTTGTTCTAGGGATTGAAATACTTAGAGATAGATCTCAAGGTATTCTGAGGTTATCCCAGAGGAATTATATCGATAAGATTCTAACAAGATTTGGCATGCAAAACAGCAAACCAGGAGATACCCCTATATCAAAAGGAGATAAGTTTAGTCTGAAACAATGTCCCCAAACTGACTTAGATAAAAACCTCATGAAAGATATTCCCTATGCCTCAGCCGTGGGTAGCATCATGTATGCACAAGTATGCACACGTCCGGATATTGCGCTCATTACCGGAATGCTAGGGAGATATTTGAGTAACCCAGGTATGGAACACTGGAAGGCAGCCAAGCGAGTGTTGAGATACCTAAAGAAAACAAGGGACTATATGCTCACGTATCGGAGATCGGAACAGCTCGAGGTCATTGGATACACCGATTCTGATTTTGGAGGATGTGTCGACAGCATGAAATCAACATCAGGATACATCTTCATGATGGCAGGTGGTGCTGTGTCATGGAAGAGCGCTAAACAGTCATTGGTAGCCTCCTCCACTATGGCAGCTAAATTTGTTGCATGTTTTGAAGCATCTAATCATGGCGTATGGCTGAAGAACTTCGTCACAAGTCTGAAAATTGTGGATTCTATTCAGAAACCACTCAAATTATTATGTGACAACAATTCAGCAGTGTTATACGCATCCAACAACCGAAGTTCGTCAAAGTCGAAGTACATTGACATTAAGTTTTTGGTTGTAAAAGAGAGAGTGCAGAATAATGAATTATGTATAAAACACATAGGTACAGACTCCATGATTGCGGATCCTCTTACTAAAGGATTACCACCCAAGAAGTTTCACCAACATGTTGCTTGTATGGGTGTAATATCTGTTTAGGATAATTAGAAAAATGTGGGAGTCTGAATATGTTTTAAGTTCTGTTTTTTTGATGTTCTATGTAATGCAATTGTAAACAATTTTGATGATATATACAAGTTGCATTCAGTTTCAGTTTCATTATTTCTTTCTTTAAAGTTTAAGATTTTGGCCTCATGCAGTAAAGTAAAGGTGACTCAATTAGAAATAGGCACGTCTAATCACACTTGCGTGTAATTTCTAAACTATATGTCCAAATCAGATTCATGTCATTCAGTTATGTTGGCAGCGTGATTTATGTCAGTTTAGTTGCGAATAAATGTGACAAATGCCGCTTAAGTCCTTTGTTAGCATAATTGATGGACGGAATTGTTTAAGAAATACGATAAGTAAAGACAGAAAAGTTGCATGCAATAAAGTTAAGGACATATAATCAAAAGGTTGCACTTGTCCATGTGGGAGATTGTTGGATTTAGAGACGTCTAATTGCAATAATTAAGTTGGACATACGTGCATCATGATTATGATGTCAATTACTGTCAATAAGATTACATTCATATGCCAAATAATGTGATTAATTAAGTCATGGCATTAAACGTATTTAAAAATAAGGATTTGGATTCAAATACATGTAGATTAATGTTAATCAATTATGATTGTTAATGGACCGATTATAGTTGATTAAAATAAATAGCAATATTAAATTTGAGCTGAATAAGGAAATCAAAATCTGATTGATTGATTGATTTCAATCAATCTGAAATTTCAGACAGACTTGTTTCAGCTAAATTTTAGGCTGCCCTAGGATTGGGGTTTTGCAGTGCTATAAAAGGGCTGAGTCTCCAAGGCTTGCAATCAACTCAAAAAGATTGTCTGCTCCATTGAAGACTGGAAGGATTGCAAGCTCTTGGAAGGATTCAAGAGCCAACAACTCAAGCAAAGACCAGGAGCATTTGAACATGGAAAGTAAGTTCCGCTGTGCATTATTTTTAATTTCTTACAAAGGAGTAGATCTTGGTTAAGAGTTTAAAGTAATTAGGAAAACTCAGAAATTAAAATCTTACAGATTACACATTAGTGAACACGTTTGAGGAGCTGGAAGGGAGCGATGCAGTAACAGCACTAGCTTTGAATGGTTGTCCTGCTTTGGCCATAGGACCTCTTTTTCTTCCAAATTTTTTAGAAGGTCGCTCTTCTGGCTGTAGTCTGTGGGAGGAGGAGGAGCTTTGCCTGTCATGGCTGGATATGCAACAGAAGGGATCAGTTATATATGTTTCCTTCGGAAGCATCGCTGTCAAATCACAGCAACAGCTGGAGCAGCTGGCACTAGGGCTTTACTGGCACTAGGGCTTTACTGGCAGCTGGCACTAGGGCACTATTGCAGAAGGCGAAGCTGCGATTTTACCTGCGGGCTTTGAAGAACGAACAAAGAAACGGGCAATGTTTGTGAGGTGGGCGCCACAGGTGAAAGTACTCGCCCACGCTTCAGTGGGATTATTTCTCACACACTCTGGATGGAACACTATGTTGGAGAGCATGAGCATGGGAGTTCCCGTAGTAGGATTCCCATATTATGCCGATCAGTTTCTGAACTGCAGATTCGCGAAGGAGGTGTGGAAGATCGGGCTGGATTTTGAAAATGTGGATGTGGATGACCAAAAGGTGGTCACGAAAGAAGAGGTGGAGGATGTTGTGAGGAGAATGATGAGAACAGCAGAAGGAAGGATGATCAGAGATAACATTGTCAAACTCAAGGAGGCAGCAACAAAGGCAATCCTCCCTGGAGGATCTTCTTTTGTAAACCTAAACACATTCGTTAATGACATGACGATGAGTAAAGTGCAGGAATCCAAAATTGAAACCATGTGACTTGGATTCCAGAAGATGTCATCCAGATTTGAGAATAATGTATTTGAGATTATCAAAACTCTTTCTAGCCCATTGCATGGCTCCACTGCAGGAACCCCTTGTATCTGAACATGCTTGGCGAGGATTTAAACCTCTCATGTTTTACTACATGAGAACCAGGATTATTCATTAGCAGAAAAATATTTTTGATGTTGAACATATTAATTATAATCATCATCAATATCACATTTCTTGGCTTGAATAGCGACAGCTGATCCAGGAATTACACATTAGAATGGTAGGTAGATTTGGCGACATGAACGCGATCAAAAAATTAACCGCGCCCATATTCGTCGGATCTGGATCTCGAAATATTCCTGGACTCTGCAATTAAATTAAGGATACCCCTCGGCTCGATTACCCATATAATCGCACGCGAAAGTCACGCGAAATACACACATTGTGAAAGGTACACATGTAGATCACACTTTGACATGCTGCTCGGCCACAATTTTTGACAGCCGTATTATCCTCAAAATTCTGTCTAAATTCCAATTTGGATAGTTATTTTATCGAAACGATTAAAGAGTATTATAACCATGGGCAAATTAGTCATAATGAAAAACATGTTCTCCCATTAGTATAATAGATATATTTTAAATATAAATTAATTTATTGTGATTTTACAATATTACTATTATTATAGAAATAATTTATTAGAAATAATAATAATAAAACCATGGTTTTCCTTAAATAATGGTGATGAGCCAACTTGATATCAACCAAGGATGGTTATCCCCATTGTTGGTTTGACAACTAAGTTATGATAGGTTTTCCCACTTTATATAAAAAATAAAAATATTCAAGTTCACTTTAACTTTATATAAACTTTAGCTAGAGAGACACATTAATTTAGTAAAAAGGTCCTAATTTAGTTTATAATTGTTTGTTAGTTATTAGTATGAGGGAGATGTGTAATTCCTTCACTATTAAATATGTAGTTGACAAGTAGCATTTAAAAATAATATTTCCATTACAATCCAATAAAATAATAAGTATAATTCATTTTGTCTTCAATTCTCACACACAAATATATTTAAAAAATATATATTTTTTAATGTCAACCGTAAATAAAATATCTCAATGTTTATATTAAGTAACAAAAATTGATATCATTTTTATATATAGAGATAAAATAATTGAAACTAAAAAATATCTCTCCTTGTTCAGGATGTGGAAAAGGCAGCCACGAGACTAGAGCCATTGGATAGAGGGGACGATGCCTACCACCTTGTCACATCTCCTTACATTAAAGATGGGGGATGGAATGGTTGTTCCACCCCATGCACTCACACATGCCAGCACCTTGTCACCTCTCCTTACATTAAAGAGGGGGAATGGAATGGTTGTTCCACCCCATGCACTCACACATGCCACCACCTTGTCACCTCTCCTTACATTGAAGAGGGGGAATGGAATGATTGTTTCACCCCATGCACTCACTCATGCCAACTGACCTCACATTCCCCTACACGATGATAAAATCCTTCATTTCCACCATGTGCTCTCGTATCCCCTACCATTGCTCCATGTTTTCTTGTTCTTCCTGAAATGTTTCCCAGTCTCATGTGGGATATTTCCACCTTGATGTTGGTTTTTCGAGAGTGCTCATTTATGGAGGTCTTTCTCCCCCTTGTAGGGTGCCTTATTCCACACATTCTATGACAATATTTTGAACTTGGAGCTAGAAATTTGTCGTAGCGGTTGCTATCTTAGCAATTTGTAGAGTATACAGGAGTGAAGCATGTTGTCTACAACAATCCAATGCCTCGTGGGGGATCAAAATAGGGGAAATTTCTCCTACCTTCAGTCTTAGCAAACTCTTAAGTATGTTTTTATTTGCATGGTGCAATTCATTCTATGGTTCATAGGGAATATCAATGGTGTTGAAACTTATCGGAGTATACTAGGTAATTTGGTTTGCTAACCTCGCTCAAAGCTACCCCTTGAACTCACCCTCTCCATCATTTTTAATTCACGACTTCCGCTAGCTAACTTGAATGTAGGGAGAAAGGATACTTATGGATTTTCCCTAGTTTCATTTGGTTTGTTTCACTGCTCTATGCCTCCTCTGTGGGTTATCTCTCTTTGTCCCTTTCTCTCTCCTAAACATTATGCCTTGTCAGCATATGTGGTCTTGCTAAGGGTCTAGAGGTTCGAGCCGTTTTGGCTAACCTCAAGCTTATATGCAAGCCCAAGTAGTCATTTTTGTCTTTCACTGGTTCACTCCACCATAAATCTAGGTTGAAATCCAATAGTTAGAAGCCTTAACCACTAATGATCACTAGGCCTATTCTATTCTAATTTTGAGATACAAATAAAAGTAGCTATCTATGTTTTGGAACTGGGCCACACCAAGGGATAATTTGACAATAACTCAATTTTATCACCCTCCATTGGAAAATTAAGACACTCCTGGAAAAGGTGCTTAAGGAAAATTATAAGGATCACAATGAAAGCATCACATGCCTCAATAAAATCCAAGGAGTCCAATACCACTAGTTCTCCTACTTAGTCAACATTGACACCTTCCTAACACATATTGAAGATCACCTATAGTGTGGTATCAGGCCTCCAAAACCAATAGGTGCAAGTGCTCAACATTCATCCCAAGTAACGTCTTCTCACAACTAATACTTTTTCATTTATTTTGGATCATGCTTAAGTTTGAGAAAATTTGTTTCTTTATAGTAAATATATGGGCAAATATAATTGGAAAATTATATATTGTAATATTATTATTATATATGTCAGTGACTTAAAAGTAGAGCTGGTAGAGAATTTTGATGGTTTTCGATGCTAGTCAGTTTCCCTCACCATTGTCGATCTAGTTTCCCTTCTAGCAGGCTATGATGGTGATTACATCAAATTGTGAACTGTAATTTTTGTATGACAATAATTTTTAGGTAATAGAAAAACTTAATCAATAAAAAAGGGAAATTAAAAACATTATCATATTTTCACTTTACATTGTGACGGGTGTAACAATATATTAATGACCAAAAAAGAAATTCAATACGACATTGAGTAAAATGTTTCAACATATACAAAGAATGAGTTTGCGTGTGTATGTATTTTCTTCTTCTATTGATAACTGCTTCATAGTTCAAGTTAAGAGAGATATCAATAATTCCTTCAACTAGTTAATATACAGCTAATATGTAACTTTTAAAAAACATTAATAAAAAACAATTTAATGTATATATAGAGACAAATTATATCCCATTGATACAAGGTTTTTACTTCTCAATATGAGGGGGACATGTACTTGAAAATAGGCTAATAACAAAAAAAAAAAATTCAATGTGGACAATGGGGGTAATAAAAGAAGTATTTCAATGTGAGTTATGTATATATTATATAAAACAAATGAAAATAAAAGAAAATTTCTCTTTGTTAAAACATTTTACTAATGTGTTGCTCAAAATGAAAGATGAGATTTGTAATTACTTCATGCTTAGAATGGATTTGACATATGGTGTGAGTGTGTGCGTGTGTGTGACCAACATAGATCCATTTTAACTACAAATATATCAAGTGCAGAGAGTGATCAAGTATCGTTAGGTGCAAACCTTTTTTCAAGTTTTGCACTTTAAAAGATGTTTGACCTCAAAGGATTTGATCCATCACAATGCTTGATAAATATAAGATTAACATGGATCTTTGTTAGTACATAAAATAGAATAAGAGACTTCCTGAGTATCATGTCTTAATTTTTTTTTCTTATATATATATATATATATATATATATATATATATATATATATATATATATATATATATATATATATATATATATATATATATATATATATATATATATATACATATATACATATATACATATTCCTTTTTTTTATTTATATAAATGGACTTTGGATAGTGCATATAGAGACATTACATAGATGTATATCCATGTAAAAGCATGGATTAAAAGATACTTATAGTTCTAGCTTCATAATATAATAACCAAAATTCTAGGACTTACAATATTTTCCATTAAAAGGATGTAGACTCTGTATCCAAAGAGTGCATGTACATGGAGCTATTTGTTAAGAGAAGAGTCATTTATTAGATGGAATATGTTCATTCAAAGAATCCAGTATAGAATTGTATTCATCCAAACCTAGAGGAAGAGGGTTGAAACTCAAAGAGGAAGGAGTAGGATTTTGGGTCTTGACCTAGCCTACATTAATCAACATGGAACCAGTTTATTCCAAAATGTCTAGATATGACTTCTGAAATACAAGGATACTCGACAGAACATCACCAGAGCTAGAATTGTATTCCACTAATGTCAACCACTACTCCATTAAATCCAATTCCTCACATAGCCAGTTAATGTCCACATTGTGCTACTACAGGGAACTATGAGTGATTCATAGTTCATGGAACTCCTGACACTACATGAACCAACAAGATTAAGTTAAGTCCTGTGATTTAGAGAAATTCACTTATTGAAATCAAAGCTATCATGCTACCTTAACTGATAAAATAGAAACAATGTTAGATTTTCATTTTCCATTTTCATCAAGCCCCTATGATATATCCCATTGTTACATTTTGTGACAAGACTTAGGGAATCACAACATGGGGTAGTGGAAGAAATAACCATTAATTTATGCTTAGGAGTGAATACAGATCACAAAATCTATTAACCTCACATGATATTATACTTGCCTTGATCCACGACAATAGGAAACATATTGGGCGTTGACACTTAAAGAATAGAGTGAGTGACAAATTACCCATTTATTAATAACAAAAAATTTGTTTCCTAATTGAGTTCCAAGTTTTGAACTAGATTAGATAATAATATTATTTATCATCCATATTGATGCTTTGAAAGTGGAGAAATTGGAGGAATAAATTCACATGACCATTTTTATTAGTGGGGCTCAAAAACCTTTTAGAAGAAGTTTGAGGCATAAAGTGGCATTCATTTGGGGGTAAAGCATTTCCACTTAAGCACGAAACCCCATAACACTATTATACACTTAAATACATTTCCAAAAATGCAAAATTCACCTCAATCAAAGCTCCTATGCAATAACTATTCCACTAGCAATTTGACCTTCCTTTTTTGACCACAATGATTCAAAAGAATGCCACATAAACCCCAATTATTCATTCTAAATCGGATATCCATTTTATCATAATGAATAAGACTCTGGAATAGTTGATATTGTAAATCTACTTAAGAGTTTAAGGAGTCAAATTTAACCATTGGTAGGCTATTGGGTTGTGCTATAACCTATCCACTAGAGGGTAAATGGGTTCCATTCTATTTGAGTGTGTTGTGTTTTTTATAGGTTAGAAGAGTAGATGAGAGTGGATAAAGAGAGAGGTATTATGCATAGTAGTATCTGATGGGCCATAGGTCTCACTCTTTTGTACTTGCATCCATTTTGATTCAAGGAAAGATAGATAAGAGTAGCATGCCTTGTAGCTAGGTTGTCTCTCGTAAGGGATTCCCAAATCATATCTTATCTTCATTGTGGTTTGTGATATTTATTCATTGTTCCCTATTTTACCTATCGTACTTATTCCATGTTTAAAAGTAAGGCTTAATTAGCAAATCCAAAAATCTAAGAAAAACCTTCATAGTGTAGATTTTGGATTTTAGAATATATTTTAGTAGATTTGTTGTGAAAATCTATCTAGTCAATTATATCATGGTAGTTTATAAATAATATTGGTACCAAAGCTAGGTTTCTTTGTGTATTTTGTGTGATGTTGCAGGATATTTAGATCTATTTAAGAAGAAAGTTATAAAACTCAAGCCATGGGCAACAAATCAATGAAAATCCCTTGATATTTAACAAAGGAGAGGCTCTCAAGGCTACACAAATAGGTCAGTATCATCAATTGTAAAATGAATCTCATTATGGAGAGTATGTAAAAAACATCAGGAGTAATAGAAGATGGATGTTCTAATGTGGACATCATATCATAGGGGAGAATGGGAGATTTGGAAGAAAAAAAGAGGGAGTCTAAGAAAGAACATGAAAATGATCAACGTAGTTCGATTTACATGAACCATTCACAATCCGTTTTTAAGATGGAAGTGAAGGTTGAAATCAAACCATATGAAGGTGAGATTGATGCTTTGAAGTTAAAAAATTGGTTGGAGTAGTTAGAATTTTATTTTAGTGTCCATTGTATAGAGGAAGAACACAAACTTTTTCCTTCTTCATTAAAACTAGATGGCTAATGGTTGATTAAATTGACATCTTTTAAACATCCATCCAATACCCTTTTGTACACATTTTTCTTTTTTCCATCTCATTTGAAATATTATTTTCCTTAGGATGGCTATTTAATACCTCAAAATTCCCCTAATGTGACTTTAATATTCTTAGAAGCCCATAAATCTTTAGTTATATTTCTCCAATTTATATGTCTTCTCAAAGCTTGGAGTTTTAATTTCACTACTTAATTTGTGCATGCATGTTTTGCTCCATCGTTATCAAAGTTGTTAGGGTTGGGTCTAGCCTTTGAATTAATATTTTAGACTCATTATTGTTTCACAATTATAAGATTTCCTTGGAGTTTGGAATCCATTATTCAAGGTTGGACTTATATTCTTTTTATGTTGTTGGTAGCTAAGATATTTTTATTCTCAAACTTCCATTATTCTTTCTATAGAGATATTGTCAACATCTATTTTTTGGTATGTGGCAAAGAGGGTACCTATAAGAATTCCCTCAACATGAGGCTTGCAATATTATTACTTTATAATATGAGTTCAAATATCAAGGACTCATTATCCATCTCTACCCTAGCATTGGGATTGTGAATATGGAGGAGAATCATATTATTAGACTAGAGGATGAAAGTGACACAAAGTGGAAATATATTGAGAGTGGCCTCCTTGATGGTGAATAAAGCGATGGAAAGGTAATATATGAGGTAACTTAAAACCACATGATACATATCAACCACACCATAATGGTGAAGATAATTACAGTAGTGGCATAAATAAATGTCGAAATCTAATGAAATGGGATGCTTCTTTGGCATATTCATTGGTTCACAACTCCTCTCTCTCTAAAGTTTCGTTCACCTCAAGGTTTAGCTAGAATAGAAAGCCAGTTTAGTAAACTATGAAGTCCCTATGTTAGTTTTGTTTAGAAGACAAATATCCATATGAAATGTTAGATAACATAGGTTCATTTCATATATTTTCTTCTACATGCATAGCCTAGCCTATTTATATAAACTTAAATAAAATTTAATATCCATTAATTGGCTTGAGCATGATTGTAATGAGTATTTAGTGCGTTAGGGATGTGTTGTGATCCCTTCCCAAAACAATTTTGAGTGAATTTTGGAATTAATGGAAACTAATATTCCCCTTTGATTTTTTATTGTTATTTTCATGATTTCTTAGCACTCCTATTAATTTTTTTTTGTGTGATAAAACCTAAGGCTCAAGAAGGTACATGTTGATGTTATTGAAGAGTCTAAATTACTTGAATATTGGAGACGATTATATGCTCAATCCAAAATTCCATGGTGTTGGAACTCATGAAAATAGAAGATAGATTTAGGATAAATGTGACATGAATTCTCATTCATATGATTCAAATTAATACAATTCCACTAACCCTTGGTTTTCATCTTCCAAGAGGTCTCTTAAAATTCTCATGATTTTTGTCCTTCTTGAGGATTTCGCCTTTTTGTCAAGTGAATGTCCCAAATTCACATAACCCCAAAGGATTATGTTTCCAACATTTACCCTCTAATTGAAATAGGTTTATGTGAGTCAAATAATAGAGCTCAAATAGAAAGTTGGATAATACCCAATGGCTAGACGTGTTGTCTAAAATTGTGGCTTATGGAAGACCACAAATAAAATGAGGTAGTTGAAGTTGAAGTCTTCTACCAATGGTGGTTTAAGGTTGATCACGAAATATGAAACTTGGCTCCAATTAGTTCCTGGAACAATTCCAAATCCGACTAGAAGTTGAAGTGTTATATGTGATGGAAGTGCTCCCTAATGATGGTTTAAACATGATCTCAAACAGATCAAGTGTGTAGTAGAAGTCACAGTCTTCTACCAGTATTGGTTTAAGGATGGCCACCGACCAAGTCATGCTCACAGAACATTAATCTATGTCAAAATATAACTCTAACTCTTGCATCGACTAACTCAAGCTTCATGATCTTACTGCAAGCTTTGATTTATACTATGCCTCAAGATCACTTGATATAACTTTGAAACTAATTGTTGACCACTGACTCCCCCCTTTCCAGATACAAGGTCTGAAGATGAATGTATCTCCGCTATAATACATGTTAATAATGGAGAATGAATTCATAGTATGATTGATACATCATCTTATCTATTAAATACCATTTCCAAGAAGTGATACATCCAAGGTGAATTTTTTCTCTTGTAGGAGTCTTGTGTTTGGAAAATTTCTCGGAATGTTGAGAGTATGTTTTTCACAAAGCCCAAAATGGGGAAGATAAAAACATTGATATTTCATGTGGATAACTTGATAATAATGCTAAAATTTGAAAATATGAAGTGGATGTGGAAGTGCATCAAGTGAAGATGAGATGGATTGAAGAAAACTAACACTCTAAAACTTCAAGGGTTAAGAGTAGACTGGAATGTGAAAGGTCATATATTTTTCATATTTGGGACTAGTTTTGAACTTCTCACTATTAACCTCTTCCCTATGCATGATAATGGTCTTAGGAATTGTATGTTGAACTTCTACATCTTCATGTGAATGTGCTCCTGAAATCGAATTCAGTTTTGGTAGCTAATAAGAAAACTAAAAAAGAGAATTGTTTTGAGAAAGGAATAATTCAAAATGTTGGATCTTTTGTTGTTATTCATCTCGTTGGAGCTATGACTCAGGTTACTAAAAATCAATCATTTCTTGTGCATTGTGTAAATAGGTTTGAATATTAGTTAGAGTGGCCTTCTTGATTTTAACTATGTTGTCAATAGTAGAGTGTATTAGAGTATTCAATAAAACTCATCAATTGAAAAAATGGGCTTCTATTGAGTTTCTATTATACAGACCAAATGCACTATAACTGCAATACCTTGAAGAAGAAAAATGGAGCTAAACTTATTAGCACTGTAATACGTCAAGAAACCTTTGGTGTCCTCTCTAATCACATACACATAATTATTTGTAGTAAAAATACAAGGGCCTTGATAACATTTCCTCTGATATCCATATCCACAAAGAAACCATAGTGACTCTAAAAATTATTCACTTCAACAAAATTAAAGCTACATTCATGCACAATTCATTGCTTAACGACCTAATATGTAGTAGAATCACTTTTAACAAATTAGTTACTTGAGTACCAATTGTAATGCTCCCATTATCTTTTTTGTCATCACTAATTTTGAACTCCTCTTCAAGAGCCATTACAATCTCTAAAGTATCAAGAGATTTAACAACATGTTATAAAATTTGGATTCAAGATTCAATGGTTTATCAATTGATAATGCTAAAATTTTGCACCTCTACTAAGAGTCTTGTTCGTGACCACAAAAATTACTTTTAGAACACTAGATGTGCATTGAAAGCATTGAAATAATGGAAAATAAAATATTTGGTGTTTAAATGATAATGTATTCAATGTAGACAATCTAGAGTTAACCTCTTTTTTTGGCATGAATATATATATGGTAGATAGTGAAAATTACTGAACTAAAATATCGAGTAATGATACAAGGTTTGACCTTCACACAACTAAACGACAAGGATTTGGTGTGTTGCAATAACAACAAAAATAAAAATGTTTTAAGGGTGTGATTCAATTAAATAAACGGGTCAAGGGATCATTAAAAAAAACAACAAATGCTAACTTTGGATGGCTTTGCACAACTTGCAAGAGTCATTATACTGAAAAATTTGACAAAATGTCCATGGTGGTGTTGTTGCACCCAAAACTAGTACACTCTCCATTCCATGAATACTTGGTAACATGTTATTCATTATTCATGGTAGAAGGCATGGTTGTAACACACTCAACATGAAAATATAATGTGTAAAAAATTGTTTTTCATGTAGCTTAAGGATGCAAAGAACACTTGATTGTATAGTGACCTAAGGTGTAAAGTCAACATTCCCCTTTGATCCAATACAAAACAAAATATCTTGATGTATAGTATATAATATATCTAGAAAAATCTAAGTCCCACTGGCACAACTGGTTGAGGATGGCATCAGCAAGGTGACCCACAATAAAACCTCTTGGAGGGTGGTTGTGCCTTGTACTAGGGGGAGGAAACATGCTTACAAATACAATCAGTTAATGGTTTGTGTGGCCCAAGATATATGTGATCCCTGGGTGACTTTGACGATTTAGATTCCCTTGGGTCGTGGCTCCTTAAGCCACAAGTAGAGCCTAGAGGATCATGGAAAACTTGACAAACAAATAAAATATATCTAGAAAAAGATTAGAGGTGAAAAACCAAAGTATCATAGATTTGAATTGGTTCGTAAACAACATATGAGGAAAATGTTGCAGAGGTACATGGATGAAAAACCAAAATGGCATAGGTACTCCTAGCTCGGTGATATAATATGTTGATTATAACACACCTCCTAGAAATAGCCAACCACCTGATGGCACCCTTCCCTTGTAGTAGCTTGTAGTAGCTTGTAGGAAGAGAAGAACTTGAGAACTAGTGCCAATCCCTATAGCTAAGGTTTTCTCTAGCCATTACTATTATACTAGGAATTCACTCAACTTGTTAACTAAATTATTTCATGTTGAAATCATTCATGGGAGCTTCTATGCAATGCACTCAACAAAAAAATGGGTAAGAAGTTATAGCAATCTCACACACTCTGAAAAGGTTGGAATTCAAGTGTTATTTGTATGGAAAAGTGCGGGTAGACAAACGGACAAGTATGACCAACAAATCCTTTGACACCACTGTTGCAATTCATAAAAATAGAACATAGATTTAGGATGAACATTAGATATATTTTCATTCATATGATATACATTAATATAGTTTCATTGACTCTTGGTTTTCATATTCTAAGAAATAATTTTTACTTCTCATGACTATTGGCCTTCACTTCAGGTGTTTTATCTTCCTCTCAAGTGAATGTCCTAAACTCACATAACCCCAAAAGATTAAATTTCCAAGACATAATAGGCAAGTTTAAATTGTTTTCAATTTAAAAAATTATCATATTTTGTGAAATGGAAGTGTTTTCCTATGAGATCCATGATTAATAAAGAGAATGTGTTGAAACAAAGTAAAATTTGTAAAAATATTATTGAAGGAAATCTAAGATGTTGTCACATGACTTGTAGGTCTATAAATTGATAAAAATCCTTCTTATTATTAAGTATATTTTCTTTTTAATAAAAGGTGTTGTGAATTATATTTTATTAAATATAATTGTTTCTAATTGATAAAAAGTTGTCCTTAATTATCCTCTCTTTCCTTTTTGTTATTAATACGGATAATATGTCCTAATTGGAAAGAAATATATTATATCCATATGTACAATGAATATATTTCCCAACCTACTTTAGTCTTCATCCTTAAGAGTACAAATATGAGCAAATTTATGGTTATCAAGAGAATGTAGACACCATCTTGTATTTTTATTTCAATAATATATCATAATGTTACATTTTTGGTAGTTCTAATGGAAATGTTTTGGTTTGGTTTTCCTCTTTCTTTTGTATCTTCCCTTTATGTATATAGAAATTTTATTATCAGAATCGACAACTTATTGTTATGTATTTTATTGTTGAGATAAAAACAAAGAGAAAATAACCATTGCATATAATAAATCCATGTTGAAACATATTCATGTATAGCAACAATGTATTGTAGCATAGTAGAAATATTAATAAATAGAGGTAAAGAATGAGAAGCTAATATACCAATGAATATACTCAGAGTCATGGTTGAAGTTACTTGGTCAATAGTTTTATCACATGGTTTTGTACCTATGGATTGGATGTAATTAGGCCTTTAAAATACTTTGGAAGACTTCATTGCAATGTGCGAGTGATGTGAGTGGAAAAGCTTCACTAGGTTAGCTAGGTTGGGTTTTCGCCAAGGGACTAATAGAATATTTTGTTAGTTCGTTTTTTCCTCATATTTAAATTTTTCCTAGGATAAAAATTATGTTTATGTAGATTCATTTTTTTGCTGGTAAAGTTATCTTTCTCATTTAATTTCTCTAAATAATTCTTAACATGGTTTTAGAGCCACGAGTGAGGTCAAATCCAATAGAGAATTGTGTTGGGTTTTAATTAGAAGGTATGAGAATGACAAGAGCCATGTATATGAGCAAGGAAATGTACAAGAATAAACATACAAAACCTCCCCCCCGATACTATATTTATGTTAAGGATTCACCCAAAGTGTTTGATGGAGTGATTGAATGAAATGATTTGTAATGATTTGTTCTCTTCAAATTGTATATTTTTGATGATGAAATGGGTGACCTGTGGAAGAGAAATATGTTGGTTTTGTGTTGTAAACTACAACAACAATAAATAAATAAATAGAATTATTACGATAGAGTTGAAATTTTTTACATGTAAATGGTCATACTATTATACGACCTAATAAGGAATGTATACTCTTAGTAAATTAATGGTGAAGTATGGAGTTAAACCTAGATGATAGAGGGGCATGCTGATTTAGTAGATACCCTAAATATGAACTTTCAGGGGTGTAGGGCCTCGAGGTTAATGATGTTGAATCACCTGGCTAGTTTGGTTAGATTTGGTGAATGGAAATCCAAGCCAAGATTTAAGGGGGAATTTTTAGACAAAATTGACATAGTGAATGGGTTAAGATTACTTGGTAAATAATGGTCATTTTGGAAACATTGTTTTATACCCATGGATTACATCTACTGGGGCCTTTGAAAGGATTGGGAATACTTCATTATAATGTGCTAGGCATGTAACTCGTGAAGGCTCACTTATTCAGCTTAGCTACGTTTCACTAAGGGGCTCATAAAATATTTTGTAAGCTAGTTTTTTCCTCGGATTGGAGTTTTTCAAAGATAAATATTGTGTTTATATAGATCCCTTTTGTTGTTGATAACTTTATTTTTCACATTTAATTTCTCTCTATATTTTTTAATAGGCATTTGATGATAAACACCCATGGATTGTAGCAACGATGTAATTTTCCCAATGGATGTGCATTGGATGCTATATCATAGCCTCCATAAAACTCTATTACACACTAGCCTCCATCATTCCAGTAAGATAATAACCTCCATAAAAAGCTATTACATAATGGACTCCGTTATCTCATAGGAATTATAACTATAGCAAGTACAACTATAAGGGTCATATGCACCTCCATGTGGGCTTTCCTAGTCAAACAATGATATAAAATATGATGGTCCATCTCCTCCCACAAGATCATCCTCTGGTGGCTCTTGGCATGATGATGCTACTATGGTGCCATGCTACATAAGGGTGTGATTGAATATGGAAATTTCCTTCTAGATTTTAAAATTTTTATCCACTATTGGAGGATGTTTAGTAGTGGGGTTAGAACTTCATCTAGGCGGATGAAGACCTATTAATGGTTTGCGCTTAACACTTTTTTATTTTGGCAAAACCCTTGATGCACCCCATGGAATTATCCCATGTCAAACTAGTTGACATGGATTCCTAGCTTGGACTTTTCCCATAATTGCATCAAGAAATATAAAGGTACATCCTTATTATTACAAGGAGGTTTGTCAAATAACATGAACTACCTATCCATCTAATGTTCTTGAAATTCTTGGTAGGTGTAGCAGTCCATAAGAATGTGTTTTTTGTTGACTCGTAAAGGTTGGTTATTTCTTGGGTCAATAAACAATTATAGAAAATATTGTCTATTAATGTTGAGCTCTCTAATTTGGTCTTTGTTTAGACTAGTTCTATAGTGTTCATGTTTCCTAGCCTTATAATAAGAAGTATTAATCAACAGGCCTTGGGCATTGGAAATGGATGATATAATTGAATTTAATGAACTTTCAAGACACAATTTACAGGGCTCTCAGGTGTTTTGGAGTTGCTGTATGACTTCCCTGAAAGTAGCCAAGGATTCGTTAATTTCATCAATGGGATTTATTTGTTCATGGTTGGAGTTTTGTTTTTTCTAAGTTGTAATTTTTTGATGGAAATTTCATGTTCTCAATAGGAATCATGGTAACCAAGCCTCCTATAATTCAGTATGGTGCTTTCTTTTAGAGTATCATTTAGGATTTTTCTCAATTTGCAACCAAACTTCCAAGACAAAAAAACCCAAAAAAATCCATTAGAATGCTTACCTATAATCCAAAGAAGATGTGACTCGTTGACTTTGTGGTCTATGTAGATCAAGGACGAAACATTTTGCTCAAAATCATCTAAAAATGCACCTTGTAGTCATAAACTAATAAGATAATATAGTCATAGGCTCATAAAAATTGTTACACTAAAAATGCATGAACATTATTAAAAACACATGCTCATTATTAAAAACATGTGCACATTTGTATAAATACACGTACTCTTTTAACCTATGTCAATCTAGCTATGTAATTGACACCTTAATTAACCATTTGTGGCTTACTAGACCTAGATACCCATAAATGCATTTACACTCTTAAGAATATAGTCACGTTCCTATGGGAACACATTTATAATTGCCGAGTACCACTTTAAAAGCTTTCATTAACATACCACACCCACCCATATATATACTTTCTTTTAATGATTTTTAATAATTTTTAAATATAGTTATTAATATTGTCTTTTATTTTATAAACAATAAAATCTTATATACCAATTTAAACTTATCATATAACGCTTAAATATTAATAATGATATGCATTTTGAAGATATTCAATTTCATAATAACACTTCACACAATATTTAGTAATAGAAAAACAAACAATTAAGATTACAGAAAATTTCTTATAATCTACATTCGAAGATGTCGTATCTACCAAGCGTGCATAAGCATGTTGCTGGCTTCCTCTTGGAACTTAATTGTGTTTTGGAAAAGTTATCCATCGATGTTTTTTTTTAAGATATTTTGATGTGCTTTTATGGTGAGATAATAGAAATATTAAATTGTTATATATATATATATATATATATATATATATTATATTTTAATAATATAAAAGTTAAATAATATTTTTTTTTATATAATATTAATTGAAATAAATTATTTTTTAGTAATATATAAATTATTTTAGTTTACCATTTAAGTTATAGTATATAAGAAATCACGTTTTTCACTATATCACTATATTAAATAGTTTTGGCGACCATTCTTCACCACTTTTACTATTTAGTTCTTCAAAATGATTTATTTAGTATCTGAGTATTAAGTGTTTTTAACATAATGGTATAAGTATTTTCTGGTTAAGGTAAAAAAGAAATATATGATTTTTTTTTTTTTTTAATGGTTAGTTGAATTTATAAAATTGTTGTTTAAATGTTGTAAACATTAAATATAAAAATGAGTGAAACATATAAATTTTAAGAAATTGATTATATTAGTATGAAGTTGTATAAGAAGAAATAAGATGTTAAACATATTAAAATATTAGTTTTTGCTTCTATTCCTCTATCTACATGCTATTATTCTGCAATGTGTTGTTATTGCACACTACTATGATTCAACATGTATTTTTCATTATATGCCACTCTTATAACTTATTACAAGGTGATAGTTTATCCATTTGGCCTTTGTACTACCTATTTCTATGACTAAATAATAAAGGGGTTTGCTTCATTCTAATTTACATGGGCTTACTTGCTATAACTCTTACTATTTTGGGTAACTCCTTTTTCTTTTTCAATTGTGCCTAATATATTATTAATAGATAAATTTCATATTTTTGTGATTTTTTAAATATTTGTAGATGCACGAACCATTATAAAGGTTTAAAGGTAAAAAATGTAAAATCAATATGTTTAACCTAAGTATAGCCACCCTAGAGTCTACACTTCCTTTTTCAAATTCTCATCTCTAGCTAGCTTTGAGAAACGTAAGAATAAGTTATTGAGTATGAAATGTTGTTTTTGCATTTTAAAGTGAGAAAATAAAGAAGAAAAATAAAGAACAACAAAAAATACACATCTAAATTGAGATAAGCCAAACTTGTAATATGTAAGACAATTAAAAAACATATAGAAAAATAGAGTATATTTTTCTTTTCTATCCATAAACCTACTTACACTTGCACTCTCAAGACTAAACGTTAAGCCAAATGGTTGATATATTCATTGCACATATCGATAGTAATATTTCGTTTTCAATTAGAGTTGTTAGCATTATCAACGACAAATAAGGTAGGATGATGACCAATTTTTTTTGAATCATAAAAAATGATATTGACGTAAATACAATTCAAATATTCATACTTAAAGGAAAATAGATTTTATAATAAGAGGTAATTTCAGTAGTGTACTAACTTATGAGTCATGTGACAACGTCTTGAATTCCTTTCAACAACATGACTATAAATTGCACATTATTTCCACTCCTTCACTTTATCAAGTTTCAGTAGCACAATATTATACTTCCCTTTTTCAAAATCTAATAAAGTAATTGGTTCAAAATAATCTATATTGCATGCCATAACACATTGCATTTTACACATAATAACCACTATAATTCAAGAGTTGTTAGCCTTTAATAACAAAAAGAACTTCACCACATGAGCTTTGTATTTCCTTAGGCACAAAATCCTTCAATAGGAATGCCATGAAATTTCAAAATGGGAAATAGGAACCTATAAGAAAAGGGAATATTAACCTCATCAATGCCAATGTCCACTACTTCAAATTTTGTTTGGCAAGGATCTCTACAGATCATTCATGAATCAAATGCCTATTTCAATCAAGTTCAAGACAATTGATGGATACCGGATTTTCTTGTAGTTTGCTATGGGTGTGCAAGATTATGCAAATAGAATAAAGATTCTGAAAGAAAGCTATGTTCTCTGAAATTTCATATGGGTATTTGTATTCTAACATGTCCCCACATAGGTTTTCCATAACAAACCAAGAATGGCTCACTATGCCAAATAGAACTTTAAGTGAAGCCACCTTTAGATAAAGTAGAATCAAGAATTCATGAATATAACAAGAAGGAATACCATCGCCTAATACACTAATGTGGTTATATGCCATTAGTGGTAGTATCTTATTCATTATGGTGTTGTTGATAAGAATTTCCATTTTGTTTCTTATTTACCTCATACCTCACCTTGCTCTCCCTTCATTAAATATAAATGAGGCCACTTTCGATAGCTAACTACATGGCATTACTTTCATCCTAAACTATAATACTACCATTCACCTCGATGTCCATAATACCAGTTTGAAGGTAGACAAGGATTATGAGTGCTTGAGGTTCAAACATCAATTTTGAAGGGTTGAAATTTTAGTTCTATTGTTGTGTGCCCTTTGATAGGTGTCCTCTCATAAAAATGGCAATGTTTGTATTAAATGAAATAAAACCCATTGGTCAGCTCTACGAAAGAGAGTCTAAACCAGGAGAGTTTGGCTCTACAGAACGCTCGACATCATTCATGCACATTACACATTAAATAGAAAACAGGGTTTTAGGGAAGTTAGAACAACATCCCAAGAAATAGAAACTAATTCCTATCGTGAGCTTACGTGAACCAACTCAGCCTATTCTATTATATTCTCCATTATCTTCAACATTGCCCCTTAATGGAGAATGGGTTCACAAATATGCCTAACATCTCCCTAAACATTTGAAACTTAACTTTTCCAAGAGGCTTAGTGAAAATGTCTGCAACATTATCACATGTATTACAATATTCCAAATGGATTTTTTTTTATTGCACTTTCTCCCTGACAAAGTGGAATTGTGTATCAATATGTTTGGTGTTTTTGTGAAACACTAGATTATTGGAAAGTTTGATTGAAATCTAATTATCACATATGATTGTTGTTGCATCTATCTGTTCTTCCCCAACGTCGTGGAGAAGTCTCCACAACGAAACTGCCTCACACATTGCTGCACGCATGGCTTGATACTCTGCTTCCGCTAAGGACAAGGAGATTGCATTTTGCTTCTTGCTGCTCCATGTGATCACCCCGGATCCAATGCTAAATGCATAACCTGTTATAGATTTGTGATCATCTACATTTCCAGCCCAATCTAAATCTACATGTCCTGCCAATCTAACATCACAGGAGTCAGTGTAAATAATGCTGTAATCTACAGTACCTTGTAGATACCTCAAAACACTTTTCCTTGCATTCTAATGGCTTTCAAGTGTCTTAGACATAAAATGACTTAGCACACTAACTTCATAAGCCAAATTAGTTCTGGTGGTGGTTTGGTAGATTAGAATCCCAACCAGGTGTCTATAAAGTGTTGCATCCGCCGCGTTTGAGCCATCCTCACACTACAATTTGATGTTCTGCTACAATGGTACCGCTACAGGCTTACACTGATCCATCCTAAACTTTTCTAATAGGCCTTTGACATAATTTTCTTGGGACAAAAATGTTTGACTTGAACCTCTCTAGATCTCAAGACCTAAATAGTATCTGAGTTCACCGAGGTGTTTCATTTCAAACACCTTTGACATTTGTTGCTTGGTTTCATCGATTAGATATGTAGCATTACCTGTAATGATCAAATCATCTACACACAATGAAATCAAGACTACAAGCCCTTGTTCATCTTTCATGGTGTAAAGATTAGGGTCTTTTTTACTTCTATTATAGCCAGCTTGTAGAAAAAATGAATCAATCTTTTCATACCAAGACCTGGGAGCTTGTTTTAGTCCATAAAGTGCTTTCTTCAATCTAAAAAATAAATGTTCTTTTCCTTTCTGGAAAAAACCTTCCGGTTGCTCTAGATAAACCTCTTCTTTTAGTTCTCCATTCAAAAATGCAGACTTTACATCTAGTTGGTGCATCATCCAATGTTTCTTAGTAGCTAAAGCGATTAACATTCTGATAGTGTTTAATTTAGCTATAGGGGTGAAGGTTTCTTCATAACCTATCCCTTCTTTTTGTGAATACCCCTTTGCTACCAACCTAGCTTTTAGTTTTTCTATGGTTCCATCTGCATTAATCTTCATTTTATATAACTATTTACAACCTATTGTTTGTTTTCCTTTAGGAAGTTCAACCAATTCCCAAGTGTTATTTTTGATTATTGAATCATATTCCTATTCCATGGTTGTTTTCCATTCACTACATTCATTTGCTTCTTTATAATTAGACGGTTCAACCACATTCATCATACTAGTTATAAAAGCATTTTCCCTATATCTTGTAGGTATTTGAGCTTTCCTACCTGATCTCCTGAGTGGTAGGGTGGCTTCAAACTTTATTTGATCATCATTTGCTTTTTATTCCTGTTGTTGTTGCTACTGTTGTCGCTGTTGTTGTTGTTGTTGTTGTTGTTGCTATTCCTATTCATACTTTGCCTTTGTCTGCTGCTAACCCTGATTGTTCTCTGCTTCTTCTTCCACCAAGTACGGAATGTCCCATTCCTCATTGAGCTCATTAGATTCTTCATGATCCTCCTCATGGAATTTGACATCTCTACTGACAAAAGTCTTGTGATTAGAGGTATTAAATAATCTGTAAGCTTTATACTATGAACAATACCATATAAAGGTACATCTGATGGCTTTTGAATCTAATTTTCTTCTATCTTTGTTTGGAATGTGGGCAAATTCTTTAGATCCAAATATTCTTAAGTGTTTTACGGTAGGCTTAAATCCATATAATGCTTCATAAGGAGTTTTAGACTCAAGACTGTTTGTAGGACTCCTATTTTTCAAATAAACTGCAATATTCACTACTTTAGCCCAAAAACCATTTGAAAGATTCTTACCTTTCAAAATACTTCTAGCACATTCCACTAGTGTTCTGTTCTTTCTTTCTGTTACTCCATTCTGCTATGGAGTATGGGGTATTGTGAACTGCTGCAAAATTCCATGATCTTTACAGTACTTGATAAGCTCATCCTTACTGTATTCTCCCCGTTGATAATAACGAAGAATTTTTATCTATTTCCCTATTTGTCCTTCAATAATATTTTTAAACTGCTTAAAGTATTCAAATGTATGGCTCTTCTTACTCAAGAAATACAGCCAAGAAAACTTCGTATAGTGATCAATAAACAATAGAAAATACAGTGCACCTCCTAATGATTTTGTCTACATGGGTCCACAAAGTTTTGTGTGCACTAATTCAAGTGCATCCCTCTATTTCTTTTCTAGTCGAACAGGGAATTCTTCTCTATGCATTTTTCCTAATTTACAGGCATCACAATCATTATGTACTTGCTTTAGCATAGGAAGACCTCTTACAATTTCCTTCTTTTGTAGTAACAGCAAATAATTGTAGTTGATGTGACCAAATCTCTGATGCCATAGCTCTTCTGTAGTTAAGCTCACTACTATAAATTCTCGAACTGGTGTAGGTCTTACATCCAACTTGTACAGTCCTCCTGTTCAGATTCCTATAGCAATTCTCTTCATGCCATCTAGCAGATCTTTAATATAATAGTTAGATTTAAAGAATTCAACTTTAAGATCTTGATATGTAATCATGGATACAAAAATCAAGTTATTTGTTACACCAGGCACATACATAACATTATGAATTTGTTTGATATTACAATTACGTAGAATGACAGAAACATTCCCACACCCTTTGATTTGATGACTTCTATCATCATCTAGGTAAATCTGTGCTCCTTCGTTGATTTCTTTAAAATATTCGAACAAATGCTTGTTCCCTGTCATGTGTGTTGACACTCCTGAATCTACATACCAGATGTTTGCATCAACATTCTCATCACGATCTCCCATGAACAATCTGAAATTCTGCACATGATTGTCATTCGCGAGATGACGTGCATGTCTTTTCTGCTTCTTCTGTTCTTCATGATATTTCTTCTTCCTGCACTCCCTAGCAATATGACCCAGTTTTCCGCAATAAAAACATTTAGTTTTAGAGTATTTTCTATTCGAATGCATACCCTAGGTCTAATTCGATCTTTTGTGTGAGTTTGCTCCGTTTTGCTATTGTGGACTTCCTTTTGCTTTGAAGAAGTTTTTCTTCGCCATCAATGCAAGATTGACACTCTTGGGATTTAGAGTCGATCTTATTTCTTCTTCCTGCATCAGTATTCCTATCAGCTCTTCAAATTTCGGGATGTTCTCTCTCACATTTATCCCAGTGATGAACATTTGGTAGTCATCGGTCACACCATTCATGGTAATTATTACTAGATCTGTATCGTCAATTGGATGACCAATGTCTGCCAATTTGTTCTTCAAATCCTTGATACTTGCTACGAATGAAGAAGTTGTTTCATTCTCCTCCATTTTTAGCGATAGGATCTTACTCTTGATGAACAAAAGATGATTTGAATTCCTAATCTCATACAAATCCTTCAGAATTACCTAGATCTTGTTAGTTGTCTTACATTCTCTAATGTGTGGTATGATGTAGTCTTTCACTGACATCTTCAACAACATCCTTTCTTTACCTTCTTTCTTCTCCCAATCTGGGATCGATGTTGATCTAGTCACGGGCTTCATCTCATCCCCATTCGCAATCGTCCAAGCACTCTGCACGTCTAGAAAATTCTGCATCTTGAATTTCCAATTTGCATAATTGGAACCATTGAGCTTGTTATGCTCATTCAAGCATGCTTCAAACATATTATTATTCATCTTGGCGATTTAGACAAAAAAAATTCGACAGGTAAAAGAATATGTTAGATTTACCCCAGATCTGTGGTAGAGACAGATAATTTATCTTCAATGTTGTTTGATTTTGCAGCACACCCGCTGATCACCATGGCTTCTTTCACTGCCCCTAGACAACCTTATGTTGTCAGCCTCTACAACCTTCTCCAAGATGCAGCCTTCTCTCAGAGCCTTTTTAGTTGTTTACATGATCATCGTAGATATACGCCCAATATCTAAGACTGTCGCAAATATACATCAATTTTTCCTGAGACGTCGTCGTAGATGTATGCCTAATATCCAAGACTGTCACAGATATACATCAATTTTCTTATACGTCGTCGTAGATGTACACCTAATATCCGAGACTATCACAGATATACACCTAATATCTGAGACTGTCGTATATGTACACTGAAAACCTGCAATGGTCTAAAAATAGAAATCACGAGAGTGTAAGAGTGCTATCTTCGCGCCTATCCACTCAAAACTTGCGACGATTTCGGTTTAGTCACACCCACCAGACGGTGTACAGGTTCCTCAGCCCTAATGCTTTGATACCATGATAACAATGGCAATGTTTGTATTAAATGAAATAAAACCCACTCGCCAACTCTACGAAAGAGAGTATGAACCAAGAGAGTCTGGCTCTGTAGAATGCTCTACATTGTTCATGCACATTACACATTAAATAGAAAACATGGTTTTAGGGAAGTTAGAAAAACATCCTAAGAAATAGAAACTAATTCCTATCCTGAGGTTATGTGAACCAACTCAACCTATTCTAGAATATTCTCCATTATCTTCAACATCCTCATGGTTATAGCTAAAAAAAAGTTGTTGATAAGAACTCTTTAGATCACAAGGCTAATTAAAACCTCACAAGAAACTTCTCTTGACTAATGCAAATATGAGAACTAAATCGAACATAACGTTTATTTGGGAATTCTAAATGCCCAACTAGTTGTATCAATTTGAAATAATGACAAATCAAAACATTAATAAAAAAATAAAATAATAGGTATTCAAGAATTTAAAGGCCAAATCTGGCCATAAGCCTCCAAGCTTCAAGACGAAGTACAACTCGTAGAGGTTTAACTAAAATAGTCCTTACTTTTAAGAAGATATAGAGCACAGCTTGATGCAATGCCAATAGTGAACTATCCTAATGAAACATACGAAACAATTATCCACGTATGGTAGATATGGTTAAATGCCATGTCTAGGTGGCATTGTTATTTAGAGCTAAAATAACTTCACTAATGGTGTAGAAAGTACACTTATGTTATAGCCAAAGTTCTCTCTTCTAGAGGATAAAATATAAAACAATAGTAGTAAGTTTGGATTTTAGTAGAAAGAATATCCCATATATTATTAAATTTTGATTGGTAAAGAAAAATTTAGAGCTAAAAGGTACGAATTTTTATTCTTAAGGTGTCACTATCAAAATTTCGAAAGTGCAAAACTGGGTTTTAAATGCATCAATATTTGTTGTGAAAAGTGTAATTTTTGATTCCATAGGTGTTACTTTCAATTCCAAAAATGTGAATTTTCGTTTAATACAAAAATGTCAACTCCAAATGTATCGATCTCTAATTCCCACAATATGTGTGTGATAGTGTGTATATGTGTGTGTTTTTGTCTGTGTGTATTATCCCTGATGTAATTATTTCCTTATCAAACTTTATGGATTTATTTCTTGCAAACAATTAAATCATAATAATAACCATGGGGCTAAGACTAAGTTGGATGACAAATGTAAGAATTTACATATTTTTATGAATCAAATACTATTTATTTTGCTTATTGTTTATGTGGAAATATAAGAGGATCCAACATGTGAGCAGTCATGCCACCTAATTTTCAAGAAATGGGTAAAAAATTACTTGGATTCCAAAAAGAGGTAGCTTTTCAAGTGACAGTTGTAGCAATAGTAAACTTCCATCTTTTCCAAGATTTCCAGCCAACAAATATAGCATGATGGGAGATAAAGGTCATGCAGTGGAGAAGGAAAGAGGATTGCATGAGAGAAAGGAAAGCTAAGAAAAAGGGTTCTAGTGTAGAAGAAAAGACTTGACCATAAGGATGGAAACAAAAGTTTGGACATTGGACTAGCAAGATGTTGCTAGGGTCTAAGGAGGAATAATGTTAATACTAATAAATATTGATAACAAAAGGGTAGCCTGAGGCTCAGGGGGAATTACAGATACAACAATTCATTTGGATGGGAGGTGCATGGTTGCTCTTATTATATTTCCCAATACTAAGATAATCAACTTCTTTTAGAGATTTTTTTTCAGCCACATCATGAAGGTATGAGTAACTAGTGGAGCATATGCCTTATTAAATGTATTCTTTTTAAATAACTAATCTCTGAGATGAATTTGGTAATGCTTAAATATCCTGGGTAGATGAGGCAATTATTTCTAATTATATTGTAAACAAGAAAATGAGTAGGATTTGCTAGTCCATTAGAAAAGGATAACTTTATGATAACCCTTAAAAAAATAGTCCCTATTCATAATGTAAATAAAAACCCTTGGAGGAGTTGATGCGGAAACCCATAGTCTAGGTGTCCTACAATTGACTACCATAGTCTAGGGTTTTAAATTCAAAATATGTTTGGATAATGAAGGGTTAAGCATGAAAATAACAAAGACATATTTTTAACCAAACACACATAAACATAAACCAAAATTGTTCATGCTAGATGACCTGATTCATGTATATAAAAAAATAGACTAATAAATAGAGAAATAACTAAGCACGAAACTACCTAAAGGAAGTTTAAAATTAAACAAATATTTTGGGAAATAATACTTATACATTCAATACTTGTTAAAAAAAAGAAAATATCCACAAAACCCAATGAATAGAATATTAAGGAAAATACACTAAGTTTAACATTTATGTTTATACATGGCTACAACTAAGCTATTGTAGGAAAGCCATAATAATAAAACCTAATGCAGGTTGCTCAATCACATCATGTATAGGACGACCTATCAGAGAATACATGTATACCTAGTTATTGTACAAAACTGACTAGTAAAATCTCATTGCATGCTATAAACTGAGTAATGACATGTGTGTGTGTGTACATCTCAACACAAAAATTAATCCATCTATTACTATGGCCATCGTAGGCCAAAGAATATCAGCATGACATAACCAACCTACAATATAGAGGAAAAAAAAGGCAACTTCAACAAATGTTCCAGTACTTGAGATGAACTAGGGTATATATAATTATGAAAAACAATCCACGCAAACATCAAAATGGTGGAAAAATACCTTAAATATTCATTAGCAAGTGAAAACTTAATGTTACTTACAAACCCTGAAGATAAATTGAGGGGTTGTTCCCAAATTTTACTTTGTGATTGTTTTTTAAATGTCAAGACTCCTAGACCCTATAAAAATAAAATTGTCACTAGTATGGAAGCATTTGCGTAGTTAACCTTGTGCATAACTAAACCATAAATATAAATTTTGACAAGAAAGTGGAACAAAAATAGTGTACCTATGGTTCAGCATAAACTCACCTTCAAAATGGATAAGAATGAAGTTGAAAAATTAAAGCTATTGAGAAAGGGTTTGAAGGCCTAATTTATGGACAATATACCAATATAGTATAATAATAACTAAAGAAAAGACTCACAACATCAATGATAAATAAATTAAAGGGAATTATGGAAAATATAACCCTAATATTTACCTATAGGATAATTCGAACACTAATCTCTGAGACAAACATCCCTGATATCTACTATGTCGAATGAAATTGGTAGCAAGTGCTTAAGAGCTCATTAGCAGGTGTGGGAAGAACCTTGAAATGTTAAAAAGAAGGGCCAAAGTCCCTTTCGAGGCCCTTAGACCTGCAAAGAGTGGTATAAACATTTTCATCTATCAAACTCTTAAAACTCTAAGAGTGAAATTCTAAAGATAAAAGCATTTTTGACAGCCCAAGTTAAGTCGAGCTCAATCATTACATATAGAATTATACTGATAGGTGATTACACCGCCATTTCAAACCACCCTAATATTCAATGAAACAATCTACTTCATGGAGGAAACAACCAACATTCGGGTATAAGCTTAGTATAAAATGCAATGCGTTTGGAATCTCAAGTGAAGTAAAAACCCTGATAAAACTTGCAGAGCACAAAACCACAAAACCCCAACAATGGAAATAATGGAGGAGACAAAGGAGGGGTTGTAGTAACTCTAACTAATTGTCGAAGAATTCTCAACATCAGAACCATGATATTGGTCTCGATCATCTCTCTTTGACACATCATATGACCGAATGAAACGTCACAATGAAACAAAGCCACGTAACCATAAAATTAAATGGCACACCATGGTATAGATGGGGCACTTTAACTCCTCATTTAAAGGGTAGCACATGGGTAAGATATATATGTTACCTAAGCTAGATGATGGTATCAATTGTGTTAGCAATGGTAGGATGTATATGTTACACATGCAAGGTCGTGGTAGCAAATGTGTTGTAAAACCACTTTTTTTCTTATATCTCCAAGGGATAAAATAATAACATAGGATGGCTTGATTATAATAAGTTTCCTTAACATTGTAAAATGTTACTTCTCTTCCCAATAAATGAATATTGACACTAGCAAAGTAATGGTGAGGTTAGGATTAGTTTTGATTCATATTTAACTGAAAAATGCAATGGACATAAAGTAAAAATTGTGAGGTTAGAACAAAGAATCATATGATACACTTAATTACATATATGATAGATAAACATATGATTATTTTCAACAACATAACGAGACAAGTAAAAATGTAAAATTGCATAAAAATTTAATTTTTTTTTTTATATGGTGTAAATTTAAGGTGTGTGTGTGTGTATGTGTGTTGTAATTCCAAATTTGATGTATGTTTGTCAACATACTATTTTTGTATCTGCATGAATAATATCATTATGATACCCATTTCTAAATTTAGCAATATTGAATAAATACGAGGAAAGATAAACTAATAAAATAATTATTGTAGTACAAAGTCACAATATTGAATCAATATTTAAGTAAATGTCATTCAAATAAAGTCTCATTAATCAACATCATTCCCACTCTCAACATTATTTTGAATTTATTCTTGTTTTTCCATAATTGTTAGAAGGCCCCTCATTTAATTTAATTTCCTCCTGTCCATCCTACTATAGGTGTGCATATGATCCAGGTGGATGACCACCAGCGTATTCTACTTGGAGCCCCACCATTGTTTCTTTCAGTTTTTCGGGTTCTAAACTTCCGGAGCCGTTTTGAGGCACTAAACGACATTTTCTTTTTGGAAAATCAGGGTTAACATGGTTCATGTACCAATGTTTTCCATTGAAAATTTCTAGTGCTCGGAAATATCTTTCTAACGAGGTATTGTGGGTGTCAAACAAAGATCGTATGCCAAAGTTACGACCCTGAAAAGTTGATGTACAAATTTACCCAAATGGGGCCCATAATTTGGTGCTTCATCTCCTAAGGTTAGGTTTTTGGATGTTTAGGGTTTTCCATTGTTTCTAAATAATAAATAGACCTTTGAGCCACATTGTAACACAGCCCAGAGGCATGTAGTCACCACATCTCTTCTAAGAGATAAGCTAACATCGCCCCAACTAGTCTTCTTTCTATTATGTTTGTAAGCGTATTTCAGTATTTGATATTAATGAAATGAATTGTCATTTCTGCTGCATATTCGTGTTTATGGTTATCTCTGTAATATATTGCGTTCCTATTTAAATCTAGATTAGCATAACCATATGATGGTATTGACATGAATGACATTTTCTTCTAAGCGAGTAATAAAATGTTTTTTTTTTACATTTTCTATACAAATTTTAAATAACTCTCTATGTTCTAGTTTTCTTCCATCATTCAAGAGTAGCATTTGCATCTCAATAAACACCTTCATTTCATTACTAATTCATATCACATAATCTTGCTATGGTATTGGTGCTATGAGCATTTGTCCATTTACATTATCATTGTGTAGGGGGAATGTATCACAAGCTCATTATGTAAAGGTATAGTGTAGTAACCCTAAATTGTGGGAGACATTATCCCTCAAATTTCTTTTATAACTTCATGTAAATACTCTATTAGAGAATTGTTTCTTATTATGGATGGCCAAACTAATTATTCTGTGCTCAATTATCTGAGGGAGAGTGTCCAAATATTTCTATATAACCTCCTAATAAGTCCCATAAGATGACAATATTGTTCCTCTTCATGTCAATCCATTTCTTCCATATTGAAATGTATGTTTGTAATTACTTTTTTTTTTTTAATCAATATTAAAAATATTCCTTGTTTTTATTTAATAATTAAAGCTACCCCACCACATATTAATAAGAAATTACCATTTTTTTCCTCAAAGTGATACTTTATAATGGTTAATTGGCCTATCATTAATGTGATGGAATTTAAAAAGTAGATATTCTTTCAAATCATTGCTATAGGAGCTACATCTAAAAAAATGTGGTTCCACAATTCTTTTTATGTATGAAGAAAATATCAATTAAACATCAGACATAATAGTTTGGATCCTCAAATTTCTTATAAATATATATAGTGAAAAAAACAACATTTCACATTAATTTTCTGGATAACTTTTCATAATTTCAACAAACCATATACCCATGAGAAAAAATACAACTTCCACAATATCAAACACTATCACTCACATTAAAAGGGACAAAAATGTAAATGCTTCATGATTTTTGTTGTTACCTACGCAATTATCTATTAGTTATAATAATATTGTTAAAAATTGTCTTCTAAACTTACAAAATTGTGTATTAGGATGTAATTTTCTTTTTTCTAACATATTAAATAAAATATTATATAAAATTAATTTAATATATAATTTATCTTAATTACACTACTAAAATTGAATATATGATCTGGATAATGTTTTTAACATCACATGGACCATAAACATCCACGTAATGAGATATGTATCTTTTCAATTACCCCATAAATCTGCATATGAAAGAAAAAATGGAGACGCGAGAATAACTATATAGGAAATGAAACATAGTTTTTCAACTTCAAATCTTATCGATATAGGAAAATGTAATTGCATGTTTTGTTGAATTATTTGATAGATTGATGACAATGACTCTTGAGGTCAAGGAGTGTACCATCCGGTCAAAATATACTGAGTGTTCGCTAGCAACCATTATTTGATAGATTAATGACAATGACTTTTGAATTACTTGTGACAATGACTCTTGAGGTTGAGGAGCATCCCATTCGCATTGATTAGGGATAACGTAACCGTACCAGTAATCTTAGCTAAAATATTTTGCAGAAGCTCCATGAGTCTTAGCTCCATACTAGTAAACTGTGGTAGTGGATTAAGGGAAACGGTAAGAATAATGTCGGCCAATATTGATATGAATATGCTAGAAAAAAAGGGGAACCATGGTGTGCATGCAGTAACTGTGCCAGTTCCTACACAGGGTCATATGAACGCTCTCATGAATTTGGCCCAAATGTTGGTGATAAGAGGATCTTTTGTCACTTTCGTCAATACTGACTGGACACACAAGCGCATGGTGGAAGCGTCAAAATGTTGAAATATTACTTTCAACTGCGGCGTCTTTTTTTTTGGAAAACCGTCATGGGATTCCCCACACCACTTTTACAGAATGGTGGTAATTCTCGGTGGGGCAGTGATCACACTCATTGGCTGACACGTACCCTGAGCGGTTTGTCAACACAACCTTTCCTTGGCACGTAAAGTTCGGTAAAAAAAGGCTGTGTGATATTTCCAACAATTGTCTGATTAATGTGGGCCAGATCGATGGAATTAATGTAAATTTATTACATTTATTACGGTTGTTGAATGTAAATAATATAAATTTACTATGGTTTTTGAATGTAGGTGAAGATTTTTATTTTTATTGTTTTTAATTCACGGGAGTCGGTTTTTTACGATACAAGTAAAATGTAATGTTATGTTTTTTTTTTAGTGTGATGGAATGTAATGCACAACAGTGTTCATTTTTTTTTGGCGAGAGACAGAGTGAAGTTTTTTGGAACTGCCTCTAAAGCAGTCTTGTTGTAATCCCTCTGTTAGAGGAAGATTTTTGTAACAGTTAGTTTTGTTAATGAATACAAGTTTTTTTTGTGTGTGAAACTTTGTCATCCCAAAAACAATTTTTAGTTTCTTCTGTGTTAAGAAACAGAGCATTACTCTGTGTTCGTTTTTGTTTTGGAATTATCAAAAATTCCCAACATGGTATCAAAGCTTGTCTAGGATCTTTGAAGGTGTCAAAGAAGCTGAAGGAAGGATTTCTTGTTGCAGTAGCTTCTCCAGCAGAGTGAAGACTTAGTCAAGAAAGAATCCAAAGTATTTCTCAAGTTAGTTTTTGTGTTACTATTGAGGACAGTCAATTATTTTACATACACAGTCAAGTATTTTGAAGCATAGTTAAGAGTGCAAGAATGGTTGGAGCCAGCACTAGTATAGGTATCTGTAATACTCAACTCCCACAATTTAATGGGAAAAACTATGACTATTGGGAAATAAGTACGAGAGATTTGCTTGCTTCCCGAGACTTATTGGAATTTGTTGAGGATGGTTTTGAAGAACCAGCAAATGAAAATGAGTTTAATAATTTAACTCAGGCAGAGAAAGATCTGTTGAAGAGCATTAAGAAGAAGGATTCTAAAGCCCTCTACTTTTTGTATCAAGCAGTGCATGAGAGTGTGTTTCCAAGGATAACAACAGCCAAGAGATCCAAAGAATCATGGTAAACTTTCAAGATAGCCTATCAAGGCATGGAGAAACTAAAGACAACAAAACTATAGTTGCTGGCGAGAGATTTTGAGACTCTCTGAATGAAGGAGTCAGATAATATTGACTCATTCCTCACACATGTGATTGGTCTGGTCACACAGATAAGGTCTCATGGAGAGATTCTTGAAGAAAGGAGGATTGTGGAGAAACTATTGAGGATCTTACCCTCAAGGTTTGATGTGATTGTCACCACCATAGAAGATGCAAAGGATCTCACAAACTTCTCAGTTGATGAACTACATGCATCACTGATGACACATGAGCAGAGATTGAGTAGAAATGAAAACTTATCTCTAGAGCATGCCTTTAAGACCCAGATTTTCTTTGGAAGAGGAAGAGGTCAAGGTGGAGGAAACAAGAGAGGAAGAGGCAAAAGCCAAAACAGAGGTGGAAGAAACAGTCCAGCAAATGGTCAAGGAAGAGGCAGCAATCCAAATCAGAACCAAGGCCAAGGCAACAACCAACAAAGTGGACAACATCATGCTCAAGGACAAAGGTATGATAAATCCAATGTCCAATGTCACTATTGTAAAAAATATGGGCATTATGTAGATGAATGTAGGAAGAAGCAGCATGATATTATTAATAGAACTAGTGCAAATTTCACTAGAGAAAATATCAGCCAAGATAATTTGTTTTTAGCCTATAATATGGCTGAAGAAAAGAGTGAAGATGTATGGTTTCTAGACTCCAGTTGCAGTAACCATATGACAAGAAACATAGCCCTATTTTCTATGTTAGATCAGAGTGTGAAGTCACAAGTCACACTAGGGACTGATAATAAAGTTTCTGTTATGGGAAAAGGAGAAGTAAATGTCTTAACAAGCAAAGGTGAAAAGAAAACCATAGCATATGTTTATTATTTTTATGGAATGAAATGTAACCTCATAAGTATTGGAAAGCTTATTCAAAAGGGGTATAATGTTTTCTTTGTGGATGATGTATGTACCATCATGGATAAAACACCCAACAAACAATGTATTGCTGAAGTGAAGATGACAGGGAACAAGATGTTCCCTCTCAGAATGAAAGCAGATTTAAAAAATGGAGAAGAAATAGCAGCAGTGACACAAGAGGCTTTCCAAAATGAACCAAAAGATGAAAATTTGTTGTGGCACTTGAGATTTGTACATCTCAACTTTGGAGGTCTTAACTTGTTGAATAGAAAAGGAATGGTAAGAGGATTACCATTGATAGAGAAACCAGATAGCCTTTGCGAAGGTTGTATATTGGGGAAAAAACACAGAGAAAGTTTTCCATCTGGGAAAAGCATAAGGGCAAAAGCACCCTTAGAGATTATCCACTCAGATTTATGTGGACCGATGCAAACTCCTTCACTTCCAAGCAGCCACTATATGCTAATATTTATTGATGATTTTGCTAGAAAAATTTGGGTTTACTTCCTGAAGAACAAAAGTGAAGTGTTTGAAAGATTCTGCAATTTCAAAACACTTGTAGAAAACCAAAGTGGGCTTCATATCAAAGTTTTAAGAACTGATAGAGGAGGTGAGTATATCTCCAAATAATTTCTACATTTTTGTAGAGAAAATGGAATTCATAAGTAGTTTACCACTAGATACACTCCGCAACAAAATGGAGTTGTCGAAAGGAAGAATAGGACAATCATGGATATGACGAGAAGTATGTTAAAGGCAAAGAATTTGCCAAATGATTATTGGGCTGAAGCTGTACATTATGCAGCGTACATTTTGAATAGATGCCCTACAAAAGCAGTCATGAACAGAGTGCCGGAAGAAGCATGGAGTGGGACAAAGCAAGGAGTCACCCACATGAAAGTTTTTGGATGTGTGGCTTATGCAGACATTCCAGATCAACTAAGGAAGAAGTTGGATAGCAAAGGGGAGAAATGTATTTTCATTGGATATAGTGAGGAATCCAAAGCTTATAGGTTGTATAACCCATCCACCAAGAAACTTATTGTGAGTAGAGATGTTCAGTTCATTGAGGAGGAAGCTTGGGATGGAAGCATAGAGAAAACAATGAATGTTAAAAACTCTTTGTCTCGTGATGAAGATGATGAGGAGATGGCTGAAATACATCCCCAAATAGTAGCACCAACACAAGGGCAGCAAGAGACACCCTTGAGGAGAAATGAAAGTGCTTCTCCAAGCACACCACAAGGAAGAAATTCAAGTGCTTCTTCAAGCACTTGTACACCAAATGAAAGAGGTAAGAAGTTCAGAAATTTAAGTGACATTTATGAACAAGAGGCAACAAATGAAGGTATGAACTCTTTGTTTGATTTATATTGTCATGTTTATGACCCTGTTCATTTCGAAGAGGCAATTAAGGATAGGAAATGGATAGAAGCTATGGATGAGGAGATCAATGCCATAGAAAGAAACAAGACATGGGATTTAGTTGAACTACCAAAAGGAAAAGAAGTCATTGGAGTTAAATGGGTCTACATGACCAAGAGTAATGCTGAAGGAAAAATAGAAAGACACAAGGCAAGACTTGTTGTCAAAGGATATAATCAGCAGCATGGGAGAGACTATGAGGAAACTTTAGCACCGGTTGCTAGAATGGAAACCGTGAGAGCAGTGCTGTCCATAGCAGCACAAAACAAGTGGAAAGTTTACCAAATGGACGTGAAGTCATCATTCCTAAATGGAGTGTTAATGGAAAAGGTTTACATTGAACAACCTCTAGGCTATAAAAAGAAAGGCCAAGAGCACAAAATGTGCAGATTGAAGAAAGCTCTTTATGGGCTGAAGCAAGCACCAAGAGCGTGGTACAGTAGGATAGATTCTTATCTACTAGAAAATGGATTTCAAAAGTGTGAGGGAGAACCCACCCTCTACATCAAAGAAAAGGATGGTAAAATACTAATTATTGTGTTATATGTTGACGATATTATTTTCATAGGTAATGATGATTACCTTATTTAAAAATTTCAAAGCAGTCATGAAAGAAGAATTTGAAATGACTCACATGGGTTTGCTGAGATACTTCTTAGGAATAGAAGTAGAACAAAATGGAAATGGGATTTTTATCTCACAGGCGAAATACGTTAATGAAGTGTTGGAAAGATTTAATATGCAGCAGAGCAAAGCAGCAATCACTCCCACAGTGATGGGATTAAAACTCAGCAAAGAGGACAACAACAAGGAATTTGATCCTAGTTTGTACAAGAGCATAGTTGGCAGCCTCATGTATTTGACTGCAACTAGGCCAGATATAATGCATGCTATTAGTTTGATTTCCAGATTCATGGAGAGGCCAAAAGAAGCACATTGGCAGGCAACAAAAAGGATTCTAAGGTATGTTAAAGGTACTAAAAGGTTTTGCATTTTATATACTACTTCAGAATGTTCAGACTTAATTGGATACACTGATAGTGATTGGGCTAGAAGTGTAGATGATCGGAAAAGCACATCTGGTTATCTTTTTCACATGGGTTCAGGAGCCATTTCATGGGCTTTAAAAAATAGCCTATTGTAGCATTGTCTATAGCAGAGGCAGAATATGTGGCAGCTACAGCAGCAGCGTGTCAAGCAATTTGGTTGATAAGGATGTTAAAGAGTTTATGCCAAGAGCAAGCAAAAGGAACTGCGATTTTTTGTGACAATAGCTCAGCTATTGCATTATCCAAGAATTCTGTGTCTCATAAGAGAACGAAACACATTGACACAAAGTTTCATTACATCAGGGAATTGGTAAATAATGGAGAAATTATTTTAGAACACTGCAGAACTCAGGAGCAGGTTGCAGATATTCTGACCAAACCATTGGGGAAGAAAAGTTTTGAGTTTTTGAGGAAATGTCTGGGTATGACTGATAACCCAGCAGTTGAAATTAAAGGGGAGTGTGGAAATATTACTTTCAACTGTAGCATTTTTTTTTTGGGAAACCGTCATGGGATTCCCCACACCACTTTTACAGAATTTTGGTAATACTCGGGGTGGAGGGGGGGGGGGGGGGGGGTAGCGATCACACTCATCGGCTGATACATACCCTGAGCGGCTTCTCAATACAACCTTTCCCCGACGTGTAAAGTTCGATAAAAAAAGGTTGTGCATTATTGCCAACAACCGTCCGATTAATGTGGGCCAGATCGATGGAATTAATGTAAATTTATTATATTTATTACAGTTGTTGAATGTAATTAATATAAATTTACTACGGTTGTTGAATGTAGGTGAAGATTTTTATTTTTATTGTTTTTAATTCATGGGAGTCGGTTTTTTACGATACAAGTAAAATGTAATGTTATGTTTTTTTTTAGTGTGATGGAATGTAATGCACAGTAGTGTTAATTTTTTTTGGCGAGAGACAGAGTGAAGTTTTGTGGAACTGCCTCTGAAGCAGTCTTGCTATAATCCCTCTGTTAGAGGAAGATTTTTGTAACAGTTAGTTTGTTTAATGAATACAAGTTTTTTTTGTGTGTGAAACTTTGTCATCCCAAAAACAATTTTTAGTTTCTTCTGTGTTAAGAAACAGAGCATTATTCTATGTTCGTTTTTGTTCTGGAATTATCATAAATTCCCAACACAAAAGATGATAAATCTCTTGTTTCCAAAGACGATCCTGAGTGGGAGCAGCATGGACAAAAAATCCAATTTCTGTCTATTTCTGATGGTTTACCTCCCAACCATGGCTGCAACTCCAACACGAGCGAGTTAAATATTGCATTGCAAAACTTAGGCCCTGCCTTGGAGGATATCCTCACTACTACCAATGAAAATTCACCATCATTTCCACCCATCACATTCATCATCACAGACGCTTTCATGTCCTGCGCAGAGCAAGTCGCAAGTAATATGAAAGTGCGTAGGGTTATCTTCTCGCCTCTGTGTGCTGCTTCCTCCATTTCTCAATGCTATGCCCACTTACTTCTTTCCGAGGGACATATTCCAGTAACTGGGATGTTTTTTTATTTCAGATGAATATCGGATATACATTCTCAAAATCTGGTCTTAGCATTTTTAATCGTATTTCGGGGTTTTTTTATTTTTATTCTTTTAATTTATTATATAAATCAAAATCTATATTACTACAGTGATGGGGTGGATATAAGGTATGATGAGGGGAACAAATGCATTCACTGCCTCCACCTAGGAGAACTGAACCTTTGTAGAAATGGCATGTGCTATACATACAACCCCAACATGGAAGTTTCGTGATGAATGGAGTTAAATTTTTATGTACATAAGGTAGATAAGTGGATGTTTTTAATAATTCTGGGCATGGGTGTTTCTGAAGTTGGAAGAGAGAACTAAGCATTTGTGCAGGCCGCTAACCTGTCCAAACTTATTTGCACGTGGCTTTGAGCGATACATGTTGTTGCCAGTAAGGCTTTCTTGAACGCAATGTTGGGGGCTACCAACGACAGGTCTATGACCCTAGAGAGGAAGATAACTAGAGGCTATGTTGTGGATGGGATAGAGGGACATGAGAATGGTATTCACATAAGTGGTCTATGGGAGTTGGTATCTGGATTTAGTCAGCCTGGTAAGTCCACCAAATGGGTATCTCATCTTCCTTACTATGATTTTGCATCATTTCAAGGGGGAGGCATTTTGTAACTGTGTTGGTCTCTCGATTATCCATTCCCTGCTAAGGGTAGCCTAAGCTTTCGAGTCTGCTAGGCATATTGTAGTAGTCTTAGTGCTTTTGTTGTTTTTACTTGGAATAAAGGGTTAGAAAATTTGGAGTAGGGGGAGGGTGAGAGTCCTTGAGGCCTTATCGTTGTGACCAGCGTGAGAGGGGGGGTGTGATCTGTGGTCCAATGTCCCTAGAGTTTTTATGAGGTAATTAGGGTGGTTGTTGGGAGTGAGTCCCCATAGAACTAGAATGGTACATGGGGTCTTGTCTTTTGGTTACTGCAAGTTGGGGTTGGGGGAGGTTTCCTCATGGTACCAAGAACCTAAAGTCTATAGTGGGAGACGAACTACTGTGACGGGTGGCAAAATTGTTAAAAGAAACTCAAGCTTGGTTTTCGGTGACAGTAAGGCAGTAAGTCTTGGAGAGGGCCCTTGCTGGAGGTGGTTGCCTACAAAGCAGGTGTGAAGCTTTCGGCCCTGGAATTTGATAGTTGGCTATCGAAGGATGGTGAATTACTCGATTTGTGGTGCAATAAAGGAAACTTGGAGCTGGGTTCAGTTGCCTAGAGGGGCGATGGAAATGTATAGCCAAAGGGGTAGAGCTAGGAGAGGGATTGCACTGAGTGAGAAGAGAAAAAACATGACAGGGATGCAGTGGTAGGAGAGGGAGAAGATGTCCAGGACGCAGAGCTAGATGAGGTGGTGGTCCATAACCCTAATTAGTCATTCAATTGTGTATTTCTCCTTGCCTCTTTAGATATCCAAGAAGAACAACTTTGGAAACTTAAAGAGCCTACTTTTGGAAACTTACACTACCCCGTTGAACTTGGCCAATGAACAAGTAAAAGGTTTGGTTTGTCTTAGTACCTATATATACACTAGATGCTGGTGATTTTTTAAAGTTACAATAGGACACATTTAACCAACCTATAGACACAGTGAAGGTTTAAGATTACTATAATAATTTTATTCCATTATTATCATTTTCTCTACAAACAGAATCACTACAGTTTGTATCTTTTTCAGAAAAGGAAGCTAAAAATTCAGAAAAGTTCATCACTTGTCTTCCGGGAAACATCCCACCATTGAGGCCAACAGATCTACTATCCTTCTACCACATTGAAGATTAATCTGACATTGTTTTAAATTCCTGTCTCCCTGAATTATAGAAGAAAAGTAAATGGGACTACACATTAGTGAATATGTTTGAGGAGTTGGAAGGGAGGGATGCAGTAACAGCACAAGCTTTGAATGGTTGTCCTGCTTTGGCCATAGGACCTCTTTTTCTTCCAAATTTTTTAGAAGGTTGGTCTTCTGGCTGCAGTCTGTGGGAGGAGGAGGAGCGTTGCCTGTCATGCCTAGATATGCAACAGACGGGATCAGTTATATATATTTCCTTCGGAAGCATCACTGTCAAATCACAGCAACAGCTGGAGTAGCCGGCAGTAGGGCTAGAGGGTTGCGGACAACCTTTCTTGTGGGTTCTCCGGTTGGATATTGCAGAAGGCGAAGATGCGATTTTAACTGTGAGCTTTGAAGAATGAACAAAGAAACGAGCAATGTTCGTGAGGTGGGCACCACAGGTGAAAGTACTTGCCCACCCTTCAGTGGGATTATTTCTCACACACTCTAGATGGAACTCTGTGTTGGAGAGCATGAGCATGGGAGTTCCCGTAGTAGGATTCCCATATTTTGGGGATCAGTTTCTGAACTGCAGATTCATGAAGGAGGTGTGGAAGATTGGGCTAGATTTTGAAAACGTGGATGTGGATGACCAAAAGGTGGTCACAAAAGAAGAGGTGGAGGATGTTGTGAGGAGAATGATGAGAATAGTGGAAGGAAGGATGATCAGAGATAACATTGTCAAACTCAAGGAGTCAGCAAAAAAGGCAGTCCTCCCTGGAGGATCTTCTTTTCTAAACCTAAACACATTTGTTTTCTTTTCTAAACCTAAACACATTTGTTAATGACATGATGATGATTAAAGTGCACGAATCCAAAATTGAAACCATGTGACTTGAATTCCAGTAGATGTCACTAAACACCTACCAGATTTGAGACTAATGTATTTAAGATTATCAAAACTCTTTCTAACCCATTGGATGCCTCCACTACAGGAATCCCCTGTATCTGAACATGGTTGGCGAGGGTTTAAACCTCTGATGTTTTACTACATGAGAAGGCCAGTATTACTCATTAGTAGAAAAATATTTTAGATGTTGAACATATTAATTATAATCATCATCAACACCCCATTTCATGGCTTGAATAACTGCAACTGATTCAGAAATTACACATTAGAATGGTAGGTAGATTTGGCGACCTTCCAATATATTGACTGTAATGAGTTTGCTATCTTTCTGGCTGATTTCTTTTTTACTTAATTGAAATCAGATTCGTGGCCGATATTTGAAATTTCCTTCGCTAAAATCTTTGCCAGAATGTATTTTTGAAGCATCCTCTTCCAGTCTGCTCAAAAACACAGAAGACCATGTTTCGAAGTATTTGATTATGCAGCTTAAATGATCCAAGCACCATCTGGAAATATAGTACCAACCAGTGCTTGCGGAAACTAAAGACAGCTAAGGAAAATATTTGTCCAGGGTGCATGACGAAACCTCATAGTGCACAAGACATACAAAGCATACAAAGATTACATTCTCACATGCCGCTCCCACATGTAATCGCACGCGAAATACACACATTGTGAAAGGTATATATGTAGATCACACTTTGACATGCTACTCGGCCACAATTTTTGACAGCCAATCTTATCCACTCGAATCTTCGTCTTATCCTCAAAATTCTGTCTAAATTCCAATTTAGATAGTTATTTTTATCGAAATGCTTAAAGAGTATTACATAACCATGGGCAAATTAGTCATAATGAAAAACATGTTCTCTAATTAGTATAATAGATGTATTTTAAACCTAAATTAATAAATTAATTTATTGTTCGTAAAAATTAGTACGATTTTACAATATATATAGAAATAATTTATTAGAAATAATAATAATAAAAAATATTTTTTATTGGGTTTGTCTTATATTTCAAAATTATTTTTGCTTGGTTAAGAGCTTATCTCTCTTGGATATTTGGAAATAGCTTAACGACCCAAGATTAAGATCGAGAGGCCATCTCTGAGGAGTGAAAGCCTACCCCTTTATTGATCACTACCGAGTAATTGCAAGTGACATGGTTTTCCTTGAATAATGGTGATGGGCCAACTTGATATCAACCAAGGATGGCTATCTCCATTGTTGAATTGACAACTGAGTTATGATAGGGTTTCTCACTTTATATATATATATATATATATATGTCAAGTTCACTTTAACTTTATATAAACTTTATCTAAAGACACACATTAATTTAGTAAAAAGATTCTAATTTAGTTTATAAATGTTTGTTAGTTTTTAGTATGAAGGAGATGTGTAATTTCTTCATTACTAAAAATGTAGTTGACAAGTAGCATTTAAAAATAATATTGCAATTACAATCCAATACAAAGAATAAGTATCATTCATTTTGTTTTCAGTTCTCTCTCTCTCTCTCACACACACACACACCCATACACATATATATAAATGGCAACCATAAATAAAATATTTCAATGTTTATATTAAGTTACAAAAATTGATATCATTTTTATATAGAGATAAAATTATTGAAACTAAAAAATATCTCCCCTTGTTCGGGATGTGGAAAATGGAGCCATCGGACAGAGGGGATGATGCACACCACCTTGTCACCTCTCCTTGGATTAAAGAGGGGGGATGGAATGGTTGTTCCAACCCATGCCCTCACACATGCCAATTGACCTCACATTCCCCTTCATGATGATAAAATCCTTCTTTTCGACCATGTGTTATTGTATCCCCTACCATTGCTCCATGTTTTCTTGTTGTTTTTGAATTGTTTCCCAGTATTATGTAGGATATTTCCACCGTGATATTGGTTTTCTAGTAGTGCTCATTTATGGAGGTCTTTCTCCCCCATCCGTGGTGCCTTATTCCACACATTCTATGACAATATTTCGAACTTGGAGCTAGAAAGTTGGCATAGCAATTGTTAGATTAGAAATTTGCAGAGTATAGAGGAGTGAAGCATGTTTTATACAACAATCAAATTCCTGGTGGGTGATCAAAAAAGTCGAAATTTCTCCTACCTCCAATCTTAGCAAACTCTTAAGCATGTTTTTATTTGCATGGTGCAATTCATTCTACGGTTCATAGGGAATCTTGACGGTGTTGAAACTTATCGGAGTGTACTACATAACCTCGCTCAAGGCTACCCCTTGAACTTGCCCTCTCCATCATTTTTAATTCACGACTTCCCCTAGATAACTTGGATGTAGGGAGCAAGGATACTTACGGATTTTCCCTAGTTTCATTTGGTTTGTTTCACTGCTCTATTGCTCCTCTGGGGGTTCTCTCTCTTTGTCCCTTTTTTCTCCTAAAAATTATGCCCTATTAGCATATGTGTTCTTGCTAAGGGTCTGGAGGTTCGAGCCCTTTGGGCAAACCTCAAGCTTATATGCAAGCCCAGGTAGTCTTTGTTGTCTTTCACTAGTTCACTCCACCATGAATCAAGGTTGAAATCCAATAGTTAGAAGCCTTAACCACTAATGGTCACTAGGCCTATTCTATTCTAATTTTGAGTTATCAATAACAGTAGCTATCTAGGTTCTGGACCTTGGCCACACCATGGGATAATTCACCAATAACTCAATTTTATCACCCTCCATTGTAAAATTAAGACATTCCTCATAAGGATCACAATTAAAGCATTGCATGCCTCAATGAACTCCGAGGAGTCCAATGGCACTAGTTCTCCTACTTAGTCAACATTGAGACCTTCCTAACACATATTGAAGATCACCTATAGTGTGGTATCAGGCCTCTAAAACCAATAGGTGGAAGTGTTCAACATTCATCCCAAGTAACATCTTCTCACAACTAATGCTTTTTCATTTATTTTAGATAATTCTTTACTTCGAGCAAATTATTTTCTTTATAGTAATTTCATGGCCAAATATAATTGGAAAATTATATATTGTAATTTTATTATTATATTTGTTAGTGACTTAGAAGTAGAATTGGTAGAGAATTTTGATGGTTTTGGATGCTAGTCAGCTACCATCACCATCGTCAATCTAGTTTCCCTTGTGGTAGGCCATGATGGTGATTACCTCAAATTGTGAACTGTAATTTTTTTATGAAAATAATATTTAGGTAATAGACAAACTTAATCAATAAAAAAAGAAATTAAAAACATTACCATATTCTCACTTTACATTGTGATGGCAATGTGTAGTTTGTTTAATTCTTAATATGGAGTTGATATGTGGGTTTAACAATATATTAATGAACAAAAAATAAATTCAATATGACATTGAGTAAAATATTTCAACATATAGAGAAAGTGTGTTTGTGTGTGTATGTATTTTCCTCTTCTATCGATAAGTGCTTCATAGTTCAAGGTAAGAGAGATATTAGTAATTCCTTCAACTAGTTAATATAGAGCTAATATGTTACTTTTAAAAAACATTAATAAGAAAAAATTAATGTATATATAGAGACAAATTATATCCCATTGATATAAGGTTTCTACTTCTCAATGAGGGGGAGATGTACTTGAAAATACACTAATAACAAAAAAACACATTTTGATGTGGACAATGTGGGTAATAAATAAAATATTTCAATGACCATGTTGAGTAAAATATTTCAATGTGAGTTATGTATATATTATATAAAACAAATGAAAATGAAAATTAAAAATCTCTTTGTTAAAACATTTTACTAATGTGTTGCTCAAAATAAAAGAGGAGATTTGTAATTACTTCATTCTTAGAATGGAGTTGACACACGGTGTGAGTGTGTGTGTGACCAACATAGATCCATGTTAAATACAAATATACCAAGTGCGAAGAGGAATCACATATATTTAGGTGCAAACCTTTTTTCAAGTTTTGCAGTTTAAAAGAGGTTTGACCTCAAAGGATTTGATCCCTCTCAATGCTTGATAAATATAGGATTAACATGGACCTATGTTAGTACATAAAATATAATAAGCGACTTCTTGAGCATCATGTATTATTTTTTTTTGTTATAATATATTATTTTGTAAATTATGACTATATATATATATATATATATATATATATATATATATATATTGGATAGTGCACATAGAGACATTACATAGATGCATATCCATGTAAATCCATGGATTAAAATATACTTATAGTTCTAACTTCATAATAGGATAACCAAAATTCTAGGAATTACATTATTTTCCATTAAAAGGATGTAGACTCTATATTCCAAGATTGCATAGACATGGAGCTATTTGTTAAGAGAATAGAGTCATTTATAAGCTAGAATATGTTCATTCAAAGAATCCAATATAGAATCTTATTCATCTAAACCTGAACGAAGAGTGTTGAAATTCGAAGAGGAAGGAGTAGGATTCTTGGTCTTCACCTAGCCTACATTAATCAAGTTGAAACCAATTTACTCCAAGATGTCTAGATGTCACTTTTGAAATACAAGGATACTCGACAGAAAATCACCAGAGCTAGAATTATATTCCACTAATGTCAACCACTACTCCATTAAATCCAATTCCTCACATAACCACTTAATGTGCACACTGTGTTGCTACAGGGAACTATGAGTGGCTCATAATTCATGGAACTCCTTGAGAAATATGCCACTACCTGAACCAACAAGATTACGTTGTGTCCTCTGATTTCGAGAAATTCACTTATTGAAATCAGAGCTATCATGCTCCCTTAACTGATAAAATAGAAACAATATTGGATTTTCATTTTCCATTTTCATCAAGCCCCTATGATATATCCCATTGCTACACTGTGTGACAAGACTTAGGGAATCACAACATGGGGTAGTGGAATAAATAACCATTAATTTATGGTTAGGAGTGAATACAAATCAAAAAGTTTATTAACCTTGCATGATATTTTATTTGATACTATACTTTCCTTGATCCACGATAATAGGAAACATATTGGACGTTGAGACTTAGAGAATAGAGTGAGTGACAAATCGCCCATTTATTAATAACAAAAAAATTGTTTTCCAACTGAGTTCGAAGTTTTCAACTAGATTAGAGAAAAATATTATTTATCATCCATATCAATGCTTTGAAAGTGGAGAAATTGGAGGAATAAGCTCACATGCCCATTTTTATTAGCAACGCTCAAAAACCTTCTAGAATAAGTTTGAGACATAAAGTGGCATTCGTTTGGAGGTAAACCTTTTCCACTTAAGCACCAAACCCCATAAAACTATTCTACACTTAAATACATTTCCAAAAATGCAAAATTCACCTCAATCAAGGTTTGTATGCAAAAGTTATGCCACTTGAAATTTGAGCTTCCTTTTTTTTACCACAATGATACGAAAGAATGCCACATGAACCCCAATTATTAATGCTAAAGGGAATATACATTTGATCATAATGAATAAAAATCTAGAAGAGTTGATATTGTAAATATAGTTAAGAGTTTAAGGAGTCAAATTTAACCACTGGTAGGCTATTGGGTTGTGCTATAACCTATCCACTAGAGGGTAAAGGGGTTCCATTCTATTTGAGTGTGTTGTGTTTTTAATAGGTGAGAATAGTAGTTGAGAGTGGATAAAGAGAGAGGTTTTATGTATAGTAGTATTTGATGGGCCATAGGTCTCACTCTTTTGTACTTGCATCCATTTGATTCAAGGAAAGAGAGATAAGAGTAGCATGCCTTGTATCTACGTTGTCTCTCGTAAGGGATTCCCAAATCATATCTTATGTTCATTGTGGTTTGTGATATTTATTCATTGTTCCCTATTTTCACTATTTTACTTATTGCTTGTTTAAGAATAAGGCTTAATTAACAGATCCAAAAATCTAAGAAAAAAACCTTCATAGTGTAGATGTTCGATTTTAGAATATATTTTAGTAGATTTGTTGTGAAAATCTATCTAGTCGATTAATCATGGTAGTTTATAAATAATATTGGTACCAAATCTAGGTTTCTTTTTGTATTTTATGTCGTGTTGTAGGACATTTAGATTTATTTAAGAAGAAAGTCATAAAACTCAAGCCATGGTAACCAAATCACTGAAAGGCCCTTGATATTTGACAAAGGAGATACCCTCAAAGGCTACACGAATAGGTCACTAAAATCAATTGTAAATTGAATATCATTATCGAGAGTATGTAAAAAAAGTCAGGAGTAACAAAAGATGGATGTTCTAATGTGGACATCAGATCAGAGGGGAGAATGGGATATTTGGAAGAAAAAAAGAGGGACTCTAAGAAAGAACTTGGAAATGATCAACCTAGTTCAATTTACATGAACCATTCACAATCCATTTTTAAGATGGAAGTGAAGGTTGACATCAAACCATATCAAGGTGATATTGATGCTTTGAAGTTAAAAAATTCGTTGGAGTAGTTAGAATTTTATTTTAGTGTTCATTGTATAGAGGAAGAACATAAATTGTTTCCTTCATTAAAACTAGACAGCTAAAGGGTGCTTAAATTGATGTCTTTTAAACATCCATCCAATACCTTTTTGTACACCCTTTTCTTTTTTCCATCTCATTTGAAATATTTTTTATGCATAATGGTGCATTCTTGGTCAAGGTATAAATATCTCCTTAATATATCATTTCAATACTCATTCATATGTATTTTCTGGAGATTGTTTCAGTTTTATGCTAACAATGGTAGACAAGAATAAAGACGCACATGGACTTCCCAGGTGCTGGTTTTCAATCTCTCTCAACCATTTCTCCAACACTTTGTAGGAAATAGGTGATACAACACTCTAAGAGATCTCTACAACTCTTTGTGGAACATAGGTTTTGTAACTCCAATGTACGAGTTCCTAAAATTCTCTACATAAGTATGCTTGCAAAACACTAAGTTGTTTCCAGTCTTGCTACAACTATAGGTTGCTTCCAAAATTGCTATAACTTTGTGTTACTATGGCTCTCAGATCGTTGTTTCTGCAACTCTAAAGTGTTAATTTATATGACTCACCTTTTTAGTATTGCAATTCTTTCTTGTCTCTCATTGTTGTTGCAACTCACTCAAGATTGTTGCTACAATTTTGAGGAAGAGTGTTACATCTCCATGATAACTGTAATATGAAAATAGTAAAATGAAAAACTATCATCTATAGACCAACCAAGAATTCAAGCAACCAATCTCCTCATGCAAGAAAATGACAAACAAAAATAGGCCCTTGGGAAGGGATCAATGACTTAACTACAATTTGGCATTTAACTAGTTAAGTCAGCATGTGCCTAAGTCTTTATATTTATTGGAAATTTAATGTAACAGGATAGAACAACTTGATTTTTATTATTTTCCATAAATTACATTAATTAAATTGGACAGAACAGATTATGTATAAACTTATGCTCTTCTCAAGCTAGGAGAATTAGTAGTTAGGCCAATTAATTAATCAGAATGGAGTTCCTTGTTGTAATTACAATTTCTTGTGATTTCAAGTTCCATTTCCTTCTAATTCAATCAATGGTGTCTTGAATATTTAACATCTTACTACTTTTGTAAACCAGTTCCTCGTCTAAGGATGTAAAGGCCCCTCCTTAGCCCGATTATTGTCTACATTTTATAGAGTAGTTATAGTGTCATTCTTATATTTTTTTTTGTTTCCATCAGTTTCTTTAATGAGTAATTAGTTGTGATTCTAACATTTCCTTTACTGCAACCCTAAAATTCAATTATTTTCACTCTAACTACTATAACTCTTAATCTCAATTTTTGTAACTCTAACATTTCATGTGATGTAACTAAGATAAATTTACATTATCATAACTCTATAAATTGTTGGTAAGCAGGTCACTGCTGAGAGGGGAATTAAAGAAATACTGAGGCTTATTGATAATTTTAACTTCTTTTACTTCTTAAGCATTAATTAATAGATCATATAAAAACAACAACATGAAACAATCAAAAAAGCATCAATAACATTAAACACATGAGACACCAAGGTTTTGGTGGAAACCCTTCGAGGAGAAAAACCACCCTACAACTCTTCTTAATTATTGTTTTATTAATTATTCAATCTATTACATCATTTTGCTTGCCTCCACCAACTAGGAATCCCCAAGTCCCTACATCAATTTGCTGACCACTACTAGCTAGGATGCCCTGACTCCATCGTCACCATTTTTCTTTCCTCTACAAGATAGGAAGCCTTGGCTCCCTATTCTATCAGGTCAAAACTTGATGGAGTCCCCATCCTCCATAATCAATATGGACCACACTTTCATTCATTTTCACAGTGGGTCCAAACACTTTGTCATTAGGAATAATGGAAACTCGTGCAATATGAAATGTAATTGATCTTAGTAATACACACCCTATGTTGACTTGATGGAGCCTAACCTAGGTTCAACGTTATCTGTGCCAACCAACAAAACCCCAACTGTTGTCCCTTTCAGCAACAACTCGTGTAGCGCAGGTTGCAGTCTCACCTGAAGTAGCATTGGGGGATAACATGACCATGTTTATGCATCCAGAGGCCTGTGTGATGTGTTCCTCCAGTTCTTGTAGCTCAGATCTACCTTCGTGCACCTTCTACCTTTGTGAACATATAATTATTGTAAATCTATTCATATGACTTATAGATCTTCACAAACGTTCCTAATTAAACTCATCATGAATAAAGATTACAGATATACTATTTTCGCGCAGTAAATAAGCATTAATTCGTATAAATCATAACACGTTGAAAAGATACATAAACTTTGCAGAAGTAAATAATAGGACACAAATGCATCATAATAGGCTCAAAACAATGTTTATTCAGTATAATCATTTAGATACAGACTTATTTTCCCTCAGCACTCAACTACAGGGTCCTGCAGACTTACCAAGGTCTCTGCGCACTCAGGTGTAGGACCCTTCCACTTTCACCTAAGTACAGGAAACAAACCTTTCCTATCTTAGAACCTTTCCCTTACAATGATTCTTCTCCAAACTTTACTTCCTAAGACTCTCTATGACTCATTTATATAAAGCATTTTCTTTACAATAACATGGTCTGTGGATGATGTGAGGGTCTCAAAACCACGCTATCACTTACCCACCTAAGGGACTAAATCCCCTTTAACTCTTACTAGCTTCACACTCTGCTTCCACATTTCACAGAGAATTTACATTCATTACAAAAAGATATTACATAATTTATTCAAAATTAACTCAACTGACCCCAAGGACCCCATCCCAATAGGCCCCCAACACAAATTGGGTGACTCACCCTCGAGTCACTCAGCTGTCGCAGCAGTGTTGCCTTGTAGTTCATGAAACTCTGTCTTCAACAACTATAAGTCAAAAGTACCCTGCACCATAGCGTATTGCACTTCCTCTACCAACTTCTCTTTTGTAGGGCCTTCCACCATGAGGCCAATCATCTGTTGTGTTTTTGGATTGTCTTTTACTTCTCTTGTACTAACAGAGTAACCTAGCTTTCTTCCTTTGTCCACGGTTGTGTCCTCACCTTCAATATGACCCATTTTTTTGCAACTCCTCAATATGTGTTTGCAAATATTTCCCTTATCTCAATCAAGAAAAGTGTTGTACTGGCAACAAAGTTCGCATAGTCGCCTTGAGTTCATCAAATTATTGTTCCTTCTCCCGTATATCAATGACAACTTTTTGCATAGTTGGCTCCTCCTGCAGAGTCTTCCATAATTCCATCACAAGATCAAAGAGTTCTATGTAGCCCTTGACTGTTTCATCTAACATGGTCATTCCCTCTTTGATGGTTTCTCTGCACTGCTCCTGAACTTCTGGAAGAGTGGTTGGTTGCAACCTTAACTGTAATTTGGAGATCTGCATCTGTAACTCAAATCGGACTCAGTCAATTTCCTCCTTTAATTCCCTACTTGCTGCAACCAACTTATGAATCTTTGTCACTGATGTTGGATCTACAAGAATGTTGAGTTCTGGCAGCGCATTACATTCCTGTGTAATGGCTGCCTCCAAATTCTGGCGGAACATGGCCATTTCTTCCTTTTCTTTTAGCGCATGTGCCTTTTCTTTTAATATTTGTTCATTGTTCATCTTTACTTCGCTGATGACTAACAATCCGTTCTTCTCCCTGACCCTGAGCTTGTCTAATACCCCCTAATGTAGTGTGTGGAGGGTCTAAATAGGTAGCCCGGCTAGGTTGACACCCACATCCTTGATTTGTGTGAGCTGGGTGTTTGATTCATTTGTTCAGGTAGTGATCCCTCTGGTAATGGTATGACTTTGAGATCCACATTTTGATCTATCTCGAGCACAGTCGCACTCATTTTCTGCAGGCTCGCTCGAATCTCACTCTCCTATCCCACTCTCTCTTGCAATTATCCCATTTGAATATGTAGTTCAAACATATCCTTCTGCATGTTCCCCAACACCTGTTGGTACTGCTACCCGAAATGAGTCCATAGTTCAGATGTCGTGTCACAAGCCTTACCTTCAATTTCATTCATGTCCCCTTCAATGAGGACCGTTGGATCAATGTGCGAATGCCTATCATCTTTTTGTTTCTGTTTGGGTCTAGAAGTCGTCTCCTTGTGGCTCTTCGTCACACTGAATGGAGTGCTTTGTTCATCGCCCTAGCCTCCTTCAACATCAGACACATCCTTGTTAGCGGTATGTTGAGAAGAGGACTTCTCAACATCAACAATAGCTTCCTTCGTGATGCATTCCTTTTCAGTAACTACCTTAGTACCAGTTGCCTTGGCAGCAACATCCTTCTTTTGCTGTGCAACTTTCTCTCAAGATGCAACTTCCTTCTGCTTCTACGTTGTTGTCTCCTACATGGAGGGACTCTCTCCGGCCTTACTAGTACCTACACCAAGATTTGAGGGGTGGAACCACTACCCTGGTCATTTCCCCACAACCTCTTGTACATCAGCCTCACTCACCAGGTATGGTATGTTGTACCATTTCTTCTTAGGATCCCATCTTGCACGCATAGGCACATTGTGAAAATATGTTTGGAATTCTGCATAGGCCTCCAGCAGCTCAAAGAGAGTTGGTGACAACCTCAGTCTCCGGTTGATCAAGTGTGGAGCTCCATCTCTACTAACACCCAAAGCATCTTTGTCTCCATAATTATCTCTGGGTCCTTTCTTGCCCATAGCGAAGGGAACTTCATGGCTTCATGTAAGTCAGCATCCTGTGAAGGGAAATGACTATTTTCTAGTAGCCTCCACACGACCAGGGCAATCAAAAAAAGTATTCAGGCATAATGGAATGACTTTCCCTCATCCTGCACTTCACAATAATTAGTTAAAAACTCTTTATAGAGGTACTGTGCCTAGTTGTACTGCACCACCTTCATGCATTGTGCAGCAAGTGAAATTATTGGCGTTGGAACCTCCTCCGTGCAACACTTATAACCTTGGAAGCCAAGATCTGTGCGAAAAAAACTGGACTGCCTTCTTTGTGATGGAGCAGATGGAGTATTTGCTCGACTACTTCACTAAGCCAAACTCACTCTTCATTCTATCTGTGAGTTTCTTTTCCTTGGCCTTTCCTCCAAACTCCTCGACTGGATCCACCTCTTGGTAAGGCAACCTTGTTATGTAGTGGATGAGCATATCCACAATGGGGATGGGTTCTCCCAACCAGAGACACCCATCATGGACCAAGGTAAGCACTTTTTGAATGGATACTGTGTTGATATTCATTCAGTTGAAATGTGACACCCATAGCATGTTCAACAAACTTGCCTTCTCCACCCCCATGTCCCACTCTGTAGGCTCCAGTCGTCTTACGTTGGTCTCCTAGTAATATATCTTTGCCAAATACCTATTTGGAGCCAAATGGGGGAATTTCTCATGGTCAGCAATATCCCACTCTTCCATTTTGAGTGCATGAATTCACCTTAAGAGTGCGTCTTCAAATTCCACCTTTGCCGACAGTAAAGGTGTAGAAATCATGAATTTAGCGATATCTGGATCCCTTGGCACCTCTGCTTTTTCTTTTCGTGGAGGGATATACTTTGGAGTTGAGTGATAGGCTCACCCTCTTCGACATCCATCTCCTCAATTCCCCCATGAAGCTCTTCCCTTTTTCCCATTTTCCCTTTTTGGCTTACTTCTGTGGGGTCCTTCCTTGGTGATTATCGCACTAGAACTAGCTGTGGTTTCTTTTGTTTCTTCTCATCATCAAACGAATTAGGCCAAGAGGACCTGAGTACCATGGGTACAAAGTTCGTTGCTTCTACTGGTTGTGTGACTTCAGGGGCTGCGACGTCAAGGGAAGTGGCTTTAGAACTTGTGGCTTCTACGGGGTTAGGGGTTGTCATTCTCTTGAACATAAGCTCTCGATGCCACTCAGGTAAGATAGCAAATTCTAATCGGGCTAAAATATCTTCCCAAGTCTTCTTAGACATAGAGTGATCTCTCTAGTAGAAAATTCTCTAAAAGAAAAGTGTTCTAATGTAGGGTAGCATGCCAGATTTATAGGAGACTTTAAATTCAAATCTGACATTTCCCTCCAAATTCCTGTCATAAATGCATCTTTGGCAAAAGATTACCAAATATTTTCACCATAAATGCAGCCTACCTGCTCATCTTAAAGGAAATATCACCATCCAATCATCTATAGTACACCCAATGCCTATTTTTGGACCCTGCTGCGCGACACCAACCTCCATGGTGCAGCCCTCTTCGCGAAGCTTCTCCTGGCGCACTTCTTGCTTCCATCGCGCATCCCCCTTACTTTGTTTTTCTAATTCATGGGCAATGTAGTTTCTAGTCCCACACTTCCTTGCAGCTGCCTGAAGTACTAAGACTATCCTGCCATCATGTTGTCATTGCACAAGGGTAGGATCCCCTTTACACAACTTCAATCGACTTCCATCGACTTTTCCTGGAAATAATTCGCCATTTAGCTTCGCGAGCTAAACTACGCTACCATCGGTAATTTCATTGACTACATTGGTGAAATCCTACTAAGAATTGATCTTCTTATAACTCCAATAACTGCGTGAGGCATTCCTCAGTGGTCTCGCGATCCGCCATATCAGTCAATGATGCAATCTGTAGACTTGGCACAATATACTCCATGGGCATCACATCCTCTATCCCATACACCAACTTGAATGGAGTTTGGTCGGTTAGCATTTTACATGTCATCCTATATGCCCATAGGACTTCTGGTATGCGTTCATCCCAATTGTTCTTTTTTGCACTACAAACCTTTCTCAATATGTTCTCTGGGATTTTATTGAATGTTTCAACCATACCATTTGCTTGAGGGTGATAGGGCGTACACTTTTGATGATAAAACTGGAACTCTTCGAGCATTGTGGTGATTGTTCCATTTATAAAATGTGTACCCCTATCACTCATTAGTATCTTAGGGAACCCAAAACTTGTCAAGAAAAACTGAAACAGGAACTTTGCAACTGTAGCAGCACTACAGTCTTTGACTAGTTGTACTTCCACCCAATTGTCAAATACTCGGTCATAGTAATAATGTACCGCATGCCCATCTTTTTCCCTAGTGGTTGTATCAGACCTATAAAGTCAATTGCGCATTTTTCAAACACCTGCGATGAAATCTAAGGATTTAAAGGCAATTTGTCCTTCACGATGGCTTTCTTGTACGCTGACAAGCATCGAAGGCCCTACAATACACCTTATAACCCTTATGCATCATTAGCCACCACAATCTCATGCACAGAATATTCTATGCAGTTTCTTTGCTTAGACAATGTCCTCCTGCCACTCCTCCATGTGCTTCGGTGAGGATTCCATATTGTTCAAACTCCAGAACATATTGATGTAGTATTTCATTAGTGCCCATCTTATAGAAGTGTCCATCTATTACAGAAAAATCAGTTGTGCAGACCAACAACTCCTTTTTTTGTTGTGTAAAATATCCTTATGGGGTTGTGCCAGTGGTTAAAAACTGGATTATATCAACAAAATGATCATCTGCAACACGTACAACAAAGAGATATGCATTCGGCAACCCTTCCTCCAAATTAGTAGCTTCTTCACTTGTCCCAATTATGGATAGATAATCTAGTCCCGCATTCAATCATGCGGGCTTCACAATTACCTCAAAATAATATTATGGAATAACAATAACCGCCTACAGATATTCCTCCCCAACATAGGCTTGTTGACCAGTTACTTAAGATAGGAGTGATCTGTGTACATATTAAAGTGTGCACTTAATAGATAATGTCGAAGCTTTTACAACGTGTAGACCATTGCCAACAATAGCTATTCTCTTCCATTTATAATTTCCTTCTTGCAAAGGCTATAGGATGATCAATTTCGCCTTCGCCTAGCTGGATCAATACCACACTTAACACAATACAAGAGGCATCCATGTAAACATGAAACTCTTTCTTCTAGTCTGGGAACACCAAGATGGGTGCAGTCACCATCTTTTCATTTAACACATCGAGACTGTGGTGACACTCCTCATCCCAATAGAAAGTCACATCCTTCTTCGTAAATTTCTCCATCAGCATAGTTAACTGTGCATAAGCTTTAATAAACTTTTTATAGTAGCCAGTGTGGCTCAGCGTTGCATGCATCTGCTTTATATTCTTCGAAGTCTCTAAATTGACAATCACTTATATCTTCACAGGCTCTACCATTAGTCCTTTATTACATACCACATCACCTAGCAGTATCCCATAAGGCACACAAAATATACATTTCTTCAAATTCAGGGAAATCTGGTATCTGCGACAAGTATCTAACATAAGGGGTAGACTTGCAACGTGGTGCTTTACCAATCCAAACACAATCCAGTCATCAAAATATACTTCTAAGAATTTATGGATAAAATAATTAAAAGTTGAAATTACAACCCTCGAAAAGATCGCGGGTGCATTTTTCAGCCAGAATGGCATTATTGTATACTAGAAGAATCCCCACTCCATTGCAAAGGTCATCTTGCTACGATCCTTTGGTGCGATCTTAATCTGATGGTACCTTGATGTTAAGTTATGGTATGTTCTATGCTTATAACAATTTACTTCTTTTTCTTATTATATTCCACCGATTAGCAATCACATGTACATAAAGTAAAGTGCAGATAGAACATTAAACGATCGACAAAAAACAAGCCAAGACAAGAGACACAAGATGTGGCAGCTAGCCAGGGACAAACCCCACAATGTGTGGGGAAACCCTTTGACCAAATCTTCTTTTATCTTCAATAATTCAACAGAGAGAAATATTACAATAAATCTGATTCATATCAGCAGTAGCAAACCCTAGATCAGTAGCATCAGCATTAGCGGCTTCATTATCAAACTAGGGCAGACCATATCTCACAAACTGACAGTCGGATTGACTTCATTCCACCACCAAAAGTTTCGGCTTCCAGAGGAGGTTCAGATGAACCTACAACGCAGTTCAGAGGAGGAGATCTTCTAGGCCACGCAAGTCAATCTTTACTTCTGCAGTTGCAGCTTCAGTTTCACTAGTTTCCGGCTTCAAACTAGGGCAGTCAATATCTTGCAAACCGTTCGTCGGATTGACTTCATTCCACCACCAAAAGTTGCGGCTTTCAAAGGAGGTTCAGATGAACCTACAAAGCAGTTCCAAAGAGGAGATCTTCTAGGCCACGCAAGTCAATCTTTAATTCTGCAGTTGCAGCTTCAGTTTCAGCAGTTTCCGGCTTCAAACTAGGGCAGTCAATAACTTGCAAACCGTTCGTCGGATTGACTTCATTCCACCACCAAAAGTTGTGGCTTTCAAAGGAGGTTCAAATGAACCTACAACACAGTTCCAAAGAGGAGATCTTTCAGGCCACGCAAGTCAATCTTTACTTCTGCAGTTGCAGCTTCAAATTCAACAGCTTCCGGCTTCACATGTGTGAGAGAGAGAGAGACCCATTTCAGCGCAGTAGAGAAGAGACTCATATCTGTGCAGTAGAGAGAGAGAGATGTGATGAGATGAGTGAGTCCAAATGAGGAAAAGTCCTCTTATATTTATACACAACGTTGGTGGGTGAATAGATGCGACTGTTGGGCTTCTGAGCCTACATGAGTTGTAGGTCGGCTTGATAATAATTCCATAATCAAAATAAATTCATATCTCCATGAATACTTATCGAAATTGGATGATCTTTATATCAATCATACACCTCTCGACGAGAGGAATCTAATAAAAATATTATTAGCCATGAATAAGATGACCCACATGAAGTTTTGCCCTGGTTGCCAATTTTAACACTCCCTCTCAACCATGGAAAACTTCATCTACAATTTGTCTATCGATCGTGACTATTCATCCATCAAATGCACTGCCTTGTATAGCCTGACCCTTGCCCTGCTCTGCTCTATTTTGCTTGTTCTGCTTTGTCTTGTTCTGCCCTGCACTGATCTGTACTGTTTTGTTCTATTCTGCTCTGCTCTTGCATTGTTCTGTTCTACTCTGCTTTTGTTCGAATTATGAAGAAGAAGAAATGATTGAGGATGTATCATACTGACTCAAAGTCAATCTCAGAGTATGTACCACTGGTCCCAGACCAGTCTCAACCAACCCAAAGTCAGCGTCATAGTGAGTACAACTCCAATCGTCCCAAACCAATATCATCCTCCACTGACTCAAAGTTAGTCTCAGAGTATGTACCACTGATCCCAGACCAGTCTCAACCGACCCGAAGTCAGCGTCATAGTATGGTACAACTCCTACCACTGGTCCCATACCAGTATCATTGATCCTAGATCAATGGAGGTCATCCTAGCGTAGGGAGTACAGTAGTTACAACGATGCGTCCATCGGTACTACTATGGTCCCTAACTTCATTTCCCTGCTCATTGATCAGATGAGAGGTACTTCCCATGAGTCCCAGACTGCATGGGTAGGATGCCTCGACAGGATAACTAATCAATCCTGTCCTCACAGGAGAACACATCAATCCTGCTACAATTGCCATGGAGAACACATCAATCCAGGCCTCACAGGAGAACACATCAATCCTGCTACAATTTCCATGGAGAAGATATCAATCCAGGCTGCCATGGAGAACACATCAATCCAGGTATCACAGGAGAACTAATCATCCTGCTACACAGGAGAGTGAATCATCCTGTTCCACAAGAGATCGAATCATCTTGTCCCATAAGAGAGCGAATCATCTTGTTCCAGAGTGCACCACCAGGGGAGGGTGAGTCACCCTGTGGTCATATGTTGCTCCAGTAGGAACCGCAAGCCCTCAGAGCTCCCAGAGCTCAATGTATGCAACATGCAGGACCCTTGTACAAGGGTTTCTTGCCGACTCCAAGTTGTTTGGCAAAATCACAGATTAGATCTTTCCTCGGGGCTTTGACAAGGTGTATCAACCTGTACATCATCTTAATGTGATGGAGCTTCCTTGCTCATCGACTTACCATATCCCAGATGATGTCTATCTGCTGGAGCAATTGATGAATATGGGATTCCTCAATAATCGAATCCCACCTCTGGTTGTTACAGAGAATCACAGTGGTATCCAATGTAAATCCAAACAGCTCACTGAAGAGCTTTCGCAACCAGACTGCCTCACACGAGGTTATGCTAGCAACAATATATCCTGCTTCGGTGGTGCTCAAAGCCACCGACTTCTGCTTCCTACTCATCCAGGATATCGAAGCAGATCCCAAGGTGAAATAGTAACCAAAAGTGCTGATACGGTCCACCACATTGCCTGCCCAATCAACATCAGTATATCCAAGTAGTCTCACATCTCTAGCAGTGTATCTTAATCCATGAGAGATTGTGTCCTGAAGACATCTCAGAAGATTCCTGGCATCAATCCAGTGTATGTGGTGGGGTTCAACCATATGCTGGCTCAACGTGTTGACTGCAAAGCATATATCTAGACGGGAGTTCACTAAGAACATTAATGCTCTGACGAGTTGCCGATACTCGGTAGCATTTCGTAAAATAGGTCCAGCAGCACTACCGCTTAACTTCTTGAAGTCAAGCTCCATCAGAGTAGTTACAGGCTTGCAGTCCACCATTCTGAATCTCTCCAATATCTTCACCACATATTTTCCTTAAGATAGGAAAATTTCTCCTGGCTTTTGCCACACTTCAAGTCCTAGGTCTTTCATTTCAAATTCAGAGGCCAGCTCCCTCTTACATTTGTGAATGAGAGGGTCTGCACCTATTAGAAAGAGGTCATCCACATACAACACGAGTATGAGAGGCTTGTCATCTTCAACCTTAAAGTAAAGGTTAGGATTGACTTCACTCCTAGTGAATCCCAGCTTCATCAAGTAGCTATTGATCCTCTCATACCATGCTCGGGGTGCTTGCTTCAGCCCATAGAGAGCTTTCTTCAACCTGCATACATGAGATTTTCGATCATAAATCTCAAATCCTTCGGGTTGCTCCACGTAGACCTCTTCTTTGATCGAGCCATGCAAGAATGCAGTCTTGACATCCATCTGATGTAGGTTCCATCCTTGTGAAGCGGCAAGGGCTATGATCGAGCGGATGGTCGTATATCTGGAAACAGGTGCAAATATCTCATCATAGTATATACTTTCCTTTTGGAACAAACCTCGAGCAACAAAACGAGCCTTATACTTTTCCGTGCTTCCATCTGCTGCATGCTTTATCTTGTAAAGCCATTTGGAAGTAACAACAGTCTTGTCCTGGGGTTTGGGAACTACTTCCCAAACATCATTCTTTATGATAGACTCATATTCTTCGGTCATAGCATCCTTCCATACTTGATGCTTGACAGCATCTGAGAATGACGAAGGCTCATTCTGTATGATCGTGCTCATGATGGTCAGGTATCCTTGATACCTATTAGGTTTCTTACTTTCACGAAAGGTTCCTCGGGGTGCAGCATGTCCTTCAGCATCATCAAGTAACCCCTTAAGCCATGAAGGCCTCTTCCTAGAAGAGGAAGGCTCATATGGAGGAGGATCAATCAGATCCATGGGTTCTTCTACATCAGGCATTGATTCATCATCCTTTTCTTTCGGTTCCCTGGTGTCAGCTTCTTGAGAGCTCCTCAAAGTCGGAAGATTGATCACCTTGCTGAGAGCCATATCTTTGTCAAAGGTGACATCATGACTAATTATGACTTCCCTTTGACCGGCTACATAGATTCTATAGCCTTTAGTATTTTCACCATAGCCCACGAAAATTCCCTTCTTTCCAGATGCTCCCAATTTATTTCTTTTCTCTTTCAGCACATGAAAGTATACAGGGCTTCCAAAATTTTTAAAATGAGAAACATCAGGTTTCTTACTGGTGAATTTTTCTTCAGGAGTCTTGGAACCCAATGCTTGATGAGGGCATCAATTTAGTACATATACGGCAGTGTTTGCAGCTTCAGCCCATAGAAACTTCGGAAGTCTTTGATCATGTAGCATGGCCCGAACAACTTCCATCATCATGCGGTTCTTCCTTCCCACCACACCATTCTGCTCAGGAGTATGTGGTGTAGTAGTATCCCTCTTAATGCCAATCTCAGGTATGCCTGAGTAAACCAATTGTAATATATCGGAGGTCTTGCTTGGGCTTGAGGGGAATGGTCCCCTTTTGAGCTTTCCTTTGGCACATCCCGGACATACACCTTCTTTCTCTACTTGGAATTCGGGCATCCCTGTTACCAACTATCTTACATCGGGTAGAGCTTTGTAATGAAGGTGGGCAAACCTCCGATGCCAAAGTTCAGACTAAAGAGTTGTGTCACAAGACATGACACCTAGCGGACTTCCATCGACTTGATATAATGAATCAACACTAAACCCAAGAGTAAAGGCATCTTTAACATTATTTTTCCATATACATACCTTGCCATCGCTGAAGGTTACCTTATAGCCTTTGTCTTCCATTGCCGAGATGGATACCAAGTTCTTTTTGAGATCAGGTACATATAATACATCTTGTAAGTGAATCGTATTACCTTGATTCAGTTTAAGAGAAACATTGCCTACACCTTTCACTGGGTATTTCATGTCATCTCCAAGGACAATTTCCAGGTTAGTTTCTTTCTCTACCAGATTATAGAGTACTTCTTTGTAACCAGTGAAGTGTCTTGAGGCACCACTATCAATGAGCCAAATTCCCATTGAGTACGAAGGAGCGGAGGTAGATAGAGCAGCTGGTAGATAATATTCATCCTGCTTATCGTCAACAGTGTTAGATTCATACCTGGAATTTCTATCCTTCTTGAATGGTTGCCCTCTTCCTTGATTTCCCGCATTCCTTTTTCCTTTGTTGTTGAATTTTCCATTCCTTCGATTACCATGAGAGGGATTTTGATCATCGTCACGGTGAGAGTCCTTTCTATCAGGGCATTCCCTTGCATAGTGACCTGCTTTATTGCAAATGAAACATCGTCCTTTTCTTCCACCCTTAAATCTAGCCTTTCTTTCGATTTAGACCCAGAATTATTTCTTTTCTTAGCATGAGAAGAAAAAGCAGCTGGAGGACCTTTAGGCAAGGGCATTTCCTGCTCTTCTACCCTTGTTTGTTCTTGAATGCATCTAGCCATTAATTCCTCGAAACTAGGAATTACATTATTGTTCAGAAGAGTAGTCCTGAACACATACCATTCAGATGGTAATCCTACGAGAGTTGTGAGTGCCATTTCTCTGTCAGTAATGGTTTCCCCAATAGATAGGATATCGTTCTTGATCTCGGTCATTCTTAAGAAGTATTCTTGCATACTTTCATCTTTACCCTTCTTGATTTCCCTAAACTTATTTCTAAGAAACAAAACTTGATTTGCATCATTAACTTTAAATAAACTCACCAGTCTGTCGTAGATTTCCTTGGAGGTGTCTAGATCAGAGATGTAGGCCACCAAGCGCTTGTCGATAGAGTCCCGGATGATCTTCTTTGTTTTGAATTCTCCATTTTTCCATTTGTTCCAGGCAGCAGTAGATGCATTTGATGAAGGCTCAACAATATTGCCTCTTACATGGTCCAGCACTCCTTGATCTTCAAGGGTTAGATCGATAGACATCTTCCATCCATGATAGTCAGCTTTCTCACGGAGCTTGTCTTCGGTAGGAAAGAGTGTTAAGGACCCCATAGTTCTTTTAGGATAGCCTTGCCAATCTTCTCTTCAATGATTGCTCTTGCTCTTGCTCGGGCTTTGTCTTCACCTCAGCTCTGATACCATGTTAAGTTATTGTATGTTCTATGTTTATAATAGTTTACTTATTTTTCTTATTATATTCCACTGATTAGCAATCACATGTACATAAAGTAAAGTGCAGATAGAACATTAAACGATCGACAGAAAACAAGCCAAGACAAGAGACACAAGATGTGGCGGCTAGGCAGGGACAAACCCCACAATGTGTGGGGAAACCCTTTGATCAAATCTTCTTTTATCTTCAATAATTTAGCAGAGAGAAATACTACAATAAATCTGATTCATATTAGCAGTAGCAAACCCTAGATCAGTAGCATCAGCATTAGCAGCTTCATTATCAAACTAGGGCAGACCATATCTCACAAACCGACAGTTGGATTCACTTCATTACACCACCAAAAGTTTTGGCTTCCAGAGGAGGTTCAGATGAACCTACAACATAGTTCAGATGAGGAGATCTTCTAGGCCACGCAAGTCAATCTTTACTTCTGTAGTTGCAGCTTCAGTTTCAGCAGTTTCCGGCTTCAAACTAGGGCAGCCGATATCTTGCAAACCGTTCGTCGGATTGACTTCATTCCACCACCAAAAGTTGCGGCTTTCAAAGGAGTTTCAGATGAACCTACAATGCAGTTCCAAAGAGGATATCTTCTAGGACACGCAAGTCAATCTTTACTTCTGCAGTTGCAGCTTCAGTTTCAGCAGTTTCCGGCTTCAAACTAGGGCAGTCGATATCTTGCAAACCGTTCGTCACATTGACTTCATTCCACCACCAAAAGTTGCGGATTTCAAAGGAGGTTCAGATGAACTTACAACATAGTTCCAAAGAGGAGATATTCTAGGCCACACAAGTCAATCTTTACTTCTGCAGTTGCAGCTTCAAATTCAACAGCTTCCGGCTTCACATGTGTGAGAGAGAGAGAGACCCATTTCAGCGCAGTAGAGAAGAGACTCATATATGCACAGTAGAGAGAGAGAGATGTGATGAGATGAGTGAGTCCAAATGAGGAAAATTCCTCTTATATTTATACACAACGTTGGTGGGTGAATAGATGCGACTGTTGGGCTTCTGAGCCTACATGAGTTGTAGGTTGGCTTGATAATAATTCCATATTCAAAATAAATTCATATCTCCATGAATACTTATCGGAATTGGATGATCTTTATATCAATCCTACATCTCTCGACGAGAGGAATCTAATAAAAATATTACTAGCCATGAATAAGATGACCCACATGAAGTTTTGACCTGGTTGCCAATTTTAACACTTGAGAACCCATCAGTGAATGAATAAGTTTCCTGTCCTCCAACATTCTCCGAGACTTAATCCGTAAATGGCATTGGAAATGTGTCATGAATGACGCATCATTGAGCTTTCTCAGATTTATGCATATCCTAATTTCACCTTGCTGCTTCTTTTCTTGAACAACCATAGGGCTTACCCAATCACACTCTTCTATTGGCTCAATGATTCCAGCTTCCATCATTTTGTCCGGCTCCTTGCACACTTTCTCCTTATACTTTGGATTTAGATGGTAGGGTTTCTATTTCATTGGATTCACATCGGGTTTTAGAGTGATATTCATCACTCCGAGATCCCCTACTATCCCCTTCAGATCTGAGAACTTGGTAGGAAACAAGTCCTCGTATTCACACAACAATTTCGCCACTTTATCAACTATATATTCATCCCAATAATCGCCTATCTTTGAAATTTAGGCTGTGCGTTGGATCCAATGTTTGCTTTCCTAGTCTTCAAAGGTTTTGTTATATCAACGTTCATTTCTTTGGGTCCTTCAACCTCACATTGTCCCTCAGTCTCTGGAATGTTCATTTTTTGGGGATCCTCTTCTTCTTCTTCCGCAGTTATGTTGCATAATTCTAATGCATGGTACAATTGTGTATCCCAGTCTAGTTGCACCCATTCTACCAACTCCTTAGGTGTTCTGAAGATCACGGCCTTAATTTCTTGGAGCGCTTCATCAATGCAACCAAATCCATCCTCAAAACTGAAAGTTAACAAAAAAACTTTCCGCAGGATGTCCCATTCAACCGTCCCATGGTGTAACTCCATTTCTAAGTACCAGCTCATTGGATTATTATCTAGGGTATGAGAAAAGGTATGTACCCATTCGGGTTGAGGCTCCGCTCCCCAAGATTTACTCCATCACACCAAATTCTCACACAGATCATGCTTTCGATTGTAATTTCCAGTCATACGGGTATTAGTGTATCCAATACTTAGCTTCATCATTCATCTATATTCCTTCCAATCAACGAAGCTATTCTTATGTGTACCCCACCAATGGGTAGGCGTAGAGTGTAGTACTAGATCAAGTGTCTGGAATCGATGCTCTTGTGGCACCTCTCTTTCAAACTCATCTAAAAATAAATTAACATCATTTAAGCCATCATAAATTGGAAGATTTCTTACCTCTGTGGATACACAATGAAGCAACTTTATCATCATAATACATCATAGCGTAGACACTTTGTGTATTTATTCTTCCAGTGCTCGAGTTCTTCGTTGGAATCTGAGGTACATGAACTATCACTATGCCATGTGATTCATCCATCCGTAGTGGTATTGATCCAATCTTCCTCCCATGTAGTGATCTTGTATATTTTATCCAAATCATCATCCTCTTCATAGTCGCGGATTGGTTCAGTGTAGTGCACTCCTTCAGTAGGATCCAATGGCATAATAACCCTGTGTTCCTTCTTCTCGAACGTCATCCTTCATTTTTTCATATTAATTACCACATCCATGTTGAAGGCCCAATCGATTCCTAATAGCACAGGGTAAGGACTGTTGTCATCAACTATTTCAATTACTTCAAAATCAACTATAGTGCTCGCTCCCTCAATGTCTACTATTACCCCATACAAGCACCCCATAGGAATCATCTTTTGTTGATTGGCCATGCGTATATGTATAGGAAACCATTGTAGCACAGGTCTCCTCACCCTTTCCCATGTCTTTTAGGAAGTACGTTCGCATCAGAACCCAAATCCAAGGTTACTTGATCCATTTCATACTCTCCAATCTGCGTGGTCAACCTCATCCAGTACCCTGTCCACTTCTTATGTTTACCCAGGTTTCTCACAGCGCGCTATTCTGAAGGAATCTTAATTTTTATTGAACAATTATCAATTAGCTCCTACAACCCTTCCACTTCCTTCTTATCTCTCAACAGCTTCATACAAGTTTTCATAAAAGTGGCTAATAGCGAGGGATCCACGTCCTCCACTTCATTGTTTTTAGCTATTTCTCTTGACTCCCTTATGTAGAAGCTTCAAAAAATTTCTTCTTGGCCTCCACAAAAGTTTCTCTTACCCAGTTGAGATCAAATTTGACTTCCATTTCGCCAGCGTTATGTATCCAGCCTTCGATCTCAGTCTACTTTCATTTATCATCTCCTGTGGACATACCACTTCACGTCATTATATTAATGTTGTGATCTTCTTCATGAGGCTCTGCCCTCATCATTTGTATGTTTTTCATAGGTTGTTGCATCCTTTTCTCCTACATCTTGGCTATCAGAATAGGGTAATCTTCCATCACATTATCAAATTGCCTACAATATTGACAAGACGGATGTGTTGGATTCTGACAGTTGCGCGCAAAATGTCTTTCTTCACCACAGTTTTAACAAATGATTTGTCCATGATCTCTCCCGACCCCTCCTCCTCTTCCTCTTCCACAACCTTTAAATAATCCACGTGTTGTACTCGCGCCCTAATCCTAAGGCTGGTTTCCCACTTGCATTTGATATGTAGGGGTTCGCTCCATCATTAGTTCATAACTTTGACAGTTTAACTCATCATGCCCAACCAATTTATAGAAGGTGAAAAACAACTGTTGTGGAATATGATCAATCTTTTTCAAAAGGTGACAATGGTCAATCGCGTGTTTCCTAGCTATTTGGATAATAACACACCATAAGCATACGCCTACGCTCGGTCCCCTAATGTTTACAAGATTTAAAGGAATAAGACCTCCTCCGATCAAATAATTAGAATAAACAAGGCAGTGATCCTTATCATGTCCCTTATCTTTACATTTTATGCATCAAACTTCAGTACACACCTCAAGCTGTGTTTCCTTTCCTATCTTCAAGCTCTGCAACTCCATGTGTAGGATTTCCAGCTGCGATTGAATCTACTGCACTCCAACATTTGTATCCAACACTGGTGAGGCTTCGAACCTCATTGTGATCTCCATAGTCTCTACTTGCATTCTTATCTTTTGTTGTGATAATGGAAATCTTAGATGTTGAAGGAGGGATGTGATCTACTAGTCCCTTTGTTGAGAATCCATGATCGACATGTTAACCTGTCGTATCAGGCACTTCAACCTCTGGTAGAAGTCCCACTTGGACTCATTTACCCTCTGTTGTATCTACTTAAACTCCGTTACAAACTGCACCTAAGACTTAGGATGTTTAAACTCATTGTTCAATGTCTGCTGAGTTTCTGCCATCGTCGTGCGAGGTCTATCCTGATAGAACTTGATATACCAAGTCAGCGTCCTATCCTACAACATTGTGACCAGTTGTGCTTTCTTTATATTATCATTAGTAATTTGTTGCGTTGTCCACACAACATCTACAATGAACCAGAATTATTCGAGATCTTCACTTCGTACCCCTTTAAAGACTGACATCTTCATCGTTCTTGCCATGTTGAATGGCTGATGCAGAGGTGGAGGTGTACGTGTATGCGGTAGAGGTGGAGGTGGATGTGGATTAGATGGAAGAGGTATCTCATGATACACTGACTTACCAATTGAAACGCACTTCATGGTGTATTCAGAATAGTTCCTTTGTCGTCACTAGAATAGGATCCTAAGAAAAGACTATATTCAGAGTCTAATTCCCAGTTCCTTCTTAAGGGTTTTCCACTTCGCGTAGACCCAAACATCAAGGTAATGGCATAATTACTTTTTCACACAACAAAATCTTAATCTAGGTTTTTAGAGACTTTAAGTACTTACCTCGCAGTCCCTTGAAGGACCTAGTCTTTGCTTCACTATAGTTGATGGTCGTATCAATTGCAATCTTAGTGACAAATCCTCCTAAGATACGATAAATCCAATGATCAAAGACCCATGCAATGTTATTTTCTGAAGCTTCTAGGCACTGCACTAGCTCTAAAGTCCACAAAATAGGGCCGTCATGTCTCCACGTACCCTAATTATCCGGTAGCATGGACAATCACTAGTGTAGTTTGCAAGGAAAGAAATAGAAGAAGATTTCTATATCATTTGTGTGCATGTCTCTATTCAACCACTGTTCCTTGGATAACCTTGGGTTTTTGTTCTCCTAAACTGCAAACATGTGCAACTTTCAATCGATCCACTTCTTAATTTCCTTCTTAGTAGGAAACCACTTATTCGACATCACACATTCCTCAGAAAGATCCTGGTGCTGGTAACAAAACCATTTGTTGGTTTGATGGGGCTTGACCTAGGTTCAACGTTATTTGTGCCAACCAACAAAACCCTAACTACTGGCCCTTTCAGCAAAAACCGCATAGTGCAGGTTGTAGTCTCACCCGAAGTAGTATTGGGGGATGACAGAACCAGGTTTCTACTTCCAGAGGCCTGTGTGATGTGTTCCTCCCGTCCTTATAGATTAGATCTACCTTCACACACCTTCTATCCTTCCGAACATATAATTACTGTAAATTTATTCATATGACTTATATATCTTCACAAACGTTCCTAATTATACTGATCATGAATAAATATTACAGATCTACTATTTTCACACAGTAAAGTACCATTAATTCGTACAAATCATAAAACAGAGTGAAGATACATAAAGTTTACAAAAGTAAACAATAGGACACAGATGCATCAGAATAGGCTCAAAACAGTGTTTATTTAGTATAATCATTTAGATACAGACTTATTTTCCCTACACACTCAGTTGTAGGGGCCTGTGCACTCAGTTGCAGGATCCCTCCCCTTTGGCCTAAGTACAAGAAACATACCTCTCCTGTCTTAGCACCTTGCCCTTAAAATGATTCTTCTCTAATAGTTACTTCCTAAAACTTGCTATGACTCATCTATATATAGCTTTTTTTGTATAATACCATGGTTCGCGGACCATGGAAGGGTCTCAAAACCACTCTATCACCTACCCACCTAAGGGACTAAATCCCCTTTCACTTTTACTAGCTTTGCACTTTGCTTCCATACTTCGCGAAGAATTTACATTCATTACAAAAAGGGATTACAAAATTTACTCAAAATTGACTTAACTGACCCGAGGGATGCCATCCCAACACCCTATTTTCTCACACAAACATTAGTACTCAATAACCAGTTCTATTTTGTAACATACCATACCGATACATTAATACTTCGAGACCTTAGTAGCAAAAATTGACTCACAAGATACATGCAACCATACCCTTTCTATTCAAACATATACAACAACATATAAAATACATACTCTAAACTCACAAGATTCTCAGTTATTGAGCACTTCTCAATTCTCCAATTGTGACTACACAAGACTCATGTATATAAAAGAAGAGTAATAAATGGAGAAATAACTAAGAACGAAAGTATCTAGAGGAAGCTTAAAATTCATTAAATAAATTGAGAAATAATACATATACATTAAATACTTGTTATAAAAAATATTTTATCCATAGACCGAAACGAATAGAATATTCAAGAAAATACATTAAATTTAACATTTATGTTTATACATGGCTACAACTAAGTTGTTGTAGGAACAACATAATAATAAAACCTATTGTAGGTAGTTCCATCACATCATGTGCAGGAGAACTTATCGAAGAAAACATGTATGCTTAATTATTCTACAAAACTAAGTAGTAAAAGTTCATTGCATATTATAGAATTGAGTATTAACAAACTCAATATCAGGAACCACACACATAGAGTTATTTGCATTTGTCCTAATACAAAAATTAATCCATCTATGACTATGGCCATAGTAGGCCAAAGAATATTAGCGGGACATAACCACCCTACAATAGAGAGGAAAAAAAGACAAATTTAAAAGATGTTCCAGTACTTGAGATGAACCAAGGTATATATAATTATAAAAAAAAAATCCACGCTAACCTCAAAATGTCTGAAAAATACTAACCTGGAGCTTAAATAATAAATTAAATCTTCATTAGCAAGTGAAAACTTAATTTTAATTACAAACCTTGAAGATAAATTGAGGGGTTTGTTCCCAAGTTTTACTTGGCGATTATTTTTTAAATGCGAAGACTTCTAGACCATGGAAAAAGGGAATTGTCATTAGTAGGGAAGAATTTGAGTAGTTAACCCTACGCATAACTAAACAAAAAATATAAATTTTAACAAGAAAACGGAATGATAATAGTGTACCTATGATTCAGGGAAGGTAAAATCACCTTTAGAATTGCTAAGAATGAAGTTGAAACTTTGGAGCTACTGAGAAAGTGTGTGAAGACCTAATTTATGGATCATATACCAATATAGTAGAATAATAACCCAAGAAAAGACCCACACCATCAGTGATAAATAAATTAAAGGGAATTATGGAAAATATAGCCCTAATATCTACCTATACGATAATGCCAACCCTAGCCTTCGAGATTGACATCTCTGATATCTACTCTTTTGAATGAAATTCGTAGCAAGAGCTGAAGAGCTCATTAAAATAAGTGTGGTTAACCATGAAATGTTAAAAAGAAGGGCGAAAGCCCCTTTGCATGCCCTTAGACCTATACAGAGTGGTATAAACGTTTTCATCTATGAAACTCTTAAAACTCTAAGAGTGAAATTCTAAAGATAAACACTTTTTGACAATCCAACAAAAGTCGAGCTCAATCATTACTTGTAGCATTAGACTGATAGGGGATTACCATGCCATTTCAAACCACCCTAATCTTCTATCCAACAACCTACTTCACGGAGGAAAGAACGAACATTCAGGTATAAGCTTAGCATAAAATGCAATGGGTTTCGAAACACAAGTGAAGTAAAAACCCTCATAAAACCTATAGAGTGCAAAACTAAAAAACCCCAACAATGGAAATGGTGGAGGAGACAAGGGAGGGGTTGTAGTAATTATAAATAATTATCGAATGACTCTCAACATTAGATCTTTGATTTTGATCTCGACCATCTCACTTTGACACATCGCATGACTGAATGAGGTGTCACAATGAAACAAAGCCACACAACCTTAAAATTACATGGCACACCATGGTATAGATGGGGCACTTCAACTCCTCATTTAAAGGGTAGCACATGGTTAAGATATATATGTTACATAAGATAGATCCTGGTATCAAATGTGTTAGCATTGGTGGGATGTATATGTTACATATGCAAGGTCGTGGTAGCAAATGTGTTGTAAAACTACTTTTTTCTTATATATCCCAGGGATAAAATAGTAACATAGGATGACTTGATTATAATAAGACTCCTTAACATTGTCAAATGTTACTTCTCTTCCCCTATAAATGCATATTGACACTACCAAAGTAATGGTGAGGTTAGTATCAGTTTTGATTCATATATAACTAAAAAATGCAATGAACATAAAGTAAAATCTGTGAGGTTAGAACAAACCAACATATGATACACTTAATTACATATGTGATAGAGAAGCATAAGATTATTTTTCAAAATCATAATTAGACATGTAAACATGTAAAATTGAATAAGAATTTAATATATATTTTTTATATGGTGAAAATTTGAGGTATATTACTTTGTGTGTGTTTCAGTTTCAAATTTGATGTATATTTGTCAACATACTATTTTTGTGTGTGCATGAATAATATCATTACGATACCCATTTCTAAATTGATCAATATTGAATAAATACAAGAAAATATAAACTAAGAAAACAATTATCGTAATATAAAGTCGCAATATTCAATGAATACTTAAGTGAATGTCTTTCAAATAAAGTCTCATTGATCAACATCATTCCCACTCAACTTTATGTTGAATATATTCTTGTTTTACCTTAATTGCTAGAAGGCCCCTCATTTAATTTCATTTTCTCTCCTCTCCATCCTATTGTAGGTGTGCATACCCATATGATGGTATTAACATCAATGGCATTTTCTTCTAAGTCAGTAATAAAATGTTTTTTTGTTACATTTTCTATACAAATTTTAAATAACACTTGATGTTCTAGTTTACTTCCATTACTCAAGAGTAGCATCCACATCTCAATAAACACGTCATTTCATTACTAATTCATATCGCATAATCTTGCTATGGTGTTGGTCCTATGAGTATTTGTCCCTTTACAACATCATTGTGTAAGGGGAATGTATCAAAAGCTCATTATTTAAAGGTATAATGTAGTAACCCTCAATTGTCAAGGATATTATCCCTTAAGTTTCTTCCATAACTTGGTAAATACTTTATTAGAGAATTGTTTCTAATTATGGATGGCCAAATTAATTATTGTGTGCTCAATGCACTAAGGGAGAGTGTCCACATATTTCTATATAACCTCCTAATAAGTCTCATAGGATGACAATATTGTTCCTTTTCATGTCAATCCCTTTCTTCCATATTGAAATGTATGTTTGTAATTCTTTTTTTTTAATTAATAATAAAAGGATTCCCTCTTTGTATTTAATAAATACAGCTACCCCACCACATATTAATAGGAGGTTACTATTTTTTTTTCTTGAAGTGATGCTTTATAATGGGTAATTAACCTATCATTAATGAGATGAAATTTCAAGAACTAATATCCTTTCAAACCAATGTTATGGGAGTTAAATCTAAAAGGTGTGGTTCCACAATTCTTTTCATGTAAGAAGAAAATATCAATTAAATATGGAACATAATAATTTTGATGTATAAGAGTTACATCTAAAAAATGTGGTTCCACAATTCTTTTCATGTAAATCAATTAAATATAGAACATAATAATTTTGATCCTCAAAATTTTTATAAGTGTTCATAACAACAACAACAAAAAATAACCTTACCTTTTCATTATATACCCATGGGAAAAAAATACAACTTCCACAATATCAAATGCCCTCCCTCACATTAAAAGGGACAAAAATGTAAATACATTATAATTTTTGTTATTACCTACACAATTATCTATTTGTTATAATATTATGGATAGAAATTCTCCTTTAAACTCACAAAAGTTTAAAATTTTGTATTATAATGTAATTTTCTTTTTCTAACCTATTACATAAAATATTATATAAAATTAATTCAATATAAAATTTATATTGAATAATTACATTACTAAAATTTAACATATGATCTGGATAAAGCTTTTAATATCAGATGGACCATAAACATTCAGGTAATGAGATATTTATCTATTTCACTTAACCCCATAATTCTGCATAACAAGAAAGAAAAATTGGACACACGAGGATAACTATATAGGAAATGAAATATAGTTTTTCAACTTAAAATCTTACCGATATAGGAAAACGTAATTGGCAAGTTTGGCCGGATTATTTAATAGATCGATGACAATGACTCTTGAATTATTTGATAGATCGATGACAATGACTCTTACCGATATGGGAAAACGTAATTGGCAAGTTTTGCCGGATTATTTAATAGATTGCTGAAAATGACTCTTGAATTATTTGATAGATCGATGACAATGACTCTTGAGGTCGAGAAGCCTCCCATCCTCTCAAAATAGACCGAGTATCATTGAATTATTTGATAGATCGATGACAATGACTCTTACCGATATGGGAAAACGTAATTGGCAAGTTTTGCCGGATTATTTAATAGATTGCTGAAAATGACTCTTGAATTATTTGATAGATCGATGACAATGACTCTTGAGGTCGAGAAGCCTCCCATCCTCTCAAAATAGACCGAGTGTTCGCTGGCAACCATTCAGTTGATCACGAACAATGTAACCTTGCATATTTTCCTTTGGACGTTTATATGAAATTAGCCTAATCGCTACAATTGTATAATCTGTTGCAGAAGCCCCATGAGTCTTAGCTCAAATCCATAGTAGTGAACTGTGGTAGTGGATTAAGGGAAAAGATAAGAGTAATGTCGGCCAGTAGTGATATGAATATGTTGGAGCAAAAGGGGAACCATGGTCTGCATGCAGTGATTGTGCCAATTCCTGAACAGGGTCATGTAAATGCTCTCATGAATTTGGCCCAACTACTTGTTATAAGAGGATCTTTTGTCACTTTCGTCAATACTGACTGGACACAAGGGCGCATGGCGGAAGCTTCAAAAGACGATAAATCTTTTGTTTCGAGAGACGATCCTGAGTCGGAGCAGCACCGACAAAAAATTCGATTTCTGTCTGTTTCTGATGGTTTACCACCCAACCATGGTCGCAGCTCCAACCCGAGCGAGTTCGTTATTGCCCTGCAAAACTTAGGCCCCGTGTTGGAGGACCTCCTTAGAAGCGCTGGAGAGAAATCACCATTATTTCCACCCATCACATTCATTATCACAGACGCCTTCATGTCCTGCACAGAGCAAGTCGCAAGCAATATGAAAGTGCCCAGGGTTATCTTCTGGCCTTTTTGTGCCGCTGCCTCCATTTCTCAGTGCTACGCCCACTTACTTCTTTCTGAGGGACATATTCCAGTAACTGGTATGTTTCTCTATTTACTATCAATATCTGATATAGATTCTCTCAATCTTGTGTTAACCTCTTTAATCTTATTTAAGGTCTTTTTGTTTTTTTCTAATTTATTATATAAAGCAAAATTTATACTATTAGCCTGATAGGGTGGATGTAAGGAATGATGAGGGGAACGATTGCAGGCATTGCCTCCTCCTTGGAGAACTGCACTTTTGTACAAATGGCTTGTGCCATACATGCAATCACAACATGGAAGTTTCGCCATGAATGGAGTTAAATTTATAGGTGTGAAGGTTGGTGAATGGGTGTTATTAACCATTATGATCATGGGTGTTGTGAAGGTGGAAGAGAGAACGAAGTGTTTGTGCAGATCACTAACATGGAAATCTTTGCTCTTAGCAATACATGTTGCAAGCAAGGCTTTCCTCAACGCACTTTTGGAGGCTACCAACGACAGGTTTGGGACCCTGGAGAGGAAGATAATTGGAGGCCACGCTGTGGAGGGGATAGAGTGGAATTCACATAAGTGGTCTATGGGAGTAGCGTCACTGAGTTGGTATATAGATTCAACCACCCTGGTAAGTCCACCAAATGGGTATCTCATCTTCCTTATTGTGATTTTACATCATTTCTAGGGGAAGGTGTCTTGTAACTGCGTTGGTCTCTGGATTTTTCCATTCCCTGCTATGGGTAACCTGAGATTTCAAGTTGGCCAGGCATATTGTAGTAGTGTTAGTGGTTTTGTTGTTTTTACTTGGAATACAGGGTTAACAAATTTGGAGTAGGAGGAGGGTGAGATTCCTCGAGGCCTTGTCGTAGTGACCAGCGTTAGAGGGGAGTGTGATCTGTGGTGCAGTGTCCCCATAGTCGTGACCAGCGTTAGAGGGGGGTGTGATCTGTGGTGCAGTGTCCCCATAGTTTTTAAGGTGGTACATCCTTGCATTAGGGTGGTTGTTGGGAGAGGGTCCGCATAGGATTGGGCTGGAAAACAGGGTCTTGCCTTCTCCTTGGTGTAAATTGGGGTTGGGGAGGTGATAGTGCAAATTGGGGTTGGGGAGGTGTTAGGGTACGAAGAACCCAAACTCTATAGTGGGAGACGAACTATTGAGAGGGTGGCAAAATTGTTAAAAGAAAGTCAAGATTGGTTTTCGGTGATGGTAAGGAAATAAGGCTTGGAGAGGGCCCTTGCTGGAGGTGGTGCCCCAAGAGGAGGTGTGAAGCCTGCGGCCGTGGAATTTAATAGTGGGGTACCGAAGCTTGGTCAATTACTCCATTTGTGGTAAAACAAAGAAGATTAGGAGGAGTTCAGTTGTCTAGAGGGGCAACGAAGATTTATAGACAAAGGGTATTGCGAGAAGAGGGATTGGACTCTGAGAGAAGTGGGAAAAACATGGAAGGGATGCAGTGGTAGTAGAGGGAGAAGTTGTCCAGCAAGCAGAGCTTGATGAGGTGGTGGCCCATAACCCTAATGAGTAGCTCAGTTGTGTATTTTTCCTATTTCTCCTTGCCTGTTTAAATGTCCTAGAAACACAACTGTGGAAACTTACGGAGTCTGCTTTTGCAAACTTACACTGCCCGTTGATCTTGGCCAACGAACAAGTAAAAAGTTGTTCTGTCTGGTTACCTACATATACACTAGATTCTGATGATTACTCTATGAATCTTTTGAAGTTACAATAGGATACATAGTGAAGGTTTAAGATTGCTCTATATGCAATGATGTCTAAGAGATTGTAAATGAAGGATGAAACGCTCATTCATATACTGTATATTTTTACACTCCTATAGATCAGAATAATTTTATTCTGAATATTATCATTTTCTATGCAAATAGAATAACTACAGTTTGTATCTTATTCAGTAAAGGGAGCTAAAAATTCAGAAAAGCTCATCACTTGTCTTCCGGGCAACATCCCACCATTGAGGCCAACAGACCTACTATCCAACTATCGGGCTGAAGGTCAATACGAAATTCTCTTCAGTGCCTGTCTCCATGAATCAAAGAAGCAAAGTAAAGGGGACTACACATTAGTGAACACGTTTGAGGAGCTGGAAGGGAGGGATGCAGTAACAGCACTAGCTTTGAATGGTTGTCCTGCTTTGGCAATAGGACCTCTTTTTCTTCCAAATTTTTTAGAAGGTCGGTCTTCTAGCTACAGTCTGTGGGAGGAGGACGAGTGTTGCCTGTCATGGCTGGATATGCAACAACCGGGATCAGTTATATATGTTTCCTTCGGAAGCGCCGCTTTCAAATCACAGCAACAGCTGGAGCAGCTGGCCCTAGGGCTAGAGGGCTGTGGACAACCTTTCTTGTGGGTTCTCCTATTGGATATCGCAGAAGGCCAAGATGCGATTTTACCTGAGGGCTTTGAAGAACGAACAAAGAAACGGGCAATGTTTGTGAGGTGGGCGCCACAGGTGAAAGTACTTGCCCACGCTTCTGTGGGATTATTCCTCACACACTCTGGATGGAACTCTATGTTGGAGAGCATGAGCATGGGAGTTCCCGTAGTGGGATTCCCAGCTGTGGCCGATCAGTTTCTCAACTGCAGATTCTCCAAGGAGGTGTGGAAGATCGGCCTGGATTTTGAAGATGTGGATGTGGATCAGCACAAGGTAGTTAGGAAAGAAGAGGTTGAGGATGTTGTGAGGCGAATGATGAGAACACCCGAAGGAAAGAAGATGAGAGAGAACGTTCTCAGACTCAAGGAGGCAGCAACAAAGGCAGTCCTCCCTGGAGGATCTTCGTTTCTAAACCTAAACACTTTCGTTAATGACATGACGATGAGTAAAGTGCACCAATCCAAAAGTGAAACCATGTGACTTGGCTTCCAGAAGATATCATTAAACACCTGCCAGATTTGAGAATAATGTATTTGAGATTATCAAAACTCTTTCTAAGCCTTCGGATACCTCCACTACAGGAAACTCCTCTATCTGAACATGCTGTCCGAGGGCTTTGAAACCTCTCACATTTTACTCAGATGGGGGTTTACTACACAGGAAAACCAGTATTATTCATTATCAAAAAAATATTCTAGATGTTGAACATATTAATTATAATCATCATCAACACCCCATTTCATGGTTTGAATGGCTGCAGCTGATTCAGAAATTACACATTAGAATCAGTGGTAGATTTGGTGACCTTGCAATATATTGACTGTAATGATTTTGCTATCTTTTTGGCGGATTGTTTTTTTACTTAATTGAAACCAGATTCGTGGCCGAAATATGAAATTTCCGTGGCTAAAATCTTTGCCTGAATGTATTTTTAAAGCATCCTCTTCCAGTCTACTACAAAACACAGTAGACCATGTTTCGAGGTATTTGATTATGCATCTTAAATGATGGAAGCACCATCTCGAAATCTAGTACCAACCAGTGCTTGCGGAAACTAAAGATATCTCAGTAAAATGTGTGCCCAGGGTGCATGACGAAACCTCATATTGCACAAGACATACAAAGATGACATTCTTACATGCCGCTCCCACATGTAATCGCACACGAAAAGCACACATTGTGAAAGGCACACCCAATCCTATTCACTAGCATCTTGGTCTTATTCTCAAATTCCTATCTAAATTCCAATTTAGATAGTTATTTTATCAAAATGCTTAAAGAGTATTAGTTAACCATGGACAAATTAGTCATAATAAAAAACATGTTATCTAATTATCATAATGGATGTATTTTAAACCTAAATTAATTTATTGAGTCTAAAAATTATATTATTATTATTATTGAAATATTTTTTTTATGTCTAAAGGTTTTATAGTGAGTAAAAATTACAATATTATTTTTATTATTATAAAAGTAATTTATTACCTCTAAAGGTTTTTTTAAGTACTGTGGAAATGTTGTTGTTAATAATACACTTAAAAATAATAAATTTATATATTTATTAACAATTGAATAATAATAATAATAATGAAAGTTTTTCATTGTATATTGAGCTTATTGTATGCTTTAAAAATATTTTTGTTTGAAAATAGGTTAACCACCAACCACTAGTGAGTAATTGCAGGGGACCTGATTTTCTTTGAATAATGTTGATGAGTCAACTAGGTAGCAACCAATAATGGCTATTCCCATTGCTGATTTGACAACTCAGTTATAATAGCTTTTCCCACTGTATATATAAAAATGCAATAATTCAAATTCAGTTTAATTTTATATGAACTTTATCTAGAGAGACACATTAATTTAGTAAAAAAGGTTCTAATTTAGTTTACAATGGCATGTTAGTTTTTAGTATGATTGATATGTGTAATTCCTTGACTACTAAATACGCAGTTGACAAGTAGCATTTAAAAATAATATTGAAACTACAATCCAATACAAAGAATAAGTACAATTCATTTTTTCTTTAGTTCACACACACACACATATTTAAAAAAAAAACATTTTAATGTAAAACATAAATAAAATATTTCAATGCTTATATTAAGTAACGAAAATTGATATCATTTTTATATAGAGAGATCAAATAATTGAAACTAAAAAATATCTCTTTTCATTTCGGGTGTGGAAAACAAAGCCAATGGATAGAGGGGATGAAGCCCACAACCTTGCCACCTCTCCTTCCATTAAAGAGGGGGGATGCCATGGTTGTCTCACCCCATGCAATCACAAATGCCAACTGACTTCACATTCCCCTTCATGGTGATGATATCCTTCATTTCCACCATGTGCTCTTGTATCCCCTACCATTGTTCCATGTTTTCATGTTGTTTCTGTAGTGTTTCCCATCATGTGGGATATTTCCACAATGGTGTTTGTTTTTTGTGAGTGCTCATTTATGGAGGTATTTCCCCCCCTCACTTGGTTTGTCACTGCAAACATCGTATGACAATATTTCGATCTCGGAGCTAGAAAGTTATCGTAGTGGTTGCTAGTTTAGGAAAGTACAATGTATAAAGGATCTCAACATGTTTTCTACAGCAATCCAATGCTTGATGGACCACTAGGATAGGGATAGTTTCTCCTACATCTAGTCTTAGCAAATTCTTAAGCATGATTTTATTTTCATGGTGGAATTCATTCTATAGTTCATAGGGAATGTCGATGGTGTTGAAACTTATCAGAGTGAACTAGGTAATTGGTTTGCTACGCTCACTCAGAGCTACCCCTTGAACTTTCCCTCTCCATCATTTTTAATTCACGATGTTCCCTATCCAACTTGGATGTAGGGAGAAAGGATCCTTGTGCCTTTTCCCTAGCTTCATTTAGATTTTTTCACTGCTCTACACCTCCTCTGGGGTTTCTCTCTCGTTGCCCCTTTCTCTGTCCTGAACATTATGCCCTATCAGTGTATATGCCCCTTTCAAGGATATGGAGGTTCGAGCCCTTTGGGAGAACCTCAAGCTTATATGCAAGCCCAAGTAGTAGTTGTTGTATTTCATTTCTTCACTCCACTATGAATCCAGGTTGAAATCCAATAGTTAGAATCCTTAACCACTAATGATCACTAGGATTATTTTATTCTAATTCAGAGATATAAACAGGATTGACTAGATAGGTTTTGGACCTTGGCTACATCAGGCTACAATGCACCAATAGCTCAATTCTATCACCCTCCATTGGAAAATTAAGACATTCCTGGGAAATGTGCTTAAGGAAATGTTTGAGGATCACAATGAAATCGTTGCATGCCACAATGAAATCCAAGGAGTCGAGTGCCACTAGTTCTCTTGCTTGGTTAACATGGGCACCTTCCTAATACATATTGAAGGTCACCTACAGTGTGGTATCATACCTCCCAAACCAATAGGTATAGGTGATCGACATTTATCCCAACTAACATCTTCTCACAATCGATGCTCATCCAATTCTTTTGGATCATGCTTTAGTTTCAACAAAATAGTTTCTTTATAGTAAATGCATGGTCAAATATAATTGGAAAAATTATATTGTAATTTTATTATTATCTCTGTTAGTGACTTAGAAGTAGAATTGTTAGAGAATTTTGATGGTTCTGGATGCTAGTCAACTGCCCTCACCATCATCGATCTAGTTTCCATTGTGGCAGGCCACGATGGTGATTACATCAAATTTTGAACTATAAATTTTGTATGACGATAATTTTTAGGTAATAGAATAACTTAATAATAAAAATAAGAATAAAAGATATCATATTTTCACTTTACATTGTGATTAGGATGTGTAGTTTGTTTAATTCTTAATCTGGAGTTGATATGTGGGATTTACAATATATTAATGATAAAAAAAAGTTCAATATGAAATTGAGTAATATATTTCAATATATAGAGAGAATTACTTTGTGTGTGTGTGTGTGTTTTCTTCTTCTATTGATTAGTGCTTCATAGTTCAAGGTAAGAGAGATATCAATAATTCCTTCAACTAGTTACTATCGAGCTAATATGTAACTTGTAAAAAAGGTTGATAGCAAAAAAAAAATTAATGTACATATGGAGAGAAATTATATCTCCTTGATACATGGTTTCTACTTCTCAATATGAGGGGGATATGTACTTGAAAATACACTGATAACAAAAAACTACATTTTGATGTGGAAAATGTGGGTAGTAAATAAAATATTTCAATGGCCACGTTGAGTAAAATATTTCAATGTCAGTTATATATATATGACAAAGAAAATAAAAAAATGTTTGTTAAAACATTTTACTAATGCGTTGCTCAAAATCAAGCAGGAAATTTGTAAGTAATTCATTTTTAGAATGGAGTTGACACATGGTGTGTAAGTGTGTGTGTGACCAACACGGATCCATGTTAACTCCAAATATATCAAGTGAAAAGAGAGATCAAATATAGTTACGTGTATTTAGGCCTCGAAAATCATTGCTTCAACACAAGGGAAAACAACCCATTCCCAACCTTAAGACAACTCCTTTTCCATTTAAGTAGTGGCTGCGACTTAGGATAATGAGACCAGTTTCCCAATGAAAGATGATTGAATGAATGTGTAATTCTTATAGTGGAGTGAAATAGATGGATTTACATCAATGAATCAAATGGAAAAATAATTTCATTAATCTATTCTACAACCCGAGATTGTTTAACTTTTATCTAGATGCGATCTTTAATGATTTTCCTTAGTAAATGACAATATAGATTGCTCAAACACTAATGGAAATGAAACTTATTTAAAGATGATTAGTTTAAGTATTTAATAAGAATAATTTGTAAAATCATATCACATTTAGAATATCACAACAAATTGCTTAAAATGTATAAAAATATCAATGGCAACATGATTAATAGTGAATACATGTAACATTGTTCTTTAAATATCAAGTCATAAGGAGTTTGAAAAGATAAATTTACTATTTACTTATGAACAAAATAGAGGTATAGTGATAGAAATACCAAATATATTTTTCTCATCTCATAAAAGAAATAGCAACAGTTTATTCCTTCTCACAAAGATGATTCCAAGAGTACAGTAGTGCAGCTTCTTCAAAAAACAATGTTCTAGTCATTCTATTGAGAAAAGTATGAAAGTATAATAGTGTGAGCTTTCGTTAGACTTTTTTTATAAAATTCAGGACCCTTATTTACTACAGCAGCTAAGCTTAAATAGTAGAAAACAATCTAATCTATTGTGTAGAGTGTTCAGGGAATTAAACAGATCCCTTCAACAATTCTTAAAGGAAAACAATATTTTGTTAGAAGCTTCTGAAAATGGTTTTTTATCATCATTAGCTTCATTTATTCCATCGAATTCTTTGGATGTTTTTCTATCTATTTGAACTAATCTGCCACCCATAAGCACAACTGTCTTTCTATGTCATGAACCTGAACATGGCAAACAAGGATAGATAAGATGGAAATAAGCGAGACTGATAAGTGAGTTTTGTTTGAAACAAATCACATTCACAAGAAATCAGGAAAACTTAGACTGCCATAAATCTTACACAGACATGATGGAGAGGAATGTTGACTGAGGAGGTGGAGCTTTACTTCTTATCAGAAATCCTAAAATCACAATCGGTATAGCCTGGGAGTATTTCATATAAAATCCAAAAAGGGGCCTTCTCAAATAAAATCATAATTGCAATCAGAATGGGTGGGAGACACAGAAACGATATTCTTTTATTATTTGCAATAGTCGCAGACCTGAGTGAATTATCCCGTCAAGTGTGCTCAAATCGTAAATCACAAATTAGCTACGATGAAAGGTTTATTATAAGTCATATCCCTTTAAATTTTGTGATTGTGGGATTTCGGGGTGATGTCAAGGATGACGTCATAGTGACATAACTATGACGTGGTGGATGATGTGGAATGGTGATGTGGCAAATGATGTGGATCTGAAGTTGTTTCTGACATCATATTGCAATCAACATTGGGATGAGGCAAGACTTTTTTAGAAAATTTCGATTGCAGTGTAGGCCCTGGATGAGATATAAATATAAATCACAATGTATAATTATGGTGGGTACATGCCTTACCACATATCACAATCGGAAAAGGCAATGATTCTTACGATAGCTCTGAACATGGAATTTAAATGAAATGAAGTTGATAATCCCAGCGGGTCTGGTTATATTGCATATCGCAATCGATAGTGTGTAGCGAGAAGAACCTTTATACTCTTGAATACTCAAATAGCTTAGGACGTGGGATTTAAATGAAATTGATTTGATAATCCCGCAGGTATGGGCTTAATCACTTATTGCAATCGACAGTGTGTAGTGGGCTTAAGATTTTTTAAAACTTGTGGTAGTCACGGATGCAGGGTTCTATGGTTAGTATTGGATAATCTCCGAGGGCCCAGTTTATATCACAATCGCAATGGAGTTTGTTGGAGTGTTATTGTGCCTTATGAAACTTGCAATGCGGGGTATGGGTACAATATTTCAACTTGGTGGATTTAAATATATGGTCGGGTCTAGAGTGATATCACATATCAAAATTGTTTAAGGCTTATACTTAGGTTGTCTGGAACCTTTTGCGATTGTTATGGACGCGAGGATATGAATTGGGATGTATATTTTCCCTACAAGTCTAGTTTAATCGCAATTGCAATGGAGTTTGGTAGATGGGTCTTGAGCCTTTGTAACTTTGTTTATTTGTTATGCAGGGAAGTGGGATGAGTCAGAGTTTGTTAAGATTTCAACCTTAGGGGATTAAAACTGCAATTCATTTTTTTTAAATAACTGATATTTTTAATACTTAAGGTTTTTAAGCCTAAGTATAGTTTTGATCTTTGAGGCTATTAAAATTTGGTTTTTTGGGATAATCAAGGTTTAATACTTGGGTTTTAATTAAAAAGGCTAAGTATTAAACTTTGATTATAATATTTTTCTAAAATGAAGGGTCCCTATTTTAATATAATAAATTTCATAGGAAATTTATAATATATTAAAATGAGGGTTGTTGGACAATACAACAATTGGTGATTCACTAGAAGAACGAGTTATCTCTCATAAATGAAATTTTCCAAAAATTCAGTAAAAATAATTTAAGAAGTGAAAATTGCTTTTTGACACATCTAGATAAATAAAATTACTCTGACTATAAAACTCATTATCTTGCAATCTCTTTTAAAAACGTTTTGTGAATGAAAAACACATATTTACTTGTATCAATCATTAATCAGTTTATAAAAAATAAACTAAGGGGCCTTTTACGACTTAGCTTTAAAATTTACTCGATCCTCATAGGTAGAGCCATTGCTAGCAGTATGCATTCATAGCCTCGATAGGGTTACCTTTTAAACAACAACAATCCAATGTCCCATCCATTTAATAGTGCAATAATTAGAGGTAATAGATATATATATATATATATATATATATATATATATATATATATATATATATATATATATATATATATATATATATAATGCTAAAAATCCATTGTCCTGGTTTGGTGGCCAAATAATGGCAATGCCATTCACTGGTAACAATTAAACTAAACAAACTCGCTCGTCATGAGACCTCTTGTCTTACAATTAAAAATCATAAGCCATTACCCTGATTGGTGTCCAAAGTGGTAATATTAGTTTAATTGGTTCCCTACGAACATGGTAAGAAGGTTGGCGATGAGACCTCTTATCTTTTTAGATTTATTATATTTTAGAATTACACTCTAAAAATTCCCTTTTTAATGGATGGGGAGGATCATTGACTCCTTAAGAGTTTTAGATGACAAATATGAGTTGAAAGTTTTAAGTTAGAAGATGGTCTTTACTTTTTAACGATAACCTTTTTGACTGAAGCTAGAGTATATCTTTTTGAGGTTTTTCAATTATTTTACAACTTAATGGAAAATATTTTCATAGTTATATAATTTTTATCTAATTTTCAATTTTTGTAACCACTTCTTAAAACTTCCTAACTTCAAAATGAAAAAATAAAAATAACTTCAAGAGATGTTTGAAAAGTCAATAGAGTAGTATTTAACATTTATTTAACAAAATATGTAAAAGGAAAATAAATTGCAGTGGGATGTACAATGGGAGTGATTTTTAATAGATTTTCTTCTTTATTCAAATTTTTCTTTAAGAAATTAAGAAAATAATTTCTTTAAGATGAGCCCAATTACAGGAAGAGAATCTCTCTTTCCTGATAAATCTTGAAGTATAAATGTAGAGGGGCTTATCTTTTCAATAATCTGAAATGGACCAAGCCATAATTTATGAAATTTGGTATGTTTTTTCTTCGTGTGCTTGTCCCACTTGAGAACTAGATCTCCAACTCGAACGAATCTTTGTGAGACTGAACTTGCATCAAAAGAAGCTTTCACCATATGTTGATGTTCGGTGTGTGTGAGTTTGGCTTTTTCCCTTTCTTCTTCTAGTTTTAGGACTTGTGAGTTTCTTAATTCCAATGAAGAAGAAGGTGTTTCTTCAATAAATAGAACTAGGGCTAATAAAGGAAGAGCTAAATGTGATGGAATAATGGCTTCCTTCACATAGACTAGATTAAATGGAGAAATTCCTATAGAGGCCTTTCAATTTATCCTATCAGCGCATAGAGAAAATATTAAATCTTGATGCTAGTTTCTTTGATTTTGATCTGCATTTCTTTTGGTTATTCTAAGGATATTTTATTACTGGATTCTTCCAAACTGTTTCCCTCGGGATAGTAATTAGAAAAATATTTGAGTTTAAAACCTCTCCTAATTGCGATTTCAATCATATTGGTACTCGAAAAATAAGATGCATTATCAAATATAAGTGCAGAAGGAAAACCAAATCTTGTAATGATAAATTGATCAATAAATTCAATAATAGATTTAGAATTGACTACCTTTAGCAAGATTGCTTCTACCCACTTAGTGAGGTAATCTATAGTAGTCAAAATATAACTATTCTTTTTAGAAGAATGAAGAATAATCTCACCTAGTATGATACCGAGTCCCCATTGTTCGAATGGTTGATCGATGTTGACTGGCTACAGGGGGCAAAGTTGGTTTCCTCTGTCTTCCAGAAGCAGTTTGGCACATTTTGCATTTCCTCACATATATGTGAGCATCTGTGAAGAGTGTAGGCCAGTAGTATCGAGCATGTAACATTTTGTGTGCTCTAGTATCTCCTCCAAAGTGTCCACCTGCTGGTCCATCGTGAAGTTCCTACAAAACTGTTTGTGCTTCAAACTTTTCTAAGCATCTTAAAAATATGGGATCATAGTTTCTCTTAAATAACATGTTATCAATGATCTCATAATTTTTTTCTTTTAATCTTAAAGCTCTTTTTGTTTTATAATTGAGCTCAGGAGGAGCATATCCATTTTTCAAGTAAAAAATTAAA